>CM042015.1:6925000-7370000 GCA_023525715.1 Cichorium intybus | reverse complement strand
ATTATACTTTATTATCTTTATATTTCTCTTTATACGTAAATTTGAGTTACACACAAGCGTGTACACATTCCAAACCCGTTACTCATTTCAAGTTTTATCTTTTCAAGGTATATAAACGTATGTATGTGGGAGTTTATGGGTATATGTATGTTTGTATGTGTAAAGTATATGTATACATGTGTGTGTATGTGTCTATGAGTATGAATGTATGCACATCAAATGTGTCGGTGTCTTAAAATCACAAGTGGTTATACACCTTGAAATGATAACGTTTAAAATGAACAATAGGTTTGGAAGGTGTACACGCTTGTATGTAAGTCGAATTTACGTATAAACTGGGTAATATAAAGATAATAAAGTATAATAATGATGTGTAAAAAATAGACCCAAAAAAATAATGTTTGCCCATCAAAAATTGAAAAATAAAAACAATCCGTGTTTATTGCGTGGTTAATTAACCACGCATTTAACACGCATATAGGCAGTGCGTGTTTGTTGCGTGTTTAACTAGCCACGCGATAAACACGGACTGCCTGTATGCGTGTCAAATGCGTGGTTAAATGAATTCCGTTTTAATTGCGTGGTTAATGAGTTCCGTGTAAATTGCGTGGTTAATGAGTTCCGTTTAAATTGCGTGGTAACTTATTTTTTTTCATTTTATATATATATATATATATATATATATATATATATATATATATATATATATATATATACATATATATATATATATATACATATATATATATATATATACATATATATATATATATATATATATATATATATATATATATATATATATATATATATATATATATATATATATATATATATATATATATATATATATATATATATATATATCATTGCGTGGTAATTGCGTGGTTAAATGAATTCCGTGTTAATTGCGTGGTTAATGAATTTCGTGGTTATTCCGTGGTAAATTAATTTTTTTTCATTTTCGTTTTACTTTTTTCGTTTTCGTTCAATATATCTCTTTAGTTTTTGTTTTTGTTTTCGTATTATTTTTTTCGTTTACGTATAAACTAAAAAATATAAAGTGAATAATTTTTGGCCTTCAAAATACGAAAAATACGAAAACCTCGTGGTTATTACGTGGTTAATTAGCCACGCATTTACCACACACAGACTTGTTGTGTGTTAAGTGCGTGGTTAATTAACCACGCAATATACACAGAGATTTTTGTATTTTTCGTTTTTTGAAGGGTAAACATTATTTTTTTGGGTTCATTTTTTGCACATCCTTATTATACTTTATTATCTTTATATTTCTCAGTTTATACGTAAATTTGAGTTACACACAAGCGTGTACACATTCCAAACCCGTTACTCATTTCAAGTTTTATCTTTTCAAGGTATATAAACGTATGTATGTGTGAGTTTATGGGTATATGTATGTATGTATATGTAAAGTATATGTATACATGTGTGTGTATGTGTCTATGAGTATGAATGTATGCACATCAAATGTGTCGGTGTCTTAAAATCACAAGTGGTTATACACCTTGAAATGATAACGTTTAAAATGAACAATAGGTTTGGAAGGTGTACACGCTTGTATGTAAGTTGAATTTACGTATAAACTGGGTAATATAAAGATAATAAAGTATAATAATGATGTGTAAAAAATAGACCCAAAAAAATAATGTTTGCCCATCAAAAATTGAAAAATAAAAACAATCCGTGTTTATTGCGTGGTTAATTAACCACGCATTTAACACGCATATAGGCAGTGCATGTTTGTTGCGTGTTTAACTAGCCACGCGATAAACACGGACTGCCTGTATGCGTGTCAAATGCGTGGTTAAATGAATTCCGTTTTAATTGCGTGGTTAATGAGTTCCGTGTAAATTGCGTGGTTAATGAGTTCCGTTTAAATTGCGTGGTAACTTATTTTTTTTCATTTTATATATATATATATATATATATATATATATATATATATATATATATATATATATATATATATATATATATATATATATATATATATATATATATATATATATATATATATATATATATATATATATATATATATATATATATATATATATATATATATCATTGCGTGGTTAAATGAATTCCGTGTTAATTGCGTGGTTAATGAATTTCGTGGTTATTCCGTGGTAAATTAATTTTTTTTCATTTTCGTTTTACTTTTTTCGTTTTCGTTCAATATATCTCTTTAGTTTTTGTTTTTGTTTTCGTATTATTTTTTTCGTTTACGTATAAACTAAAAAATATAAAGTGAATAATTTTTGGCCTTCAAAATACGAAAAATACGAAAACCTCGTGGTTATTGCGCGGTTAATTAGCCACGCATTTACCACACACAGACTTGTTGTGTGTTAAGTGCGTGGTTAATTAACCACGCAATATACACAGAGATTTTTGTATTTTTCGTTTTTTGAAGGGTAAACATTATTTTTTTGGGTTCATTTTTTGCACATCCTTATTATACTTTATTATCTTTATATTTCTCAGTTTATACGTAAATTTGAGTTACACACAAGCGTGTACACATTCCAAACCCGTTACTCATTTCAAGTTTTATCTTTTCAAGGTATATAAACGTATGTATGTGTGAGTTTATGGGTATATGTATGTATGTATGTGTAAAGTATATGTATACATGTGTGTGTATGTGTCTATGAGTATGAATGTATGCACATCAAATGTGTCGGTGTCTTAAAATCACAAGTGGTTATACACCTTGAAATGATAACGTTTAAAATGAACAATAGGTTTGGAAGGTGTACACGCTTGTATGTAAGTCGAATTTACGTATAAACTGGGTAATATAAAGATAATAAAGTATAATAATGATGTGTAAAAAATAGACCCAAAAAAATAATGTTTGCCCATCAAAAATTGAAAAATAAAAACAATCCGTGTTTATTGCGTGGTTAATTAACCATGCATTTAACACGCATATAGGCAGTGCGTGTTTGTTGCGTGTTTAACTAGCCACGCGATAGACACGGACTGCCTGTATGCGTGTTAAATGCGTGGTTAAATGAATTCCGTTTTAATTGCGTGGTTAATGAGTTCCGTGTAAATTGCGTGGTTAATGAGTTCCGTTTAAATTGCGTGGTAACTTACCGGTGGAATTTTGTTGGAATAAATTATCATTAAAGGCAAAAGTAAACAAAACTAGCACTCAAAAAGTAGTTATAGCATCTGTGACCTCTCGGTTATCTACATCACGCGTGATATATATATATATATATATATATATATATATATATATATACTAGTTGTAAAACCCGTGTATTACACGGGATGATACAAAATAATTATTAAATAAAAAAACCTAAACACTAATAATTATGTATAACAAATTCTCGACAATATATAATGAAATTTTTGGATATATACATTATTAAATTAAACACTACAACATAATGTTGATAAACTTTGAACAATTATAACAAATTACAAATTTTGAAAGACTTCTTTGAATACAACATTTGTTGTTCTATTGCTAAGTTTACCGTCGTCTAAAATTAACATTTTTAATCTATCTTTACTTTTAACTCTTGAAAATATAACATACAACTTGTCGTGTGTGAAGACTGGTTGTCTCAGAAACAAACACACCTTTGATAGCGATTGCCGTTGACTATTATTTATTGTCATTGCAAAACATACAGTCAATGAAAATTGTTTTCTTTGAAATTTAAAAGAAATTCTTCTATCTGAAGGCGTCAAAGACATTTTTGGAATAAACGTACGATTTACAATATTATTTCAAGATATAATCTCTATTTATATAACACGATTACCCAATAATATTGTTTCATTGCTAGGTGTGTACCCGCGCAATACGACGACGACATTAGTATGTTGATGTTTTCAATTAAAATTAAAGTATATAGTTTTCAATTAGAATATATTGTGTACTTATTATAATATATCGTTTCATAAAATATTTTAGAATTTTTGTATTCATTTATGAATATAACATGTTTCATTTTAGAATATATATTTATACGAAACTGATCAATAATAGTGAATAGTAAAAAATGAGCCATCAATAAAACTTTTTAACGACGGAATTTGTAAAGGTTTACCGATGGATTTTCCATCACTAAAATATTAAACGTAAATTTTTTACGTTCATTCATTTTGAATACCCTTAAAGCCGACCCTGGTGCGTGCGTGCATGCGCGTGTGTGCCGTGTTTTTTTATTATTATGTTAAATATTTTAATTCTATTATGGAAATTAGTTATTATATTTTTAATAGACATAATAAATCAAAGGTTATCCAAACTTAGTAAACTATATAAGATATATTAATTATAAAATTAGTATAATAAAATTTTTAAATGTAAATGTAGTTTTATGTTTGTTTTTGGACCTGCATTAAAGATCTATGGCATTCGAAAAAAATCCATTAATCATCATGCTACCTTTCCGAAATTATTGACATATGTATCATCGATGAGAAGAAAATGACAATATGTTACATTCTCTTGTCATTTCATTTAAGTGATAATTAAATTGTTAGAATCATTAATTAAATTGCTAGGTTCCTAATTTATTGCTTAAGTTATAAATTATTGGAATTAAATACATTCAATTCAAACAATTTTTTTAAGAAATTCAAAATTATGAGAAAATGACATGTGTCAAAATCAATGAGGAGATGACATGTGGCTTTGAGTTACTTATTTATTAGGATAGGATATATATATATATATATATATATATATATATATATATATATATATATATATATATATATATATATATATATATATATATATATATATATATATATATATATATATATATATATATATATATATATATATATATATATATATATATATATTTTTATTATGTGAATCGGGATTTAACAGGGCATTTCTTCTCTCTTCTACGTCTCCCGAATTCAACTCTCACTCCCGCTCCTTTCTTTCTTCCCCAACCAAACCGACGCTGTGAACCTCCCCCGCTGAAGCCTCTGTGACCACCGGAATAGCCGGTTTCGCCGCCGGTCTCGCACCTCTTCAAGCCGTCGGACGAGGTGTTGCAATCGACAGGTCTGCACCGCTCCATTCTTTCCTGCTTTCAGTCGACAGGTCCTGCACCGCCACCCACCGCCGATCGGACCTGTTTGCCGGCCTATTTCATCCGCCGGAAGTGGGTTTGCACCTCTTCGATCTCGTTTTCCTCAAGAAATTACAACATTCTTCCAATTTTTCCCGTTTTCACAAAAGAGGTAAAAACCTAACTTTCAATTTTTTTGTTCTATTTGTTGAAATTAATTGTTATTTAGGTATAAAATGTTGTTTTGTTTGATGTATTCATTATATTGTTCAACATCTTTTTAGAAATTTGATTGTTTGAAATTTCTAGGGTTTGATATAAATTGATGTAATTAGGATTCATCACTTTTATTGATTCTATGTCTTGATTTTTTGCATATTGGTAATGTTGTTGTTTTGGTAATTGTAGGATTTTTATCTCAAGTGCCTCACTGAGAAGTATAAGGATAACCCAAGCGAGATGCATGATGATCCCGAGGTGTGGAAACAATCCGTATATAAGAGGACCGGTCGCCGGAGAGGTGACCAAACATTTGGGATAGGACAATCCGATCCCTACTATACAATGACCGGTTCATTTTCTTCGGCGTCTGGATCGACCTCCGATGCGCAGTCACAACAAGAGGTAAACTTATTCTTTATATGTTGCTCTTATGGATTGCAAATATAAAGTATGTTGCTCTTATGGATTGCAAATATAAAGTATGTTGCTCTTATGGATTGCAAATATAAAGTATGTTGCTCTTATGGATTGCAAATTTAAAGTATGTTGCTCTTATGGATTGCAAATATAAAGTATGTTGCTCTTATGGATTGAAAATATAAAGTATGTTGCTCTTATGGATTGCAAATTTAAAGTATGTTGCTCTTACGGATTGCAAATATAAAGTATGTTGCTATTTTTTAAAGTATGTTGCTCTTATGGATTGCAAATATAAAGTATGTTGCTATTATGTATATTAAATGTTGCTCTTATGTATGTTGCTATTATGTATTTTTTAAAGTATGTTGCTATTATGTATTTTTTATGGATTGCAAATATAAAGTATGTTGCTATTATGTATTTTTTAAAGTATGTTGCTCTTATGGATTGCAAATATAAAGTATTTTGCTATTATGGATTGCAAATATAAAGTATATTGTTCTTATGGATTGCAAATATAAAGTATGTTGCTATTATGGATTGCAAATATAAAGTATGTTGCTATTTTTTAAAGTATGTTGCTCTTATGGATTGCAAATATAAAGTATGTTGCTATTATGTATATTAAATGTATAATACAAATGCTATTATGCTCATAATATGTCGTTATTTTTTAGATCTTGAGCTTACGTGCACAAGTGGAAAATTTGCAACAAAGTCAAGCTCAAATGGTTGAAAATTTCCAGCAACAACAACAACAAATGGAACAACAAATGGAACAAAGACAAAAACGGTCGCAAGATGAGTTTGAAAAAAAAATGGAAGAAATGATGCGACAAATGAGTCAACGTGGTCCGGGTCCTTCTTAGTTGTATGTTTTTTAAACAAGTAGACGTTTTACAATGTTATTGAAACAATTAGACGTGGTTCGTGGTCTTTGTTATTTGATTTTTTTAGAATGTTAAACAAAATTTATCGTAATGTTTGATTAGTTGTGTTTTAAATAGTTTCGTTGTGTTTTTAATATATATATATATATATATATATATATATATATATATATATATATATATATATATATATATATATATATATATATATATATATATATGTGTGTGTGTGTGTGTGTGTGTGTTATATGAGAAAAAAAAATCTGGAATTAAAAATATTTTTTTGTATTTTTTTTAATAAAAAAATTATTGCGTGGTAATTGCGTGGTTAATAATTTGCGTGTTTATTGCGTGGTTAATAATTTGCGTGGTAATTGCGTGGTTAATAATTTGCGTGTTTATTGCGTGGTTAATAATTTGCGTGGTTATTGCGTGTTAATAATTTGCGTGGTTATTGCGTGGTTAATAAATTGCGTGGTTATTGCGTGGTCATTGCGTGGTAATTATTTGCGTGGCTAAGAATTTGCGTGGTTATTGCGTGGTTAAGAATTTGCGTGGTTATTGTGTGGTTACAAATTTGCGTGGTCATTGCGTGGTTAATAATTTGCGTGGTAATCGCGTTGTTAATAATTTGCGTGTTTATTGCGTGTTAAACAGTTTGCGTGGATATTGCGTGGTTAATAATTTGCGTTGCAATTGCGTGGTTAATTTGCGTGGCTAAAGCGTGGTTACAATTTAGCCGCAAGAGGTTTTCCCACAGGTCAGTTTTCGTGGTTATTGCGTGGTTATTTGGCTTCTAACACGCAACAAACACGGAAATTTGCGTGGTTAAACCCCTTGTTTTCTAGTAGTGGTCAGTGACCAATTCAGAAAAAAAAACTTCAGTGACTTATCGCAACCACAAATACCATAGTCGGTCTCAATCTCGCACTCTCTGTCTCGAATCTCTCTTCTCTGTTCTGCTCTCTCTCGCCATCTCTCTATCTCGTTTTCTGGTATTGATCGCGAATCACAACCGATGTCGGTGTTGTATTCCTCTGTACCACTACTGGGTTCTTACGGTGTGCTTGTGGGTCCACGGAGAATGATAAACGGGTTAAACGGTGGTCATTCACGAACATTTCTTCTAACTCGTCAAAGTAACGGAAGGCTAGGACTCGTTGCCGGACTGTTTTGCCTGTTTCCAACCATGTAGATAGTCGTAGCAGGAAATCGACTCTGATGAAACTACGAGATGACGTGCCCATTTAATCTATTTGGGCTATCAAATTCCCCTATGAAACCTCCGCTATCAAATTCCTCTATAAAACCTACGATGCAGTTTTGATGATAACCGAACCGCAAACCGCAAATGCGGTTTTTCCTACAAAATAACTGAAGAGTGTGGGTTTTTAATGTGATGCGGTTTTTCGGTTTTAACAGAACAGTGTGGTTTTTTAAGGGCGATGATGTTTTTCAATTTTAACTGAACAATGTGGTTTTTTTAATGCGATGCGTTTTTTTCGGTTTTTCTTGCAGTTTTTTCGGTTTTAATATAAGCTACACGGTGTGGTTCGGTTTATATTGCGATTTGCGATTCGGTTCTTACAAGCGGCGCAGTTCAGTTTTTTACGGTTTTTATAAAATTAAAAATCGCACCGCACCAAATTTTTTTGGCTTTTATAAAAATAAAAATCGCACCGCACCGGTAGTGGCTGTGATTCGCGATCAATACTAGAAAAAGAGATAGAGAGAGGGCGAGAGAGAGCGGAACAGAGAAGAGAGATTCGAGACGGAAAGGGCGAGATTGAGACCGACTATAGTCTTTGTGGTTGCGATAGGTCACTAAACTTTTTTTTTTTTTTCTGAATTGGTCATTGAAGTTTTTTTTTTGCGCAATAGGTGACTAAAATTTAATTTACGTGTTAAATAGGCACTACACTAACGTAAAAATCAGTTAGTTTTAACGTCGATGACCTATTTAGAACGTAAAATTTAACTTTAGGGACCTATTGCACAAAAAAAAAAATTTCAGTGACCAATCCGGAAAAATAACCAAACTTTGTTGTGCTGCAGTAACAATAACCCGCCAAACATATAACTAATATCTACATGTACGACACTCGTTGTAGTTGATGGATTTCTTTCTCACTCTAGTTTAAATTAATTTCATTTACTTTTAGCATTAAACCTTAAAGATTTGAGTGAATTCTAACCCTAGATTTTGAACCAACATCTTAAAGGCTTGGTCAAAGGAAAGCTTGAATTCAATCGAACCACTTCCATAAAATTCGAATGAATTGGGAGTAAAAACATACAAATTTATCATTTTAAAGCTAGCAAATTAAATTAAAGCATCTATTATGGAAACAAAATCCAGAATTTTCACCTTTTAAGTATATCACCATTAAAACTAGACCTGGCAATCCGTGTCTACGTGTCGTGTATTCGTGTCAGACACGAATTTACACGACACGAATTTGTAAAACACGTACACGACACGAATTGTAAAACGTGTCTTGGATATCAAACACGTACACGGCATAGATTTAATGCGTGTAACACGCGACACGACACGAATAAACACGTTTTTTGTCCGTGTCACACGAAAACACGAATTTACACGAATAAACACGTTTTTTTTGCGTGACCAAAAATCGATCAGTGGAATCGGAGGTGAGAATCAAAACCAGAAATCAGAAGTAGTGGAAGCAAGTCGAGAACCAGAAACCAGAAATCGAGATCGAGAACCAGAAATCAGAAGCAAATCGAGGTCGAGAACCAAAACTTTGGAAGCAAATCTAGATCGAGAACCAGTGGAAGCAAGTCGGCGAGAAATCAGCAGCGATCGAGAGCCAGAAGTAGCGACGGTCGGGAAGAAAGCAAGGAGGAAGCAGTGATGGTCGGGAAGGAACCAAGGCGGCAGAAATCGACAGTCGGTGATCGATGGTCGGGAAGGAAGCAAGGCGGCAGCGGGAAGGATTTGAGATTTGAGGCCAGAAACTCAGAAATCAGATTTGAGATTTGAGGATACGATGATTTTAGGAATTAGGTTTATTTACAAAATCTATGATGTTTTCTAAATTGGTCCCTCGTATATCAGTAAACGTTAAACTAATCCCTGAACTTCAAGGAAAACTGAATTTAATTCGTGTATATACGTGTCTATTCGTGTTACGTGTAACACGAATTTAATTCGTGTCTTATACGTGTCAAAACAGGTAAATTCGTGTTTGACACGTATAAGACACGAAACACGAATTTAAAATACGCGTCAGACACGAATAGACACGAAACCCGAATTCCTAAAACCCATACACGGAAAACTCGTGTCGTTTTCGTGTCGTGTCTTTTGTGTCGTGACCCATATTGCCAAGTCTAATTAAAACTAGATGAAACTAAATAGCATTTGCCTCTTTGCAATGACCCCACCCTTGTTACTTGATAATCAAGCAACCAAATTTCAGTTGATTCACCAATACCGATACACAATAAATCAAAAATTTTAAATACAACAGAACATAGAATAGAATGCTTCAAATAAAACGACATGCCTCCCAACAAACATGACACAACCGCGTAGTGAAGCAATCTTTTTGGGAAAAGCTTTGTAAAAAATATAAAAAGGTGATTTTGTTGCTTCACTATATAGCATTATGATATGATATAAGTTTAACTTTAGTAATTTTTTTGATTTTTTACGCAACCGTTAATGCACATACTTCCTGATGAACAAAATGAGTTCTAAACATATCAAAATATAGGCCTTTCCTGAAATTATACATTTTGGACTAAATTACATGAATGGTCCATGTGGTTTGGGGTAACTTCCGCGCTTGGTCCCTAATTTTTTTTAACTCGGACGGTCCCTATCTGAATAATTGGTTAAATGGACGAAGGCCAGAACATGCAGAAGAATACTTCAATATGAAGCACTCATCGGCAAGGAACGTCATCGAACGAAGTTTTGGGGATTTGAAAAAGAGATGAGCAATACTTAGAATCCCGTCTTTCTATTCGATCAGAACACAAAATAAAATTATTCTAGCATGTTGTCTTATGCTTTAATATGCCGTATGATCCTTTTGATGATGATGATGAATTTATTAATACAAATAATAATGAAGATGATAAAGATAATGGATCACATGTAGAACATATAACAACCGTTGGAACATCGAATGAATGGACAACATTTAGAGAAAATTTGGCAACGACAATGTTTAATGCATGGAGATCTAGACATAGCTGATTTAATTAAAATATTTTGTTCTAGGTTATATTACTTTGTTCTTACTTACATTATGTAACACCCCATCTTTCAATACACATTATTTGGTGTATTAATTTATAAAAACACGGTGAAGTAAAAATTTCATTCTTTTAAAACTTTTTCTTTAAATCAATAAGACATTGTTTAAAACTTTTGGTCCCAATAAAAACAATTACGTAAAAAAAATATTTAGACAACATTGGGGGTTACAAACTCATATCAAAACAACCATAGTAAAGCATTTAACAACACAAAGTTATGTCCCGTATTAAACTAACAATTCTACCAAAAATTTGGCATGAGCTTTGGGTAATATGGACAAATCCATACTGATCCGACTCAATAAAACAACCCAAAAACAATACGGGACATAACACAACTTTATTGTACAACTACAAGGGAATTCTAAACCATAATAAAACATCTCTCAATTACATGACAAACTATACCGCAATTGAGATACTTTATCTTCTAAACATCTCTTCTATCTATACTCCTCATATCAGCTTCTAACTCTTTTCCTTCTATCATATGCTAACCAGCATTCTTGTTCCTGAGTACATAGCATTTTTAAAACAAAAACACTTAAGACAAAAATGCCTCGTGAGATACATGGGTTTTAGACTCAATGGGTTTAAATCAATTTGAATATCATTAGCTATTAACAAATAAATAAACCTTTCCCTTCTTTTCAAAACCTGCAAACTCCACTGTTATGTCAAAACAATAAAACCAAAGTTCATTGCTATAATCATTAAAACAGAAATCATTACTTACTGTCCAAGCAAAAGCTACTTGTTAAAACTTCAAATACTTTAGCTTAAAATGTCAATTAAGCAATTCATCATTAGCAAACATAATTCAAGTACTTTCTTAACAAACATAGACCAACTGTAATTCATGGTTAATTGATTATCATTTGGCTTTATACGAGTTTCCCCGTACCCCTTTCCCTCCCCGGAATAGAACCAATCTATCCGTGAGGGCGTGCTAGTTCCCTTTCCCTCCCCGGAATAAAAACCAATATATCCGTGATGATGGAATAGAACAAATCTATCCATAAGGGCGTGCTGAGACAACTACTTCGTGACGGGAGGTACATTCCCAGTAGTGTCTTTTGACCTCCCCTCATTAGGGTGAGATCCTTGTCCGGACGTCTTTCTCATTTCTTTCATTTAATTCTTATTTCAAGTTTTATCATTAACATCTTATCACAAGTTGGTCTCTAGATAAACATAATTCAAAACGTGTAAACTCATTTTCAATTCTTCCACATAAAACTGTACTTCTATTTCAACATAAATCAATACTTTCTATTTCAAGTTTTGAAACCACTTCAGAAAACATTACTCAAGAAACATTATCATAACTTTTGAAAATCATTTGTCAAACTATTAATCATAAAACAAATAACATAAAAACACAACTTGTTGCTATGTACCCAGAAAAGTCCTCATGTACTCACCTGAGGTAACTAGGTATGTCTAGCTACAAATATCCGCTAGCTCTTGAGTCTACTTGCATCCAACATCCTTTAACCTCTATAAGTTTATTAAGAGGTTTGAACATACCACACAACCCAACACATAATCTTATCAAATCATACATGAACTTTTTCTCATTATCATCTAATTTCATTTCAACCTTTAAGTATGATTCATAAGACATAATACTCATATTGGAAACTTTTATCCCTTTTCGTCCCACTTGGACTAATTATGTATTTTCTTGAGTTTAACTTGTTATTTAAATAACTTTATAAATCTAACATACTTATAAAACACTACTAATTGCTTAGATGTCAAAACATCTATCATTTTCCTCTTTTATATCATTATAGCAAATCTCGACCATTAAAGTTTCCATAAATAGTAGTTCTTGCAAAAACATGCTATTTCTCAATTACTTGACTCTAATATATTACCAATATTTCATGATAGTCAT
The DNA here is from genome assembly GCA_023525715.1 of Cichorium intybus. NCBI lineage: Eukaryota > Viridiplantae > Streptophyta > Magnoliopsida > Asterales > Asteraceae > Cichorium > Cichorium intybus. Next base: position 7,357,188 of record CM042015.1, on the reverse strand, counting down.
TACAATTCACTTCTATAATCTATTTGTGCCATGTTTTGCAAAATACCAATTATTGTCCCAAATGGGTTGGAATGCCCAATTCCATTCCAATAGTTTACAATTACCTTCAAGAATAGCTCTTGTTTACATTTCATAATTTCATATCATTCATACAGGTTATTAACTCTAACATGTGTCCGATATATATATATATATATATATATATATATATATATATATATATATATATATATATATATATATATATATATATATATATATATATATATATATATATATATATATATATATATATATATATATATATATATATATATATATATATATATATATATATATATATATATAAATCCAAGCATACCAATATGTTTTAAACCAAAATTCATATTTATAAAATTTGTCCCATTCTTGCAACTTTTATTCAAAAAGTGTCTTAAGCTAGTATAGTTCAAGCCATGCATACAAACCATACAAAGATTCAAATATTAACTTCAACGGTAATCCCATTCTTGTTTTTATGTCATTAAATTTCCATTCTATTGCTTTCATTCTCAAATTTCAAATTGCAAGACTAACAATTTCAAGTATTATCTTTCTCATAACCGTATTTTCAAACTAAATTGACATTTCCTTTTTAATCATAAGTACGTGCCATAATTTTCTTTTCAAATCCATGATTCCAACACTTTATAATCCTTTATAGATCAATCCAATGTAACAATCCGAATTCATGGTCAAATTTGACCAAAAACAGAAAAAGTCAATGTTACTATTCATCTTCTCCATCAAATAGAACATCTATTATGCATTCTTTAATTTTTAACTTGAAAATCATACCAACTACATTCTTGGGTGCTTTTGAGCTCACAATATGACATATAGCAAGAAATATATTCCAAATCTATCATGCATTCACAAATTCCGAAATTAATTAGCTAGGGTTCATGAAATCAAGTTTTACCTTTCAATTCCTTGACTAGAATCTGAAATCAGAAGGTTTTTGGGGCTGTTCCTGCAAGAATCGGAGCTAAGAGGGTCGTCCTCCACCCAAAACGACCGCCACCGGTCGTCCTTTCCTTCACCGTCGGCCACAGCAGCGAGGTGCTGCTCTCCAGTCGACTCCCTGCAGATCCTTTAACTAAGGCTCTGAATAGGATCAAGCACAATCAGCATGCTCAGAGCATTGGATTGAAGGATGATGTTAGTTTTAGTAATTAGATAGATTAGAAACTTGTAACAGTATAAATGTAATTGACTCGGTGATTTTATAATAGAGATTTATAAATGAGTATTGCTACTGCCTTTGTCAATTGTTTATTTCTGTGTTTCTATATTTGCATGTTTAGCTTCCTTAATAATTGGATTATTTAAAACTGTTGGATATCCATGTTCATGTAATTAGTTTCAAAAACTTGAAGTTGCAACGGAAGCATAAAATCATGAACACGAATTTCACTTCCAAGAGGATCATCCTACATGCATGTAGAGATAAGATGAAGAACAAGCATAGATAGAGTTCAAGATCATACCCTTTCTTCTTGACCTTAGTTTGGACGATTTTGATGACAAGGAATCAAGTTAGAATCCCTCTATAGTTGATCCACCACAAGCTTGAACAACCTTAGATGCTAGTCTTCAAAACTTGCAAGATAAAGCTCCTTTCTCCTTGAACTCAAAAACGTTTTTTGCTAACTACCAAGAGAGAGTTTGGAGAGTATTTTGGCTGATTTTTGGAGAATGAATATTGTAACACCCTTTTCTCAAACCATGTTTTAATATAGTTTATATTACAAAAACATTACACAACTGGTGACTATGAAAGAGTTACTTAAATATTTTTTTACAAACTTTATTCTTAAGGGGATATTACAAACTCAATACAGAAAACCATAATTTAAACTTACTGTATTTACACTGGTCCCAACTTCAACTCCCGCTCCTTTCACCTAAGTACATAACATTTAAAAAAAAACAATATACGTGAGACATAAAGCCTCGTGAGTAATATGGGTTTAGACCCAAAACTTTTCTGTTTAAAAACTTGAACTAATAACAAGTAAACTGCTAAAAACTCATTTTCATAACAAATCTCAAATCTCTTTACTTTTCTCTTTTCAAAACTCAAAAACACTTTCTTTCTCAAAAACTATTTCTTGCTTTAAAACTGTTGTATTTTTTAAAACTGCTTTCTTTCTCATGTACTTGTGACCAACTGAAACTCATGAATTAGTTTAATTTAATTCATTCTACTAGCTCCCCTCGCGGGACAGAACAGATCCGCCCGCTAGGTTATTGTAACACCCGGCTTTTTAAACAAAAACACCCCTGAAATTTTTTTTTTATTTTAAACACAGGTTTCAATACATAAAACCATAACAAGGGGTATATTTTAATAAATACGGGTACAAGTGTATCAAGGAGAGTATGAAATACCATAACTCCTTTAAAGCCGGGCTGCTACTAACAGCATCTAAGAGTCCTACTTCACGAGTCACGGACTCTATCTTGTCCCCTACCAGTATCATGCTAACCTGCAGGGACAGTAACAAACGGTATGAGCTACAAAGCTCAGTGAATAATCAAATCTGCAGATAACACGTATCAAAACACAATCATATAACTGTCTGGATATCGAATCCAAACTCCTAGCCTTACTAGCTGACCATATATACTCTAGGATTTCACATCCTATTCTTTAGCCCTACAGGCTAAATCATAGTGACCTGTAATCAACAAGCCACGTTAGTTATTTACATCTATAATCATGTCTAACCATTTCTGTCCCATATTTCTTAGTCACACTGGACTGCATCATATTTAATGGCTAACAGCCGCACCCTGTGTCATAGCTATACAAGCTGCACCAAAACATTATCAACATACAATTCATAGCCCGCAGGCTGCACCAGCTGGGTTTGATAACCCGATATCATAGCCAAAAGGCTGCAACATGTACCTGTAACAAAATCATAGCCAAACAGGCTGTACCATGTACCTGTAACAAAATCATAGCCAAACAGGCTGCACCAATTATCATAGCCTAAAGGCCGCATCGGAGACATAGCCCGAAGGCCGCACCGGAGTCATCGCCCGAAGGCCACATCGGAGACATAGCCCGAAGGCCGCACCGGAGTCATAGCCAACAGGCCGCATCAAATCATAGCCCGAAGGCCGCATCGGAGACATAGCCCGAAGGCCGCACCGGTTGGATATACAATCCAAAAATCATAGCCATATAGGCCGCACCCATTGGATATAAAAATCCAGAAATCATTGCCCGTAGGCCGCACCCATTGGATATAAAATCCAGAATTAGTTATGGCTCACGGATTAGCCGCTATTGCCTAGACTCACGGTTCCGTTCTTGTCATCACAATGACTCACGGCTTATCCGGTCTTGTCTCTTCAAACGTATCTTTGAACTATCAGTTTCGTCCCACAATCAGTTTCAACCTGTAACAACTCAATCATCATATATCACATATGGTATCAGTGAGATTACTCACCTGGATGCTAACTGCGTTTCAATTTCGGTTGTTTCTTGCTTTTGCGTGCACCACAACCATTTTGTCCCATACCTATTTATCCATTTATATACCAAATGATAATAGGTTAATAATCATCTACATTGACTCTAATACACTAGAGTTCAACACAATATCATTACAAACAATGCCTAGTTAATAAACTTTCCGTTTACTAACTTTTTATGAATTTTACTATTCACCGAGGCATTGGAATCGATCTACAGTGCCCCCGAGGGGTCGGAAACTCAATATAAAAATTTTCCCAAACTTTTCAGACCATAACGAGCCTATGGTCCAAATTTGAGCTAAAACGGACAAGCCAAACAAAAGTTAGCATTTCAAAGTCCCTGCCTGAGGGGCGCACCCCGCCCAGACATGGGCGTACTGCGCCTGGGCGCACCCCGCCAGGCTTTTGGGCGCACCGCGCCTATCGCCTGCAGGTGTCTCCTGTCCAGCCGCGATTTATGCACTATAGCAAGCAGTTTTGGTCCATTAAGTCCTTAATCAGGTCCTTAATCGATTGGGGTTTGTTCTAGGACTAAAACCTTATACTTTAACAAGGTTTTCAACCATCTAAAACAACCAAATCAATCAAAATGAAGAATTAGGGTTCTTAGTTCTAACAACCCCAAAACTTCAAATTCATCACTAATAGCAATCTACTTCCACTTTCTTTAGTTAAGTCCTTATTAGCATGACTTAAGGGAAGTATTACATCAACTTAACAACATAATCATCACTGCAAATGCAGTTTTGAGTTGCTACAAAACTCAACAAGAAAAACCAAGCTATAACTTGAATTTCTAACCTTTAGAGTTTCCAATTCTTCATTCCAAGGCTAGGAATTGAAATCCAAGTTCAAAGCTTCAAGAATTCCTCCAACTTCTGCAGAATTTCTAGAGAGAAACTCTCTCCCGTAAGCTCCCAAAATTTCAGCCAAAAATGAGAGAATTTTTCATTTTATATTTTTAGATTTTACAATTTTGGTCCCTAAGTTCCATTTCTTGAACTTTGACCACAATTATCAAGTTTTATTACAATAAAACTTCCATTCTTTATACATTTGCCACAACCAACAATATTTTTACATAATTGGTCGTTGACTTGGTCAAATGACCAAAATACCCTTTTTCGGTAAAACGACCCAAATTCAGTTTTTATAACATTTTAAGTCCAAAACTCAAAATATTATTTCAAACCAAATACTTTTCTGTCCAAAAGACCATTTTACCCTTCCAATGTAAAATGACCAATTTACCCTTTTATTATAATTATAAAAAGAGTATCTTGGCGTTACAGTTATGCTCATTCTGTCTCCCCTTTGTGACTTGGAACAGATTCAAGCACAAGGGTATACTAAGCTAGACAACTACTTCGCGACGGGAGGTACCATCCCAGTAGTGTCTTCTGATCCCCCGATTATGTGGGTGATCCTAGTCCGGACAACTGGCTCTTAGTTCTTTCTTTCTTTAATTCTTATCTCATTACATCTCAAATTGGTCAAAAGGGGACAAAATTTATAAATAACTCATACTCATACACTTTATAACTCTTTACTGAAAATACTTTCAAAACTGATTTTGACATCTTAGTTCACATAAGGAACTTCTTTCAAAATACTTTGCAAACTATACTTCTTAAAAATCTGCTTGAAACACTTAGCCCTTGTATAGAGCTACTTTAAAAACTATTTTTCCAAACTTTAGTATTTAAAAGTATTTGGAAATCTTATTTTTCTGAAAATATCATTTTGCTATGTACTAGAGAAATCCTCATAAAACTCACCTTGGTGTGGCTATAAGTCATTAGGCTTCTCGCACACCTTTCCCTTTTCCGTGCTCAACAACGTTTGAGGCACCACCTACACAAGTATCATGTATATAAAGACATAATACAACTAACTTTATACTTCTAAGGTCTCATACGACTCAACTTTAAGTTATACTAAATAGATAACCATTAATAAACTCATTTTATAATTTTTCTCCAAAATACACGTATTTTGCTACAGTACCACCGAGGGGTCGTATTTCAGTTCCGACACTTTTCCATGAAATATTAGGTCATATTAGACTTGTGTTTCAAATTTGGAGTTAATTGGACAAGTCTAGCTCAAATTCCAAAAATCAAGTTTTGACATAAACTTGAAGTTTGGCCACTGCCGCTACAGTGATTTTTCCGCAAGGTCAGATTGCGAATTTAACAATTTCCCACATGTTTTCATACCATTTTAAGGCTATGGTAAAAGTTACAGACCAAACGGACACGTCTAACATCGAGTTCAAATCTCAAAAATTGGACAGACTGCTGCCCAGTAAGAGCACGACTTGTGCTCTTTGTGTGCTATGGAAAGCGCGACTCGTGCTAAGAGTAGGATGCTATTTCTTGGCTTTTCCATGGAGCACGACTCGTGCACTTCTAGTGTTAAAAAGGCACGACTCGTGCCAAGCCTGCAGACTGTGTTTTCAGTCCGATTTTTGAGCTGCATACCTCTGTTTTGACCTATTAAGTGCTTAATACTTATCTTAATCGTTTTACTATCATTCCATGACTAAAACCCTTGCTTTACATCAGGTTTTAAGCCATGGAATCACTGATTCCAATTCCAATTTCACTAAAACCCGTTTTTGGAAATTTTCACTAAAAATTCATCTTTTTGAAATTAACCACTTAGGAGTGTCTTAAAACATCCTAAGTGATCATTTGGACTCAACAAAACCATACAAACTGGTCTTGATCATACAAACCCGTGAATTAGGGTTCTTGAGCAAAATCATCATTTCTTGATTTTTAACATATTCCATGGTTAGAACATGTCTATTTGATGATTTTGAACAAGATGATTCCATTAAGACCATAGATTCTGGAAAATCAGATGTTAGGACTCAACTCCCGTTCCAGATTTTGAGCTTAAATCATAGTATGTTTACCTCTCAAGGCTTGGAATCACCAATTCCAAGGTATGAACTTCAATTCTAGTAAGAGATTCCAAACTTCTTCTTCTCCCGTGCTCTCTCTCTTGCTCGCTCTAGCTCTCTCCCGAGTCTTCTGAAATCTTCTACTGGGTTCTAGGAGAATGGGAGTTTAACTCTCTATTTTATATTTAAATTTTTATAAGTTAATTGCACTTTAGTCCCTTAAATCTCAACTTTCATTCAAAAATGGTCCTATGCTTTATTATCTTGCAAATTTAGTTCCATTAACTCCCAACTTAGCTCATTAATGAAATTTCTTAACAAAATGGTCATTTTCATGTCAAATGACCAATTTGCCCTTTTCGGCCATATTTCACTATTCACACGATAAAACTCCAAATTTCACATAAACTCTTATTTCTTATCATATTATTTCACAAATACATATTATTTTTCATAATAGTCTTATAACGTGTCAAAAGACCGTTTTACCCTTTTACAACTTTTTCTTGGGTTCTTACAGTCACCCCTCCTTATGCGGATTCCGTCCTCGGAATCTTTTCGTAATCTGTGAAATTCGGATATATTCTCTTCATTTCTTCTAACGTCACCCAGGTTAGGTTTGACCCTAATGGGTGCTTCCATTTAACTAGTACAAGGTCAATCTCCTTGTTCCTTAGCTTCTTAGTCTGCATCTCTAGAATCGCTTCAGGTTCTTCAATCATTCTGCTAGGAGTCTCCACTCTCAAGTCTGTATACGGTATTACTAGCTCTTCTTTACCAAAGTACTTTTTCAAGTAGCATACATGAAAGGTATCATGTATTCCACTGAGTTCGGGTGGTAACTCTAGCTTAAATGCTTGCAATCCCACTCTCTTCAGGATTCTAAAAGGTCCAATGTATCTTGGACTCAGCTTTCCTCTCTTGCCAAATCTGACCACTCCTTTCCATGGCGACACTTTTTTCATCACCAAATCGCCTTCTTGCAAGTCATACGGTCTCTTCTTTAAATTCGAGTAACTCTTTTGCCGATCTTGTGTTGCTTTCATGTTGGCTTGAATTACTCCGATCTTCTCATTAGTTACTCTAACAATTTCTAGCCATGTAAGCTTAGTCTCACCCGCCTCCAACTAGCATAAAGGAGTTCTACACTTTCTACCATACAATGCCTCAAAGGGTGGCATTTTAATGCTAGAATGGTAGCTGTTATTGTATGCAAACTCCACCAGGGGCAGGTGTTCATCCCAACTACCTCCAAAATCCATGACGCATGCTCGTAGCATGTCTTCTACTGTCTGAATTGTTCTTTCACTCTGACCATCCGTTTGTGGATGATACGCTGTACTTAGCTGAATTCTTGTCCCCATTTTCTCTTGTAAGGCACTCCAAAAGTTAGAGGTAAATCTGGGGTCTCTGTCTGACACAATTGACAACGGTGCACCATATCTTCTTAACACTTCATCTACATATAACTGGGCTAACTTCTCCAATGGAGTAGTTTCTTTTATGGCTAGAAACAGTGCACTTTTGGTCAACCGATCTACTATGACCCATATGCTATCATACCCCCTTCTAGTTCTCGGTAGCCCCATAATGAAATCCATAGTTACATCTTCCCACTTTCCGGCTGGAATGTGCAAAGACTGGGCATCTCCATGCGGGACTTGGTGTTCCGCCTTGACTTGTGCACAAACGACACACTTGGAGATGTACTTAGCTATCCTCTTCTTCATTACAGGCCACCAATACTGTCTTTTCAGATCTTGATAAGTCTTGGTACTCCCTGGATGTATGGAATACTTTCACTTATGCGACTCTTCTAGAATCAGTTTTCTCAAACCTCCTGCTTTCGGTACCCAAATGCGGTTTCTGAAGGTCTTCAACCCCTGATTGTTCGTTTCAAACTGTATGTCCTTTCCTAGTTTCTCGCCTTTCAAATCTCCACTTTCTTCTACTTTCTGCTGAGCTGCTTTAATCTGCTCTATAATACTGGACACTAGCTCTATGCGCATCGATCTTGCCTTGATTCTTTTCTCAGGAGCTTTTCTACTTAATGCATCTGCTACTACATTTGCTTTACCTGGATGGTATACAATGTCGCAATCATAGTCACTGATCAGCTCTAACCATCTGCTCTGTCTCATGTTCAACTCTTTTTGAGTGAACACATACTGTAAACTCTTGTGATCGGTGAATAGCTTGCACTTTGTTCCATACAAGTAATGTCTCCAAATCTTCAAGGCAAATACGATCGCTGCAAGCTCTAAATCATGGGTTGTGTACTTTTTCTCTGGATCTTTCAACTGTCTGGAAGCGTATGCTATAACCTTCCCTCTTTGCATCAACACACAGCCAAGCCCCCGATGCGAGGCATCGCTGTACACTTCAAAGTCTTCTGTCCCGTCTGGTAACGTAAGGACAGGCGCGTTACACAACTTCTCTTTTAATGTAGCGAAAGCTCTTTCTTGTTCTTCTTGCCATCTGAATTTCTCTTCTTTCCGGGTTAGTCATGTAAGTGGCACAGCTATACGGGAGAAATCTTGAATAAATCTCCGGTAGTACCCGGCAAGACCGAGAAAACTTCTAACTTCTGTTGGCGTCTTAGGTGGCTCCCATTTCATCACTGCTTCAACTTTTGCTGGATCAACTTTTATACCTTGGATAGAAAAAATATGTCCAAGGAACTGCACCTCTCGCATTCAAAACTCACACTTTGAGATCTTGGCGTACAACCGTTCTCGCTTCAAAGTCTCAAGTACTAACTGCAGATGACTCGCATGCTCTTCTCTATTCTTTGAGTATATCAGTATGTCATCTATGAACACTATAACAAACCGGTCTAGAAATGGTTTACAGACTCGATTCATTAAGTCCATAAAAACCGCTGGTGCATTCGTAAGACCGAATGGCATTACTAAGAACTCGTAATGCCCGTATCGGGTACAGAACGCTGTCTTCTCTACATCACTTTCTTTTACCCTGACTCGGTGATACCCAGATCTCAGATCAATTTTTGAGAAATAATTTGCACCTTGCAACTGATCGAACAAATCGTCTATTCTGGGCAACGGGTAACGGTTCTTGATAGTAATCTTGTTCAATTCTCTGTAATCATGCACATTCGCATTGACCCATCTTTCTTCTTTACAAACAGAACTGGAGCACCCCACGGAGAAGAACTAGGCCTGATAAAGCCTTTATCTAGCAACTCCTGCAACTGAGACATTAATTCCCGCATCTCTGTTGGTGCTAACCGATACGGTGCTCGTGCTATTGGGGAAGCTCCGGGAACAAGATCTATCCGAAATTCAACCTGTCTTTCTGGTGGCAAGCCTGGTAATTCATCTGGGAAAACTTCTGGGAATTCTTTTACTACTTCTATGTCTTTATACGTCTGTTTTACTTTGTCTTCAGTCATCACATAGGCCAGGAAAGATACACATCCTTTCCTGATACATCTTCGGACCTTAGCTACACTGATGATACTTGGCACATGCTTTCTTCTTTCCCCATATACGTACACGTTAGCTCCTAGGGTTTTAACAGACACCCTCTTCTGCCCACAAGCTATCTTCGCATCATTGGCACCAAGCCAATCCATGCCAATTATTACATCAAAGGACTTAATTCCAATAGGAAGGAGATTAAGTCGGAACTTCTTGCCATTGATGTCAAGTTCATAATCTCGGTACATGTGCTGAACTTCAACAAATTTCCCGTCCGCCACTTCTACCTCAAAAACTATGTCTAACAATTCTAACGGGACTTTCAATCTAGCTCCGAATCCATGAGACACGAACGAATATGTAGAACTGGAATCAAACAACACATATGCAGGTGTCGAGTTGATCAGTAGTATACCTGAGACCACATCGTGCGTCTCCCTTGCTTCTTCCCTGGTGATCTGGAAAGCTCGAGTCTTCACCTTCTGGGGCTCCGTCTTCTTCTGAGCTGTTGACACCACAGTTTCTCCTCCCTTGTTTGGGCAGTTGAAACTATAGTGTCCAAGCTGGTGGCACGAAAAACACTCCACTTCACTAGCTTTCTTTGCTTCGCAGTCTTTCATTTTGTGACCGAGTCCGCCACAATTAAAACAGGCGTTTGATCCCGCACGACATTCGCCACTATGTTCTTTTCCACATTTCTCACACTTCTTTACATTCCCCTGTCGAGTCTGACTCAGGCTTGTTTTCCCCTTTTTCTTTGAATTTCCGCTGCTGCTCACTGTCTTTCTCTTGTCACTAAAACTTGGTCTTTCGTCATTTCGTCGTTTCCCAACATCCTCCACGTTTCGGGCAGCATTGATCGCCCCGTCTAATGTTTCAACTTTCTTTACTTCTAGCTCATAATTCCATGGTAACCCCCGAACATATCGATTAATTCGGGACCGCTCAGAGGGATAGGATTCCCCCACAAAAGGCAGCATGTCACAAAACTTCTTCGTATATTCGTCAACCGACGAGTCTCCTTTCTTTATCGTTAAGAAATCTTTGTTCATTTTCTCAAAATCTCTTGTGGGACAGAATTTATCTTTGAGACACGAGACAAACTCCGCCCATGACCAGCCATACACAACGTCTTTCCCCAAACTCTCGTATTTGGTATTCCACCACACTAAAGCATCATCTTTCAACTGCCGGGAGGCATAGTTGACTTGGTCTTTTTCATCACACTTGCTAGCTTGCATCACCTGTTCGATTTCTCAGACCCATCTCATTGTCACCTTTGGCTCAAAACTGCCATGGTACTCGGGCGGTTTACAAGCCATGAAGGACTTAAAGGAACATCCCTTCTCCTTCCTTCTGTTTTCTCCGCTAGCTTCTTCCTCGGTCGTCTTTTTAGAGACTTCTTGTGAAGAATGGGCACTAGGTTCACCCATTCGGCTATCGATTATGTTATTCACATCTTCCTTCAGCTCATTTCGCAAATTATTGATCAGATACTGAATAGCTTCCATAGTGACAGGTTGTGGTGGTGGGTTTGGCTCAGCCCTATCATTTCGAATAACATGTCCGGGTCCACTTCCTCTTGAAGAAGTGTGACTGCCCTCACCCCTGTCAGCTTGTCTTTCGTCTTCCATTACTATATAGATAAACAAAATGTCTGTTTAATACGCAATTCTATATAGCATTTTGTAAGCAGTAGCATATTATCTCCTTATCTTGACTGCATTTTTATAGCAGTCATACTCACTCTATAACTTCTATAAGTCTAAGTGTACCTCTACATTACTAAGGCACCTTTCTACTACTCTTGCTAGTTTAAGCCTAGGATGGTATTCCAACCTAATTCGCTTAAACTATGGCTCTGATACCAAAACTGTAACACCCCTTTCTCAAACCATGTTTTAATATAGTTTATATTACAAAAACATTACACAACTGGTGACTATGAAAGAGTCACTTAAATATTTTTTTACAAACTTTATTCTTAAGGGGATATTATAGACTCAATACAGAAAACCATAATTTAAACTTACTGTATTTACACTGGTCCCAACTTCAACTCCCGCTCCTTTCACCTAAGTACATAGCATTTAAAAAAAAGACAATATACGTGAGACATAAAGCCTCGTGAGTAATATGGGTTTAGACCCAAAACTTTTCTGTTTAAAAACTTGAACTAATAACAAGTAAACTGCTAAAAACTCATTTTCATAACAAATCTCAAATCTCTTTACTTTTCTCTTTTCAAAACTCAAAAACACTTTCTTTCTCAAAAACTATTTCTTGCTTTAAAACTGTTGTATTTTTTAAAACTGCTTTCTTTCTCATGTACTTGTGACCAACTGAAACTCATGAATTAGTTTAATTTAATTCATTCTACTAGCTCCCCTCGCGGGACAGAACAGATCCGCCCGCTAGGTTATGCTCATTCTGTCTCCCCTTTGTGACTTGGAACATATTCAAGCACAAGGGTATACTAAGCTAGACAACTACTTCGCGACGGGAGGTACCATCCCAGTAGTGTCTTCTGATCCCCCGATTATGTGGGTGATCCTAGTCCGGACAACTGGCTCTTAGTTCTTTCTTTCTTTAATTCTTATCTCATTACATCTCAAATTGGTCAAAAGGGGACAAAATTTATAAATAACTCATACTCATACACTTTATAACTCTTTACTGAAAATACTTTCAAAACTGATTTTGACATCTTAGTTCACATAAGGAACTTCTTTCAAAATACTTTGCAAACTATACTTCTTAAAAATCTTCTTGAAACACTTAGCCTTTGTATAGAGCTACTTTAAAAACTATTTTTCCAAACTTTAGTATTTAAAAGTATTTGGAAATCTCATTTTTCTGAAAATATCATTTTGCTATGTACTAGAGAAATCCTCATAAAACTCACCTTGGTGTGGCTATAAGTCACTAGGCTTCTCGCACACCTTTCCCTTTTCCGTGCTCAACAACGTTTGAGGCACCACCTACACAAGTATCATGTATATAAAGACATAATACAACTAACTTTATAGTTCTAAGGTCTCATACGACTCAACTTTAAGTTATACTAAATAGATAACCATTAATAAACTCATTTTATAATTTTTCTCCGAAATACACGTATTTTGCTACAGTACCCCCGAGGGGTCGTATTTCAGTTCCGACACTTTTCCATGAAATCTTAGGTCATATTAGACTTGTGTTTCAAATTTGGAGTTAATTGGACAAGTCTAGCTCAAATTCCAAAAATCAAGTTTTGACATAAACTTGAAGTTTGGCCACTGCCGCTCGCTACAGTGATTTTTCCGCAAGGTCGGATTGCGAATTTAACAATTTCCCACATGTTTTCATACCATTTTAAGGCTATGGTAAAAGTTACAGACCAAACGGACACGTCTAACATCGAGTTCAAATCTCAAAAATTGGACAGACTGCTGCCCAGTAAGAGCACGACTTGTGCTCTTTGTGTGCTATGGAAAGCGCGACTCGTGCTAAGAGTAGGATGCTATTTCTTGGCTTTTCCATGGAGCACGACTCGTGCACTTCTAGTGTTAAAAAGGCACGACTCGTGCCAAGCCTGCAGACTGTGTTTTCAGTCCGATTTTTGAGCTGCATACCTCTGTTTTGACCTATTAAGTGCTTAATACTTATCTTAATCGTTTTACTATCATTCCATGACTAAAACCCTTGCTTTACATCAGGTTTTAAGCCATGGAATCACTGATTCCAATTCCAATTTCACTAAAACCCGTTTTTGGAAATTTTCACTAAAAATTCATCTTTTTGAAATTAACCACTTAGGAGTGTCTTAAAACATCCTAAGTGATCATTTGGACTCAACAAAACCATACAAACTGGTCTTGATCATACAAACCCGTGAATTAGGGTTCTTGAGCAAAATCATCATTTCTTGATTTTTAACATATTCCATGGTTAGAACATGTCTATTTGATGATTTTGAACAAGATGATTCCATTAAGACCATAGATTCTGGAAAATCAGATGTTAGGACTCAACTCCCGTTCCAGATTTTGAGCTTAAATCATAGTATGTTTACCTCTCAAGGCTTGGAATCACCAATTCCAAGGTATGAACTTCAATTCTAGTAAGAGATTCCAAACTTCTTCTTCTCCCGTGCTCTCTCTCTTGCTCGCTCTAGCTCTCTCCCGAGTCTTCTGAAATCTTCTACTGGGTTCTAGGAGAATGGGAGTTTAACTCTCTATTTTATATTTAAATTTTTATAAGTTAATTGCACTTTAGTCCCTTAAATCTCAACTTTCATTCAAAAATGGTCCTATGCTTTATTATCTTGCAAATTTAGTTCCATTAACTCCCAACTTAGCTCATTAATGAAATTTCTTAACAAAATGGTCATTTTCATGTCAAATGACCAATTTGCCCTTTTCGGCCATATTTCACTATTCACACGATAAAACTCCAAATTTCACATAAACTCTTATTTCTTATCATATTATTTCACAAATACATATTATTTTTCATAATAGTCTTATAACGTGTCAAAAGAACGTTTTACCCTTTTACAACTTTTTCGCGGGTTCTCACAAATATGATCTTCTAACCCTTCCAAAATGGCCGGCCAAAGGTGTTTAAAAGAAGACCAAAGTCATGCATGTTGATTAAACAAAGTGAATGTATTCTACCCATGGTCAAACCTTGAGAGAAGAGAGAATATGCCAAGCTTTTCTCTACTTTTCACACATGCATCATCATGCTCATATGGCCGGCCATATGAGTGTGCTTTTAATCAATTATATATTGTTTTTATTATTTATAAACTTACATTCCAAAGTTTATAAATAATAAACTTTCATTCTTGTGTTTAATGGAATAACATTTAAACCATTAATCATGTACATAAACCTTTTGAATATATGTATATTATAGATGGTGTAAATAAATATATACACACATAATATATATATATATATATATATATATATATATATATATATATATATATATATATATATATATATATATATATATATATGCTCTTTTATTAATTTATCAAATAAATTAAATAAAAGGGTTTACTTAAAAATTCAATTAAATCATTTAACTTCTTAAACAATTTAATTATTGTACATGATTAATTCATCACATATGAATTAGTAATTAACCTTTAATTTTGGAGTTATTATTATTTATCTCAAATAATAATAACTTACAAGATTAAATTGCAAGTTCAGTATCATTCAATGGCAAATCAAATTTAGCACAATAAATGATCGATTGGTATCAAACTTGTTGTTGGTGTGACCCTATAGGATCATGTATTATTAGTAATATCATTTTATGATCATCCTTGGGCATATAGAACTAACAATCTCCCACTTGCACAAGGTTGCATCATAGAATGATATCGACAGTGGTAAACGTCTAGCAACACTTCACTGCCCCCAATAACACATGACATAATGCCATTCAACAACATCCAATTCTTCAAAAGCACGAGGCTCTAATTGATGTACAAGGTTATTTATCAATTATCCCTTTGTCGCAGACATCATGTTGAACATGAGACATGGATCTTAATCATTCTCATTTTATGTTCAACTTTCAATCAGGCGCCTTAGATGTCTAACTCTCAACACATAAGAGGAACAAATCCCGTCTTGACTACATAGGTCCCTCATATAGTTAGTACTATACATGAGTATGGTCTGTATGGTTGTCTATATTTCAAGAACAACGGTGAACCACATCAAAGCACAACATTCCTTATACTTGAGTCCCAAATATGTATCTCAGGTCTAAGGATACAATGATAATACCTTTATTCAAGAATCACTTATGACGATGATCCATGGAGTGATCTTGAAGCGGGTCAAGTCCAATACTTGTTCACTGACAAGTACATATGAATTTGGTTGCAACCCTTTGCTACTTTTACCCATAAAAGCCAACCAATCCAATTCATATTAGTCTTACTTCATAGTTGCTCCCACAACTATGATCGACTATGGACATTTAGAATAATTGTATTATTCAAGGATTAAACATGCTAATATAAAACACAAAATTATGAATGAAACATCACGTCACATATATTACATAATTCTTGTTGTTTACATAATTTCATATTCATAAAACACTTAACACAAATCAAATCCATTCATTAGAAAAACGAAGTCATATACCCTTAGCGTGACTTTCATGCTTAGCTTGGGGTAAAGGCTTCGTGAATGGGTCTGCCAAATTCTGATCTGTATGAACCTTTTGAATACTTATTTCACCATTCTTAACTTCATGTCTTATGTAGTTATACCTTCGGTGAATGTGTTTGGTCTTTTGATGCGATATAGGTTCCTTTGCTTGAGCTATAGCACCTAGATTATCACAGAAGATTTCTATAGGGTCCCGAATGGAAGGAAAAACCCCTAGATCTTCAATGAACTTTCTCATCCAGACAGCTTCTTGAGCAGCTTCCGAAGCAGCAACATATTCTGATTCTGTAGTGGATTGTGCAATCACTTCTTTTTTGGAACTCTTCCAAGACACGGCTCCTCCATTTAAAATAAAGACATACCCAGATTGAGATCTCGAATCGTCCCTATCTGTTTGGAAGCTTGCGTTAGTGTAACCCTTTACCTTTAAGCTTTCTTCCAAACCACCGTAAACTAAGAACATATCTTTAGTTCTTCTCAAGTACTTAAGAATGTTCTTTACAGCAGTCCAGTGGGCTTCACCTGGGTTTTGTTGATATCTACTAGTCATGCTTAAGGCACATGAGACGTCGGGCCTAGTGCATAACATGGCATACATGATAGACCCAATTGCCGAAGCATATGGAACATGTTTCATCCTTTCAAGTTCAGTCCTAGTGCTTGGGCACTAAGACTTACTTAGGATGGTGCCATGCGGTATTGGCAAGAATCCTCTTTTGGAGACTTGCATCTTGAACCTTTTCAAGATTTTATCAATATATACACTTTGGCTTAGACCAATAAGTCTCTTAGATCTATCTCTATAGATCTTTATGCCTAATACATAAGCAGCTTCTCCTAAGTCCTTCATTGAGAAACAGTTCTCAAGGAACGTTTTGACACCTTTTAAGGTTGGGATGTCATTCCCAAATAGAAGTATGTCATCTACATACAATACTAGGAATATTACTATGCTCCCACTAGCTTTCTTGTAAACACAGGAGTCATCCTCATTTTTGATGAATCCAAAATTTGTAATCTTTTCATCAAAGCGGATGTTCCATGTTCGAGATGCTTGCTTTAATCCATAGATAGATCTTTTAAGCTTGCACACTTTGTTTGGATGCTTGGGATCGACAAAACCTTCAGGTTGATCCATATAGACATCTTCCAATAAGTGTCCATTGAGGAAAGCGGTCTTGACATCCATTTGCCATATCTCATAATCATAGTATGCAGCTATGGCAAAAAGTATCCTAATCGACTTGATCATTGCCACTGGTGAAAAGGTCTCATCATAGTCAATACCATGAGTTTGTGAGTATCCTTTAGCGACAAGTATTGCCTTAAAAGTGTGAACATTTCCATCCACATCGGTTTTCTTCTTGAAAACCCACTTGTTCCCAACGGTCTTACAATTGGTGGGAAGATTAACCAAGTCCCATACTTGGTTATCGTGCATGGATTGTGTACCACCCGGTTTCTCATACAAAGTACACCCAAAAATTTTCAATAAATTATACATCAAAAATGGGCATACTTGTACTAAACCATAGAAAAAAAGATGTTATCAAGAACTTAATACAACAAAGGTCCTCACGTTACATACCAGGCATTACAAATAAATCTATTACAACTAAAGGACGGGCTCTAAACTTGTCCATTTCTCTTTATCACATGCCTTCCCCTATCACTGCTACAGATACCTGCAAAACAATAAACAACTCAAGTGTAAGCTTATAAAGCTTAGTGAGTAAATCTTAATCACTCTCCATAATTCTCTCTCAATAAATATCCTCTTTATTCTCTTTTGTAAATCTCATTATCAACATCCATCTTCTCTTAACTCGGAAAAACCTGCAAACACATTAGCTTTACCAACACTAGCTAATTATTAATAATATCCATTCATCAATAAGTACCACACTCGGTACTACTTATATACTCAATCAAAATCACTCATTTAACAACAAACTATACTCCATCTCAATAGCCCTTATGGCTATACAATCCCATACAAGACTCTCTAACACAACCATTTCAACATCTACTCTGGTTATACAATCCATATGTACATTAAACTCGACTAATGTTATTTACATATAGCAATTCATTTAATCATAGGTTACAACAATAACCATAACATAGCAGAACTACACATATATATGTTACATGTATCTCAACAATTATTAAGCATATCTCTACTTAATTAAAAAGGAATACTCACCTTTTATCGACTTAGTATAAGAAATTCCCAAATACTTCATGTACCGGGCTCTTGTCCGCTAGACTTGATTGTATCACCACAATCTATATCAATTCTCCAACATCCACAATCATCTCAACAACATCTAACTCAAAAGATGTATAAATCAAAAGCAGGAAAAAGGAGTACAAACGGTAAATATCAACTCTATATTTACCGAAACCTCCAAATCCACGGTTCTACTCATTCAACCGTAGAAACTCTACAATAATCACACCAATTACTCTAAAGGCATCCACTAACAACCTACTAACATCATATATAACAATTTGTAGCTAAATCACAAAAATTGAAAACTAGGGTTTGAAACCCCCAAAACCGAGAGATACTCACCTCGACGAATTAGGAAGCAAGAACACGTTTACGGGGTTAGATTCATGCTTCTATATGCTTCCCCACGAACCTCCAGGCTTCGTTTCACTCAAAATCGTCATTTGAAGCTCTCAAAATCGAAAATGAAATGTTATTCCTCGAAATGGGTTTTCTGCACTTTAAAGGCTCTGCACGCGTAACACGGTCGTGTAAAATTTAACACGCCCGTGTAATGCTACAGTGCCCGTGTAAAATTTAACACGCCCGTGTTTTGCTACAGTAACCAGCAAACACAAAATTACCGTGTATTACACGACCCGTGTAACATTTACACGACCCGTATAAGCCATTTTTGGCATTTTTAAGGCTCAAACTTCTTCCAAATGGGTTTCTAATCACCCAAACTCATACATCAACTTAACTAATCTTAATCACACCAAGATTAGTACATAAGAAAGGTTTTAACCTCTTCTCCCAAATCAAACAACTCATCACTCAAAGATAATTATAAAAGATTGCCACACAACTCTTAATAACTCAAAGCTAGAACCATACTAATTATAAGGTAATAACTTTACTTACCTTAGTAAGCACCTCAAAATGAAAATGGGTCTTACAAGTTCTTACCCCCTTCAAAAGATTCCGTCCTCGGAATCTCTTGAAACAAAAAGGGATATCTTGACCGCAAAATCTTAACGCTCGCCATCATTCTCGTAAGATGATTTCTATAGCCATATTGGCTATCATCATTGTCATGTGGGAAAATACTCACTCCTTCAGGGCACACACACTTTTTTTTATAGCATCATTGACATCAAGGTATCTCACCTCACTCCTCAAGTGATACTCCAATCACCAACTTCAACTTGTCTCATATAGCCATCTGGAACTCAACTTTCATTTCAAATTTTCTCAAAATGATCTTACTCTCACTCAATAAGAATAATGGTCTCACCGATCTCAAGCTCATTTTCTCTCTCCATTTATTCCTTCAATAACAACACGCTAGTTATTGATTTCTCCGAATTGCACATTCTCATTGTTTAGAGTAGGAGAAACACTCATACAACATAAAAGACACACATATTCAATTGTCTCACCCATGTTGCATAACTCATCAACACTAGGATGTAAATCCAACAATAATATAATATCAGAAACTATTTCGAGTTTCACTCACATCTCCTCTAATTTGGTATTTAACCCTCGACCCTTTGGTTATATAATACTCTTTTCAGTTGTGTTATCGATACAACTGATTGCAACTTATCCGAAAGCTCATTCATCTCTGTTTCCACCTCAACACACATATTAGGTTTTTACCCAATATTCAACTAACAATCCTCCACCAAAGTGGCTCCTCTTCATACCAATTTAACAACATACCTCATGTTGTTTCTCTCGATGTACTCACTCATTATATTTTCTCTTATGTGGACAAATCCACATCATATTCTCAATAAATCATTTACTCTATTAAACTTGATAATTTATTGTCAAATAAATTCTCAACACAACCACATATATTCCTTCTGACACACTATCAGTAAGGATTTTCTTCTCGTCATTTCTCCCTCGTTATCATCTCAATCTCCAATTCATCATAATGACATAGAATAGGTGATATATACAACTCACCGAAATCTCTACACATGCTCAAAATAATAAAATTTGACACCGCAATCTCTACAATGGGATCATATCTCATTATTCAATTTACTTATATATAAAAAAAATAACTCAACATTATTATAGCAAAATCTACTATTCGTCGTCTTATATGAATAATAGTTTTGTCATCTCGACATTCACATATTTATCTCATTGGCAGTAATCGATTTGATTGCTAAGGAACGAATCCTATCAATCACAACCACAATTACTTTCCTCCTCTTTTTAACTCATTACATAATTATACAACTTTATCTCGTGCAACATGCAAGAAATCTCACACATTCTCAACACGACTACATTACAAACATATTTACTCATAGCATCACTTCTCAACAGTATAACTCACTGTATTATCTCATAGTACTTCCGTACTGTTAATCTACCTCTGTTTCGTCCTCTTCTCAACCCGTAGGTTTCAAGCCACACAAGCTTACCGCGACGTTCATATCTATCCGCACGCAAGGATAGTACATGTCTCATTACTCCGTATCATCATAAAGTACATGCCTGTTTACACACAAGCACAACTACTATAGCACCATTCTACTTCGACTCTTGGTACCTCGTACCATACTTTGGTCTCATCATTCAACACTATCTCACGGTACCTCGGACCGTCCTCTGATCAGATCATGGTACCTCGTACCATTCTCCGATTTGAATCCATCTCCTCTTTGACTCTAGCGAGTCTCCACTACGGTCTCGAGTCATATAGACTCACCGTCACTCCTCCTTTTATTTAAGACATAACAATTTTCATTACTCCAACCACAAGGTACTTGTTATGTGCTCTCACAAAAATATGTGATCTTAACCTCAACTACTCAATACGTGGCCCCACAGAATATGTGGTCTCCACCACGTTTATTCGTTATGTGGTCCCACAATATATGTATTCTTAACCACATTTTCTCAATATGTGACCCCACCAAATATGTGGTCTCAATCACCTTTACCCAATATGTGACCCCACCAAATATGTGGTCTCGATCACGTTTACTCAATATGTGACCCCACCAAATATGTGGTCTCGATCACATTTACTCAATATGTGACCCCACCGAATATGTGGTCTCGATCACATTTACTCAATATGTGACCCCACTGAATATGTGGTCTCCATCATATTTACTCAATATGTGACCCCATTGAATATGTGGTCTCAATCACATTTACTCAATATGTGACCCCACTGAATATGTGGTCTCGATCACATTTACTCAATATGTGACCCCACTGAATATGTGGTCTCGATCACATTTACTCAATATGTGACCCCACTGAATATGTGGTCTCGATCACATTTACTCAATATGTGACCCCACTGAATATGTGGTCTCAATCACATTTATTAGGTAATTAACCCAATCTCTAGGCCAATTAGGCCTACTTGAACCACTCTAGGTTCTCTCAATTATAACCACAAGGTACTCTTTATGTGGTTACTCGAGTGTCCTCTGACAACTCTGTCACAAATATCTCATTATGTGACAACTCTAAACTACACAATTCATCTCTCAGCATGTCAACTCATAATCAGTTATTGTGTGCAATCAACTACACACTCATTGTCTTTCTCAACTCATACTCTTTTGGCTATCTCAACCATTCATTGTGATCATTCATAAGTACTAGTTATGTGGCCCCACAGAACATGTGGTCTCAACCACACAATACTTGTACACAGGAATCTCGTCACAGCTGTGAAACAACAAGCAATATATATATATATATATATATACCATATCATTCTTTATATATATTTCTTACCATGTATATACTCATTTTACACATTTCTCCATGGTTGCTAAGTACTCGTCAGGCAACCACTTATAATCTCGGTTATACATAATCACAAAGCACTCATTATGTGATATGTAAACTTTACCTCAAATGGACACGAGATTCTCATCTCGATATCGATTACTACACCTTATACTCACAATTCTCTAGCACATGTAATTTCAATTAATCTTTTATGTGTTCACATATTTTACACATATTCTACAATATGTAGTATCAATAATTAAAACACATGTAACTCATTACAATTCACATTTTAAGTGAAATTACTTACATACCTTGTAGCAAGAAATCTTGTCTCCTCATTAATTGAACTTGCATACTTTGGATCTCAACTCTTAAGTATACTCGGCTACACTCACATGTTTCAACTCTTAGTTTATACTCAGCTTATGTTCATACTCTTTCTCATCATCAGTTGGAATTTAGCCTCAACCGGGATCTCATCTTATCAGCTCATCATCATCTGGAAATTCGCCATCAGCAGAATCTCATCTCATATTCAATTAACATCTCATAATTAGCTGAATTTCTCATCTCCTCGTTGGTTGATATCTCTTATCAGTCAAAATCTCGTATCATCATCCAATATTGGTCCAACCGGCTATGACCAATTCATCAACTCGTCCTCATCTGTCTCCATATCTGTATTCACACACAGAATATAACAATAACAAATATGAGATAAAAGTTATAATTAACTCATAAACTAAAATCAGCAGCAGTATCTTTTTCCAAGCATGTGATAGGGGCTCTTTCTCACCTTGGTTCAAGTCTAGGACTCTACACTCAAAGACCTAGTTCACTTAAACCATGCTCTGATACCAACTTGTAACACCTGGTTTCTCATACAATGTACACCCAAAAATTTTCAATAAATTATACATCAAAAATGGGCATACTTGTACTAAACCATAGAAAACAAGATGTTATCAAGAACTTAATACAACAAAGGTCCTCACGTTACATACCAGGCATTACAAATAAATCTATTACAACTAAAGGACGGGCTCTAAACTTGTCCATTTCTCTTTATCACATGCCTTCCCCTATCACTGCTACAGATACCTGCAAAACAATAAACAACTCAAGTGTAAGCTTATAAAGCTTAGTGAGTAAATCTTAATCACTCTCCATAATTCTCTCTCAATAAATATCCTCTTTATTCTCTTTTGTCAATCTCATTATCAACATCCATCTTCTCTTAACTCGGAAAAACCTGCAAACACATTAGCTTTACCAACACTAGCTAATTATTAATAATATCCATTCATCAATAAGTACCACACTCGGTACTACTTATATACTCAATCAAAATCACTCATTTAACAACAAACTATACTCCATCTCAATAGCCCTTATGGCTATACAATCCCATACAAGACTCTATAACACAACCATTTCAACATCTACTCTGGTTATACAATCCATATGTACATTAAACTCGACTAATGTTATTTACATATAGCAATTCATTTAATCATAGGTTACAACAATAACCATAACATAGCAGAACTACACATATATATGTTACATGTATCTCAACAATTATTAAGCATATCTCTACTTAATTAAAAAGGAATACTCACCTTTTATCGACTTAGTATAAGAAATTCCCAAATACTTCATGTACCGGGCTCTTGTCCGCTAGACTTGATTGTATCACCACAATCTATATCAATTCTCCAACATCCACAATCATCTCAACAACATCTAACTCAAAAGATGTATAAATCAAAAGCAGGAAAAAGGAGTACAAACGGTAAATATCAACTCTATATTTACCGAAACCTCCAAATCCACGGTTCTACTCATTCAACCGTAGAAACTCTACAATAATCACACCAATTACTCTAAAGGCATCCACTAACAACCTACTAACATCATATATAACAATTTGTAGCTAAATCACAAAAATTGAAAACTAGGGTTTGAAACCCCCAAAACCGAGAGATACTCACCTCGACGAATTAGGAAGCAAGAACACGTTTACGGGGTTAGATTCATGCTTCTATATGCTTCCCCACGAACCTCCAGGCTTCGTTTCACTCAAAATCGCCATTTGAAGCTCTCAAAATCGAAAATGAAATGTTATTCCTCGAAATGGGTTTTCTGCACTATAAAGGCTCTGCACGCGTAACACGGTCGTGTAAAATTTAACACGCCCATGTAATGCTACAGTGCCCGTGTAAAATTTAACACGCCCGTGATTTGCTACAGTAACCAGCAAACACAAAATTACCGTGTATTACACGACCTGTTTAACATTTACACGACCCGTGTAAGCCATTTTTGGCATTTTTAAGGCTCAAACTTCTTCCAAATGGGTTTCTAATCACCCAAACTCATACATCAACTTAACTAATATTAATCACACCAAGATTAGTACATAAGAAAGGTTTTAACCTCTTCTCCCAAATCAAACAACTCATCACTCAAAGATAATTATAAAAGATTGCCACACAACTCTTAATAACTCAAAGCTAGAACCATACTAATTATAAGGTAATAACTTTACTTACCTTAGTAAGCACCTCAAAATGAAAATGGGTCTTACAGATTGCATCTCTGTGTTCATGGCTTCAAGCCATTTATCAGATTCAGGATTTGACATTGCACTCTGGTAGTTGATGGGTTCATCAGAATCTATCGTATAACATTCCTCTTCCATCATAAGGTAACCATACCTTTCAGGTTCAAATCGAACCCTACCAGATCTGCGAACATCTTGTGTTACAATTTGTTCCTGATCAAACGTTCGTTCAGGTTCAACAATTTCTTGTTGAATGTTAGATCCAATTTCTTGTGTATCAGGCTGTGGTTCTTGAAGTTCCTCAAGTTCCACAAACCTCCCACTAGCCTCTTCCGTCAGAAACTTGCTTTCTAGGAATTCAGCTTTTCGAGAAATAAATATCTTATTCTCTACGGGATTGTAGAAGTAGTATCCAAGACAATCTTTCGGATACCCTACAAAGATACACTTTGTTGAACGGGGTTCTAGTTTATTTGAAGCTTCTTTTCTAACAAAAGCTTCACAACCCCATACCTTGAGATAGGATAAAGATGGAACCCTTCCATGTCATATCTCATAAGGCGTTTTATCTACCTTCTTGGTAGGTGCCATGCTTAGGAGACGAGCAGCTGTTTGTAAAGCATAACCCCAAAATGATAAAGGTAGAGTACTTCTACTCATCATAGATCGAACCATATCTAATAATGTTCGGTTCCGCCTCTCAGATACACCATTATGTTGTGGTGTTTCAGGTGGAGTAAGTTGTGAAACAATTCCACAAGTCTTAAGATGATCCATAAAGTTTGTAGTTAAGTACTCACCTCCTCTATCAGAACGTAGAACTTTAATTGTTTTGTTGAGTTGATTTTCAACTTCACTTTGAAACGTTTTGAACATTTCAAACGCCTCATGTTTATGTTTAATTAAATAAACATAACCATAACAACTAAAGTCATCAGTAAAGGTGATGAAATATCTTTCACCATATCTAGTCATTGGATTGAAAGGACCACATACATCCATATGTATGATTCCTAACAAGTCCTTTGCCCTCTCATTGGTTCCGGAGAAAGGAGCTTTAGTCATCTTGCCATGTAAACAATATTCACATATATCAAATGAGTCATTCTCATTTGCCTTCAAAAGTCCACTCTTCTGAAGTTAGGATATGCGTTTCTTGTTTATATGCCCAAGGCGACAATGCCATAGATAAATTTGACTCAAATCACATTTGGGTCTCTTGGTGAAAGTGTGGTATAATGAGCCATGGTTAGTCTTTTCATCAAGGTTTACTTCATAAATTCCATTTAAAGGCCTAGCCTCAAAATAGAACACATTGTTTTTGTAAACACAAATGTCATCATTCATAAAGCAAAGATCAAATCCACATTGTCTCAACTTAGCAACCGAAATAATATTCATAGTCAAGCTAGGAACATAATAAACATTCAACAATGTCAAATACAAGCCACTAGGTAGTAATAAATCAAAACTTCCAATTGAATCCACCGCAACCCTTGCACTGTTTCCAACCCGGAGTACTACCTCGTTTGCCTTCAGTCGCCTACTCCTTTTGAACCCCTGCAACATATTACAAATGTGAGTTCCACAACCAGTATCAAATACCCATGTGTTAGGAGATAAATTATAAAGTTCTAGGTCTATCACATAGATACCTGAAGTGCCCTCACCGGCCTTCTTCTTCTTCAACTCCGCAAGATAGGTAGGGCAATTTCTCTTCCAATGCCCAACTTTGCCACATTCGAAGCACGCGTCTTCTTTGGCAACTTTTTCCTTCTTATTGGGCGGACGGGATGGTTGGACAACTTTCTTGCCCTTTCCGTTGACAACCTTTGTCTTCCCCTTGCCCTTAGAGTTGGTGGGGTGTTCGGGTCTAGTTCTCTTTGTGCCACCTTCCTTGATCATGAGAACTTGAGTGGTTTTCTTAGGCAGATTCTTTTCCGCGGTAATTAGCATCCCATGCAATTCCGGGATAGTCTTGTTCAAACCATTCATGTTATAATTCATGACGAAGGGATCAAAAGACTTTGTCAAGGAGTTAAGGATCATATCCGTTGCTAGCTCTTCAGGCATCACAACTCCAAGACGTGCCAAATGATCAATGTGACTCTTCATTTTGAGCACATAAGAGCTTACCGTCTGTCCATCCTCCATCTTGCAAGCATGGAAAGCCCGAACAGTTTCGAACCTTTCCGTTCTTGCAAGTTGTTGGAACATTTCCTTCAATTGATTAATCATGTCATAGGCCGAATGATTCTCCAAATCCTTCTGAAGGTCGGGAATCATGGTTGCCAACATGAGGCATGATGCATCAATGGAATCATCCATCTTTTTAAGCCATGCATCGTGTGCAGGCTTAGGAATGGCAGGGGGCTCTTCAGGAAGTGGTTCATTGAGAACATATTCTTTCTTTTCTTGTTTGAGAACTATTCTCACACTACGGTACCAATCCAAGAAGTTGGTGTGGTTAAGTTTTTCTCCCTCAAGGAGAGACCGTAGTGAAGTTTTGTTAGGAGCCGGGTTTGTTGCGTTTGGTGCCATCTACAAAATTTTAACAAGGTTCAATTTAGTAATTTATGATATTAAGTCCTTAATAATTAATACCCTTTCTTGTTTCATAAACTTTAATTGATTAAGGTCTAGAATCCAAGTTGCAATACAAACAAGCGGTTAGGTATCCTTTATCCCGCCTATTCGAATCAACAAGGTAGGTAACGGTTTACCAATTATATCCAAATATAATTTCTAGAGTTATGGGATCCCATTATAACATTTATAAGTTTGGCATGTTTGAACCCATCTATGCCTTGGATTTCTAATGCTTAGGTGACCTTTATCACAAAAGATTTCCAAACAAATCATCCCACTTAAACGGACGTGTAGTTTTGACAACTATTAATGGTTAGGTGTCCTTTATCCCATCAATATTGCAAAACTACCTCTTGTATCACAAGAAGAGTCCAAGTGGTTAGGTAACCTTTATCCCACAAGGATATACAAGTGATACATGAGTGTCTTTAAGAGGGACGACATTGATTTGTATTTCGAAAGGGATTTGTATGTTTTATAATTCTAATTTTGAAAAAACATATGGTATCATGTAGATTGCATGCATCCAATGAACATGGTACCATTAAAATCTTATTTTGTTAATTAGTTCCATTAATTATAAAATCTCCATTTTATTAGTTTTTGTTTGTGGTCAAGATTACAACTAATATCCAATATTAAGTTTGAGTTTGATCATATACATTAGAACCAATTTTAATCCTAAATAATTACCATTATTACTTAGGGTTGGAGTTTGTAAGAATTTATAAAATCTCCATTTTATTTGTTTCATTCATTTTCAAATCTTGACTTTTGAAGTTTTATAACAAAACCCATTTTAATAAAACCAATTGTATCACATCTTATGTTTTAAATGTCAATTTTGAAAATTACAAACTCCTTGATGATTATGTTTACTTATCTAGGTTGTCTAGCATGCAAAATCTTATTTTCATCCACAACATAAAATAATAAAACATTCAATCATCACATGCATGCATGGGTGCATAAACACAAGCCAACTAGTTTGATATTTCATGTGAGCCATACATGAAATATCAAGTCCAAACCTAGGGACAAAAGGTGACAAAAACTCAACCAAATGATCTTCGACTTGGCTACAATTTTGCCAACCTTCTTATAACATCAAATGAGACTTGAACCACCATTTCTTGACACCATGGAAGAGCTTGTGATTTTTCTTTGTCTTCTCCAAAAATTGCGACAGGTATGGGACAGTAGGAAGGTTTTTGTGTCATTTTGTTGCTTTCTTGACTTCATTCTTGGTCAAATTGATGCTTATACTTGCCAACACTTATTGTATATGCTAGATATTAAAGTTACTAACAAGTATAGCATCAAAACACCAAGATATGAATTTATTTTGTGCCCCATAACAGGTCCAAAAGGCACAGCAGGAAAGCAGGAAAATGGAGCTGTTTGTTGCAATCTTTCTTTGGCTTTATCTCCTTCACTTATTACATTTTATAAAAGATACAAAAGAATACAACTATTCTAATACTTACAAAATGAATAAAAGAAGGAAATAACTAATTATTATTACAAACCATTTGAATAAAAGAATAGATTACAACCATATCGAATTTAAACACAAAACATGCATCATATGGTCATTGGCTTGTTTATGCACCATTTTATCACATAAAATCATAAGAGAATCAACACTTTGTTTTTCTAAGGCAACAATTATGTAACCAAATGCATGCAATCATAAATTTTAGTTGGTTACATAAAATCATAGATAATATACTTGCATGTTGCCAAAGAAGCCATGCATGAACACTGCATTCAAGAAGATGAACATTCATGGCTTCCAAATACCAAGTTTATCCAAATAAACTTATTATCTAAATATGCAATATAGCCATGGCTCTGATACCAATTTTTGGATATCCATGTTCATGTAATTAGTTTCAAAAACTTGAAGTTGCAACGGAAGCATAAAATCATGAACACGAATTTCACTTCCAAGAGGATCATGCTACATGCATGTAGAGATAAGATGAAGAACAAGCATAGATAGAGTTCAAGATCATACCCTTTCTTCTTGACCTTAGTTTGGACGATTTTGATGACAAGGAATCAAGTTAGAATCCCTCTATAGTTGATCCACCACAAGCTTGAACAACCTTAGATGCTAGTCTTCAAAACTTGCAAGATAAAGCTCCTTTCTCCTTGAACTCAAAAACGTTTTTTGCTAACTACCAAGAGAGAGTTTGGAGAGTATTTTGGCTGATTTTTGGAGAATGAATATGATCTTCTAACCCTTCCAAAATGGCCGGCCAAAGGTGTATAAAAAAAGACCAAAGTCATGCATGTTGATTAAACAAAGTGAATGTATTCTACCCATGGTCAAACCTTGAGAGAAGAGAGAATATGCCAAGCTTTTCTCTACTTTTCACACATGCATCATCATGCTCATATGGCCGGCCATATGAGTGAGCTTTTAATCAATTATATATTGTTTTTATTATTTATAAACTTACATTCCAAAGTTTATAAATAATAAACTTTCATTCTTGTGTTTAATGGAATAACATTTAAACCATTAATCATGTACATAAACCTTTTGAACATATGTATATTATAGATGGTGTAAATAAATATATACACACATAATATATATATATATATATATATATATATATATATATATATATATATATATATTCTTTTATTAATTTATCAAATAAATTAAATAAAAGGGTTTACTTAAAAATTCAATTAAATCATTTAACTTCTTAAACAATTTAATTATTGTACATGATTAATTCATCACATATGAATTAGTAATCAACCTTTAATTTTGGAGTTATTATTATTTATCTCAAATAATAATAACTTACAAGATTAAATTGCAAGTTCAGTATCATTCAATGGCAAATCAAATTTAGCACAATAAATGATCGATTGGTGTCAAACTTGTTGTTGGTGTGACCCTATAGGATCATGTATTATTAGTAATATCATTTTATGATCATCCTTGAGCATATAGAACTAACAAAAACTCCACAGTCGATCATACTGTTAGGAAGTAAGTATGAACTAAGATTGTCGTGAATTGGCTGCAGACTGTCTAAAGAGTTAGACATTGCAGTAAGACTGCTGCAACGTTCATGAGTACTTAGAAATAGAGATTTGAGTATTGGATAAACCCGCGCTTAACAGATTGCTTCATGGATTATATCACGAGCAATGTTAAGACGATAACATCCGGTGATCTTTAAGTGGAGAGATATGATCTGTTATTTGCGATACAAGTACTTATTGACAATACGAAACCGCGCCAGTAACTCGGTGCTATAAAACGCATTGTTGTATGTATTTGGACCCGCAAAAGTTATGGACATATGAGTCGAAATTTATCCGTCCCATGACCCAATGGGAAACAGATATCTGTAGGCCTCTCGATGATTTAGAAGTTGACTGAAAGTGTTGGCCAACCGGGACTTAATTAATGTGTTTAATTAGTAGTCTCTAAAGTCATATGCAAATCAGAAATCGAGAAACAGAGTGTCAGATCAAGATTGATGTTAGTCCATGTCTTGAGTCTGAAAATATCCTGTTGGACGGAGGATCATCAGATCACTTATCTTTGGACAGAACTGACTGGGTCAGAGTTCAGACAATTAAAGTCATAGACTTATCCAAGTGGGAGACTGTTGGATTAGGTGTCTAAGCCATGACTTGTAATTGTATTTATCTTATGATTAAAAGCAAAGTCCATTTGGGTTGCCCTCATGGGTGGAGGATAGATATATAGTTCAGTAGAGAGAATAGTTGATTTATTAATTGTATAACAAATCAATAGAAAATATATATATATGGTTTATTAATATATTTAAGTGTTAATATATTAATTAGAAACTGTATTAATTAATTGAGATTTAATCTAGAATTAATTGGATTTAATTTAGAGATTAAATTAATTAATTAAAAGGTGCAGGGACTGGTTTGGCATTTATTCAATAGTTGAATAACTGGCTAGGTAAAACCAGGGACCAAAAGTGGTGCCAACCTGGAGGCTTCTCCAGGGTTTGGCGAAACCCTAATTAGGGTTTTGGTAAGCCTGGTCCAAGTGGTCAAAAGCCTTGTCCAGTTGGAGGCTCCTTAGGGTTTCAGGTGTAACCCTAGGAGGCTATAAAAGGAACCCCCTGGTTGGTTTTCTCTCTGGATTCACTCTGCTGGACTGATTCTTCCATCCCTTGGGTGTGACTTGCATATGAGGCAGGATACTTTTGCTGCTGCTTAAAAGGATCATAAGATCAAAGGTTGGTTTTCTTAATTCTTCTTTAGAATTGAATTGTATCCTTTAGGTTCTTAGTTCTAATCTTCATAGAAGAAAACATAGATCAATATTAGGGTTGCATGTGAACCTTAGGTAATTTTGTGTTCATTTTGCATAGAAACCTTTCAATATTCAACCATCATATTATGCAAAATGATGCACACATACATAATTGTCTTGATCCTACCGTCGTCATAGAGTCGTGCGACATGTTTGATCACGTGCCATTTTTGCTTGAGGACCCCAAATGTCATTTCTATGTCATTTCTAGCAGATTCTTGTCTTCGTGTAAACATCTTTGCTTTTTCACTTCGAGATACCGCGTACGCCTTCACAAATGTGGCGTAATCTGGATAAATCCCATCACAAAGATAGTAGCCGTGTTTGTATTGACGTCCATTCACTATAAATGACATATCAGGAGCTCGCCCGGTCCAAATATCATTGAAAATTGGAGACTGATTAATAACATTCCGGTCATTGTTGGACCTGCTACTCCAAAGTATGCATGCCAAATCCACAAATCATGTGATGCAATGGCTTCCAATATCATAGTTGGCTCACCTACATCACCTCGGGTAAATTGGCATCGCCACGCAGTTAGACATTTTTCCCACGCCCAATGGGTACAATTAAGGCTACCAAGCATACCCGGTAAACCATGTCTCGCTTCATGTGCCAAATATAAATTCTCGATATCACAAGCTGTAGGTTTACGCAAATACTCTTTGCCAAACACGTCAATAACACATGCACAATACCAATCCACACAATCTCTTACGGTCCTCTCAGCCAATTTCAAATACTCGTCACTAGCATCAACTGTTATGCCGAATGCTAAATACCTAAGTGCAGCCGAACATTTTTGTATACAACTAAAACCCATTCTACCTCTACCATCGGGTTTTTGCTTAAATTAATCATATCGCGCCTCTAAAGCGTTGCTAATACGTAAAAATAAATCTCTAGGTAAACGATAACGACGTCTAAAATGTTTGTCACCATAAAGAGGAGCATCAGCAAAATAGTCACGTACCAAAAGATCGTGGGCAGCTTGCCGAACTCGGTTGATAGTGGTTCTTGTTCGTCTAACGTTTGAAGACCCTTCATCGGCAGCGTGCGAAACAATATTAAAAATGTTGTGATAAATTCGTCATCATCCGAATCGTATTCTTTAAAAAACGCCATTTTCTCCACATAATCCATTTATGTTGGTGTGAATATATATGTATGAGAATTGTGTGAGTGCGTGTAAATGAAACTTGTGTGTATTTATAAGGTAAATTTTGGTTAAATTTTTTTTTTTTTTTGAAATTTCTAACCGTTCAACGGTTATTTTTTATTTATTTTTTTTAATTTCCTATTGGTCGTGATCAAGGGTGATAGCCATCACATTCCATCACCGTAACCCCATCACGGAGCACCCGGGGCAGTGTACACGCCGTGATGGGCTGCCACTGTGACATCACGGTTTGCTCCGTAACATGTACTCCATATAGCCTAAGCAATCTCAAACACCTCCTAAAATTGTTCGAAATTCTTTCAAAAAGGACAATACATAGCAGCAGGTAATTTTAAAATTTTCCTAACCTAAACTAAAACGAAAAAGCAAATGACATTGACATCGGCCACTTTTGGAAATTTCTCCATAACAATATTAGTGTACTATACAAGACGGTCCATCAACGGCACAAAATTTAATTGCCCACGACTTGCACCGATTTGTATTGTTATTATTTTTTAAATTATTAATTAAATGAGTCCGAGAAATTACGCAAACTATCGGACATTTTATGTTTTTATTTTGACGTTCAACATATAATTGCAAAAGAAATATGGCATCTTATTATTTTATACGGATAATGACCTGGATTGGCGACCAAGTTTTTAAAATTATACAATTAATATAATTTATCTTTGTTAAATACAAAAACAAAAAAAAAAAACACAAAACTAACAAAATCGCTTAAATTCTTGCCACAAAATAACTACAAATTAACCAAATTACTAAAATAGCCAAAACAAAAAAATAAGTAATGTAGATAACCATATTCTCAAGTGGAAACTCTCCCTTTCAGATCTTCAATCTATCTTCAACCTTCCCCTTTCCGATCTTCATCCTTACGCCTTAATCAAAACGACCGCTCCACTGTGATCTGCAACTCTCCCTCCTTCTTACTTTCTCCTGATCGGAAATTCACAGATCCACGGCTACGATTTTCATTCTCAACTGGTTTCTGTTTTTTGCGATCCATCTACACTAAGGTCTTCCATCTCCGGTCTTCAACCGTTCCCTTTCAGATCTTCAATCTATCTTCAACCTTCCCCTTTCCGATCTTCATCCTTACGCCTTAATCAAAACGACCGCTCCACTGTGATCTGCAACTCTCCCTCCTTCTTACTTTCTCCTGATCGGAAATTCACAGATCCACGGCTCCTTTGTGATTCTTCTCCACTTCAGACAAACACCTCCTGCTTGTTCCTATCCTGCTGCTCTCGAGCGCCCTAGCCGAAAACCATCACAGATCGTCACATTTTCCATTTCAAGAAATCCGAAATTCCAATCCTACAACATACCGGTTCTTTTTAAAACGGCTACGGTTCTGAGCGCAGGGTGTCCAACGGTGAAATCACCCGTCCTTTTCCTCTCTGATCTGCTCACGGGTACGTGAACCAGTCAACTAGGTGAGTTGACTCAACGAGTTGTCGAATTCTGAGTAAAGTCATTCCAGTCTTTTTCGTTTGTTGGGGTCTTCTCAACAATTGGTCGGCAGTTTCAAAAGGCAGTGGGTTTTATTTTTTTCTGTTCAAATGGCTGACGGAGGCGGATGGCAGCAACCAGGAAGACGAAGACGAACCGTATTTGATCGATTGAATACTTCTGGGAGGCAAGATATTAAATCAGTAAGCGATAATTCTATTCCTATTTATATTACCAACTTTCCTGGCAACATTGGCAAAGCACAACTAAGGATTCACTGTGAGAAATATGGAACGGTGGTGGATATATTTATCTCAAAATACCTATCAAAGGCTGGAAAACGTTATGGATTCGTCAGGTTTATCAAAGTTGATGATCTAGTAAATCTTGCTAAACAATTATGCACAATATGGTTTGGTTCCTTTAAACTATATGCTTCGGCTGATACTCATGATCGTGGATTAAAAGGGAGCAGGAAAACACATGTTGTGGGACCTAAGAAACAAGTAAGGGTCTCTTATGCAGTTCCGTCAAAGGAAAGATCATATGCGGATGTGGTGCAACCCAAGGTGAAATCAATTGTTACAAGAGAATCGGATGATATGCTACAATTGAAGGTTGGAGATTTTGTTTATGACAGTAAAGACATGGGGAAAGTGATAATGGCTAAGGTGAAAAGTATTGATTTGTTAGCCGTAATTATCAATAGGTGTAAGGTTCAAGGTTTTCCAGAAGTTGAAGTGAAGTATTTGGGGGGTCGCTGGATTATGTTGGAATTTAAAAATTTTAATACGTGTATCAATTTTCAAAAGAATTTGACATGCCGAGAGTGGTTTTCTGAATTAACGCATTGGAATCGGGATTTTGTTTGTGATGAAAGACTGGGATGGTTGGATATAGAAGGTATGCCACTAAGATCTTGGTGCAAATCAAATTTTGAGAAAGTAGCGAATAGATGGGGTCAGGTGGTTTATATGGATGGTAACTTGGGCATTAGCTTAGCTGTAAATCGGCTGTGTGTTGAAACCAAACTGATGGGGATTATCGCGGAAGAAATGACGGTAATGATTGATAATCATGTTTTTGTTTTACGCATAAGAGAGGCGGTTGGGTTGTGGCCTACATTTGTTAAAGAGGAGGACGATGTTAGTTTAGAGGATGAGCCACTACTGGATGCTAATGATTTTAAGGAATAAGAGGAGGATAATTTGTTCCATTCAGAATATTTACAGGACCAGGGGGAGGAGAACGTTATTACTTCAGATCCATTTCATGTCCGGCAACTAATTGAGGAAGAGACCCGGAATGTTCATGCTTCACGTAAAAAAGAAGACAATGGTGGTACGGAGGTTATAATTGATAAGGCGAAATTGGGTGATATTAATATAAGTCTGGAAGGTAGCAATCAGGTGGATCGAGATGAGTCTCCAGCCTAAGATAGAACGGCGGGTTTCGAGTGCTCGTCTAATTCTTCAGATGATCCATCTCATCCGCCAGGTTTTTCCGATAATACCAATTTCGATGATAGGTTTGTGAAACTTAATCGAGGAGAAGATACTCAATGTGGCTCGTTTAATCCTGAAATGCATGCGATTAAACAACCAACTGTGGTGGAAGGGCTTGATGTTCTAATTGAAATGGGACAAGCAATGGGGTTTAGTATGGATGGTTGTCTTAAAGATAAGAGGGATGTTATTAGTAGGATGCGAGTGTCTAAAGTTGTACAATGAATTGTATTTCTTCTAACATTCAAGGTTTGGGGAACGTGGAAAAATGGGTGTGGATCAAGAATTTGTGTAATAAACATAACATTAATTTTTTGTCAATTCAAGAGACAAAGGTTAGTGATATGTCCTTATCTTTGGTGCGGTCTTTATGGGGGAATATGCATTTCGACTTTGTTCATTCGAATGCTAGAGGACAATCTGGTGGAATTTTGGTAGCGTGGGATCCTAGATTCTTCATTAAAGGAAGAGCCTTCGTTCATTCAAATTATGTGGCAGTAGAAGGGGTTTGGGTGGTAAATCAAATGGAAGTTTTAATGGTGGCTGTTTATTTTCCTCAATAAATTAATAGAAAGAAAGTTGTGTGGCAATCGTTGTTACGTCTTTTTTATTCATATGGAAAAAAATTGTGGTGATGGGCGATTTCAATGAAGTCAGGGAGATGTCTGAAAGATTCGGTTTCGTATATAATGCGTCGTCTTCTATGGATTTTAACCAGTTTATAGAAGATTCAGAATTGGTCGATATTCCTTTAAGTGGGAGAGCTTTTACATGGTCAAATTCAGCTGGTACAAAACTGTCAAAACTGGACAGATTTCTGGTTTCCGATGGGGTGATAGAGGTGTTTCCAAATTTGGCGGCTAAGGTTTTAGAGAAAGGTTTACCTGACCATTATCCCATTTTATTATATGAGCATCATGTTGATTTTGGTCCCACTCCCTTTAAATTATATCATTCGTGGTTTGGTTTACAAGAATTTGATGATATTGTCAAAGAAATTTGGGCTATTCCAGTGATTGGGGAATCAAATGATCTTGTTATTTTTAAGACTAAGTTAAAAAGTCTTAAAAATAGATTGAAAGAATGGAGTAAGGTGCGAAAACAAGCAGAAGAAATAGAGAAAAGGAATTTAAGCGATGAAGTGTTGAACATAGAGACTCACATTTTGGATAAAGTCGCAACGGAAGAGGAAGTTCATAAACGTCTTCATTTAATAAAAAAACTGCGTGATCTAAATCATCAAGAACATTTGGATTTCGCCCAAAAAGCTAAGATAAAGTGGGGGATAGAAGGTGACGAGAATTCTAAGTTTTTTCATGCTGTTGTTAAACGTAAAAGGCGCCAAGTAGCTATACGTGGGGTGGTGAGAAATGGTTTGTGGACCGAAGACCCAAAAGAAATTAAGGCAGAATTTTATAAGCATTTCAAAGAGAGATTTGCTGCTAGTAGAGGTAACCGGCCTTCTATTAACACGGATGCTTTTCTAAAATTATCAAATGATCAAAAAAAATGCTTGGAAATACGTTTTTCGGAAGAAGAGATAAACAAAGCGGTGTGGGATTGTGGTAGTGATAAATCCCCAGGGCCGGATGGTTTTTCTTTTGGGTTTTTAAAACGTTATTGGGATGTCATTAAAAAAGATGTTTATAGACTGGTTTGGTGTTTTCAAAGGAGTAAGAGTATTCCTAAAGGATGTAATGCTTCCTTTATCGCTCTTATACCTAAAATGACAGATCCCCAATTTACCTCCGATTTTAGACCTATTAGTCAGATAGGTTGTCAATATAAAATCATTGGCAAATTATTAGCTAATCGCTTAGCTAAAGTCATTGGTTCGGTTGTTAGTGCTGAACAGTCTGCTTTCATTAAAGAAGGGCAGATTTTGGATGGTCCTATGATGTTGAGTGAGATTATAGCTAATGCTAAGGCATCCAATAAAATAATGATGATATTTAAGGCGGATTTTGAGAAGGCTTATGATTCTCTTAGTTGGGAGTACCTTGTTGAGGTGATGAAGAAGATGGGGTTTTCTAACTTATGGTGTGATTGGATTTTCGCTGCTCTTTCTACCACGAGAGCTTCAGTCTTGATTAATGGTGTCCCCACAAACGAGTTTGATGTTCAGAAGGGATTGCGACAAGGGGATCCTTTATCTCCTTTTTTGTTTGTTATTGCTATGGAGGGCTTTCATATCTCTTTGCATGAAGCTAGTAAGGCAGGGGCTTTTAAAGGTATCGCTATTGGTAGAGAAGAGTTGGAAATTTCTCATCTTCTCTATGCAGACGACGCTATACTTCTTTGTGAGTGGAATGAAGATAATGTGAGACGTATTACCCATATTCTAACTATTTTCCAGCTTGCTTCAGGTCTCAAAATTAATTTGCTTAAAAGTAAACTAATTGGGATTAGAGTTAAATTCGAAACAGTAAAAGATATGGCGATGTTGGTGGGATGTCAAGCTATTAAGCTTCCTTTTGTCTATCTTGGAGTGCCGGTTGGAGGTAATATGAATAGGATAGAGTATTGGAATCCTATGGTAGAGAAGTTTGTTCAGAAACTTTCTACCTGGAAAGCTAAACTTTTATCTTTTGGTGGGCGTCTCACTCTTTTAAAGTCAGTTTTAGGTAGCACAGCTATCTATTACATGTCTATTTTTAAAGTGCCGAATACTGTCCTTAAGTTATTGGAGTCTTTAAGGGCTAGATTTTTCTGGGGGGCGGATGTAGGAGAAAGAAAATTACATTGGATTGCTTGGAAAAACGTTTTGGCGAGTAAGGAGAGGGGTGGTCTGGGTGTTGGTAGTCTTGAATCGTTCAATAAATCCTTATTATTCAAATGGTGTTGGCGGTTGTATAATAATAAGGATGCATTATGGGCTAGGACTATCCAAGCCATTCATGGTGACATAAGGGGAGGGAGTCGGACTTGCAAAAATTTTGGAGGTTTAAGCCCATGGGTTAATATGGTAAAGGAGATTGAACGTTTACAACACAGCGGCATTGATCTTTATGATTACATGGTTCGTAAACTTGGGAATGGTCAAAACACAAGTTTTTGGGGGGATAAGTGGCTAGGGGATATGGTCTTTAAGGACTTATTTCCTAGAGTGTTTATCTTAGATAGTGACCCGAATGCTAAAGTGGTGGATAGGAGTTCTAAAGAGAAAATAGTGGAGGGACTTGTTCGCGAACCAAGACCGGGAGTTCCACAAACTCAATTGAATCAATTGTGTGATCTTATTCAAGATGTTAATCTCTTGGAGGATAGGGATGGTTTTAGGTGGGATCTAGATGACGATGGGGATTTTTCGGTCTCTTCTACAAGGAAATTTCTGGATGGTATTTTACTCCCTAGTTCTAATGTGGGTACTAGATGGAATTGTTTCATTCCCATCAAAGTTAATGTGTTAATTTGGAGAATCATGAGGGATAAAATTCCTTCAAGGCTGAACTTGAGAGATAGGGGATGGATTTACATTCGCTTCTGTGTCCAGTTTGTGATATTGCTGGGGAATCAACAGATCATTTATTTGGCGGGTGTTCGTTAGCTTTGGATATTTGGAGAAAAATTGCGACTTGGTGGGACAGCCCTTTACCCAATAGTATTACAGCTTCGTCTTTAGCGTGTTGGGCGGATGGTGTGATGTTACAAACAGATGTTAAACGAAATTTCGATGCGGTGATTGGTGTTACATTTTGGTGCTTGTGGAGTTTTCGAAATAAACTCGTGTTTGGTATGGATAATCCTCGCAAGGACGAGATTTTCGACGATGTTCGCTCTCTTTCGTATTTTTGGATTAGAAATAGGCGTAATAATCGTAATTTAGATTGGGATTGTTGGTTGTTAAATCCTAAACATGCTATGACTGTTTTGTAGTCTTGTTTCTCTCTAGCTTCTTGCTAGAGATGCTTTAGTTTTTATAAAATTCCTCTGCCGTTCTAAAAAAAAAATTACTAAAATAGCCACAAAAATTGCAGACGGTTATCCCACATACGATTTTGCTGACATGTCCATAGGCCACTGGATTGGCTGATGTGTCAATGAGTGGGCTGCGATTTTGGTCATGGGTTGAAGCCCATAGACCCAAGGTATAAAAAGTCGAATTTTTTCAGGTTTGATTTATTTTTCAAGTTTTTTTTTTATTTATTTAGAAGCCGGCAATTTTTTAGTGGTCTCACCAGAGGGTACTTGACCCCGCCACCCAGGGAGGTTGGCGATTACCATAGGCGCAAGGCCTTTTCCCTCGACCATGCCTCGCCTCAGGGAAAATCCCCCACAGGGGCTTGGAACCAGGTTTGAACCCGGAACCTCACCCCACATGGGTATATAACCCAATGCCTCACCCAGCTAGGCTAGAGATCCTTGGCTTCAAGTTTTCTAGTTGTGAAATACTTTGAAGTTCTCCTCTCTCTAATGGCGAAAGATTACCCTTCAACCGATATAAGTTTTCCGATTTTGATTTGTTAGTCGTAATTGTGTTTATGTTTTATAGATCTTAGCGGCATTTTAATAGACTGCATTAAAAATAACTCAGATCCAAAAAAAATTTTGAGAGAGAATCGCAAGTGGCCATGACTTTGAAAGTATGACTTGCTTATGCATAGGCCGTGCAAAGTACAAGCTGTTATGCACGATCTGTGCATCAACAAATTGTAGCTTTGCAGATGCTTATAAATACCTATGAAAATTAATAAAGTTTTTTGTTGGAGTTCTGAATATTTTCTGAACTAACTCTGCAAAACAATGTTAGTAATAAGCACAAGTGACCGAGGATCGTGTTTAACACGATTCCCTTAAACAGATTTGTCGTCTGTTCCTAGAGTACAACAGCTGAAGCAGGAAGCCAGGAAGTACTATTGAAGATGACAATTGTCTGAAAACATTCATTGGAATAATGTACGCAGAGAAAAGGATAAGTCAAGGTGTGTCGAGAGTGAGAGTCGATGACTAGTTATATATTGGTTTCTTAACAGTCATAATTAAATAAATTAATTACGCATTAATTCATATTTAATGCATCAATTACAAGATCTTAAAATTGACAAAAAATGTTAATAGTTAGCAAAAACGTGGGTTGCGCGAGCCCGAAATTTTGGAGTTGCATTCGTGTGTGTGTGTATGTTTATATATATATATATATATATATATATATATATATATATATATATATATATATATATATATATATATATATATATATATATATATATATATATATATATATATATATATATATATAGGGCTAGGTTATAATAAGAATGACAATTATTGTGTTACCTTGTAACCAAATCCTGGCCATCGGATTTCATTCTCGTAACAATGAAAAAAACACATTCTTAACCGAATAAGTTTTGACATAATGAGTTCTTACAATTCTTAAAAGAATGAACTAAATTTTGTACATTCTTAAAAGAATGTGTTTTAAATGAGTGGTCCAGATTGAGTTTCAAGGTTACACAATACTTGTATGAATATATTTGATCCTAGCCCTATATATATATATATATATATATATATATATATATATATATATATATATATATATATATATATATATATATATATATATATATATATATATATATATATATATATATATATATATATATATATATATATATGGCTAGGATCAAATATATTATACAAGTATTGTGTAACCTTTTATATATATATATATATATATATATATATATATATATATATATATATATATATATATATATATATATATATATATATATATATATATATATATATATATATATATATATATATATATATATATATATATATATATATATATATATATATATATATATATATTGTTAACCATTTATGTATTATTCTGAATTTTCAGGAAGGGAGCGTGCCAAAGCATCGTTTGCGTGTGTCTAATGAAGAGATGCAGACACATTACTATGAGTCGGTTATGTAGTGCTTGTCAAAGGAGTCATCCCCATCTCCTTCTCCACTGCGGAAGCATTGTAGGAGACAACAAGACTTAGGGTTAAATACATCTTCTTTCAGCCGCATTCAGTTAGTGTATTCACAACGTCCACCAAACGTCCCATCACCCGCACCAGTTCTAGTTGAGCTATATATTTTTGGGTTTCCCGACGTGCGTCTTAGCTTGCTAGAGGAATAGTAGAAGAACCATGTTTGTGGTTAAACTACGTTGGTTTTTTTTTAAACATTAATTTTGATAGTTTGCAAGTAATAAATTTATATTTTATTTTATTTTTTAGATATTCCATAAATGTATTATATATATGTTGACATGTTTATATTATTTTAGGACGATACCAACGATGCAGAAAATTATGTTACATCTCTCTCACATAATTAAAGAGGTTGTTGAGGAGGTTATGGGTGAAGGACATGACAACCTACTTGGACATGATGAGGGATTTGTTTACAATGTTGTTGAACGCTCGCTAGGTGTTATAGTGCGACAACCTTCACGATTTTTCAGTAGTCCATATACATGGTGCAATTAGTAGTTTTTAGTACTAAATAGTTATTAGAGAAATTATCTAGATAATTAAAATTTAGGCATATTTAGTTAAAGGACACAACTGTACAGTCAATCCATTGACGGAAAAAAACAACATGCTTTTGGGTACACTAGTAGAAAAATGGCTTTTCATGACAGACAATGTCTGTCGTAAATGACCATAGATGACAGACAAATGTCTGTCATTGAAAACCATGTCATAAATCAAAGATGACATCCATTTGTCTGTCATAAATTTACGACAGACTTTTATGACATACATTTATGACGAACAATGCCTGTCGTAATTATGAAAATATGACAAACATTTATAAATCTCATATGACAGACATTTGTCTGTCGTAAATTTATGACGGACCTTTATATATATATATATATATATATATATATATATATATATATATATATATATATATATATATATATATATATATATATATATATATATATATATATATATATATATATATATAATTATATATATATATATATATATATATATATATATATATATATATATAATACAAAATAAGATATTAATACACAAAAAGCTACTTCACAGCTCAAATTATAATACGTCAAACACAAAGTATATTTCCAAGTTTATCCAAAAGTGATTGACGAATATACAAAATACCCTTCCAAGTTTATCCAAAAGTAATTGACAAATACAATATCACTGATAAATAAAGGTCGTGACATACGTAGCCCATTCTTCACGCAGATCATCAAGTTCGGCGTTTGTATATCCATTCTTCCCCCAAAACTAAGACATAAATTGCTATATTAGCCATAAAAAACAACTTTAAACAATTATATGAAATTGGCCAATGTTAAACAATTTTACTTACGTTGTTATTCAACACTTGAAGTCCTTCATCAACAACCGCTTTCATGAACTTTAAAACATAATACCCACATTCCGTGTCACCTGGCTGAAGCGGACACTATACATACATAATAAATGATTAGCCAAGAAATAAAATACATTAGGCAAATCCGGTTAAAGTTAAAGTTAAAAGTTTCAATTTGTGCTCACCAAGACATTTATCCACTTGATATTAACCCTTTTCTTGGATCCGCTTTGCATTGCATACAAAGACAACGCTCTATAAAAAATAGACGAAATATATATCAAATAAAATAAAATAATGTTTGATAATTTATATAACTTACACTTCAATCATATGCTTCAAATCTGCATGCATATCGGTAGGCCTTAAAGAATCAACGTAATAGCAAGTTGTTGTTTGCATGTCTAATACTGCTAGCACCCAATGACCACTGTAAAACACAAAAACCAAATTAAAAATTAAGGTAAATAACTAAAATAGATTGGTACTTTCATATTCACAATCAAATTAAAATTATAATAATAATAATAATAATAATAATAATAATAAAATCCACGATCTACCAACATAACTAATATAAAAGTGTTTTACCTTGAGATTAAAACGAAACTCCAAAACTCTTGCACCTCTTATGAACACCTCTTGGACAGTAATCAGCAATAATGCATTCTTGAATATTAGTGAACAACTTGGATCCCA
Organism: Cichorium intybus; assembly: GCA_023525715.1. Classification (NCBI taxonomy): domain Eukaryota; kingdom Viridiplantae; phylum Streptophyta; class Magnoliopsida; order Asterales; family Asteraceae; genus Cichorium; species Cichorium intybus. The sequence goes on along the minus strand of CM042015.1, from coordinate 7,313,416 downwards.
AATGCTAACCTGAGAAATCAAAAAGCAGTTTTCAACTTGGAACAACACAAAAGAAAGAGGCAGATAAAGAATATGATTACACATTCATAGGCCTATATAGTAAGGTTGTATGTATACATTCTTCCTTAAATTAATTTCACTTTACTCATATTTTATCTCAAGAAATAGCAACATACTTTCATAGTTTCATTTAACACCAATAAATATATTAATCAATAACTACTTTGTTAGAGCTTCTCTTGACAATACATGGTGCTTCTATGAGCTATCTTCTGGTCTATGCCTCACACAGGTTTACCCCCCACCCCACCCACCCTTTCTGGTGTAAGGTAAGTACATTGCTATTAATGATTTGTTAATTTGTAGGTTGCAGATACTTCAGCATATGATGTATCTCAAATGCTAACATCAAAAGATAAGAAAAAATTGACTATAACTAAAATTGAACTGCATCTGGAATCACTGAACAAGAAGACTAAAGAGGTTTATATTCAATCAAAAGACACCATAACTCCACATGTGATCAAAATCAAGGAAGTTATAGACCACTTTCAAGTATGTTTATTTTTACTCAACCTTGTTTTTTTCTTTTATAAATGTTTTCTAATTAGAAAACTATACTTGGGTCAGAATGTCAGAAAGGTCTCCAGGCCATATATTGACCAAATTGCCCACTGCAACAAGACCTCACCTTGATAAAGTATGCTTAATAATTTCACCTTACACTAAGGAGGCAGTTCAAACTTATGGGAAGTTTCTAGAATCTGCTACTAAAGTGACTTAGATCTCATAGTTTTTTATTTATTTTAATTCTGATCACCATCTTGAAATACTGTACTATCGAAGGTTCAAGGCACTGTTGACGAATCACTGAAAAAGCATGAAATCACTGAAAAGGCATGAAAAAGATTCTGTTATGTTACAAGAACAAAGTGATGAAGATGGTCACATGAAGGGTGATAATGACAATTGTTTACAGGAGCAGATTAATATGAGAAGTGAAGAAAATGTTACAATATCAACCCCTGATGATTCTTTATTGTCTGTACCAGGCAACAAAGTTTCAGGGACAGAACATGTTGAAGATAAATCATCTAACGAACCTTGTGCTCCAAAAAAATGGTTAAAAAAGCTTCTGAAACGAAGTCAAAGAAACAGAAGTCAACAAAGTCGAAGCCATCTGAAACCGAAGTCAACAAAGTCAAAGAAACAGAAGTCCAAAAGAAGCGGTTACAATCGTCTACATCTAAAACACAGCTTCCAAAGCCATCTGAAACCGAAGTCAACAAAGTCAATAAGGTCGAATTTGATATGCAACAAAAAATGGAACATGGAGCATATCCGGTAGATGCAGCTACCATAGATGATTATAGCAAAATATCTGAGAAAAAAAAATGGAAGTTGGACAACAAAACACGCAAAGTCAAAGAGCTTGGAAGCCTGCACCTGGATTTAAGCCAAAATCATTCCTAGAAATACAGCAAGAAGAACAGGCACAGGTTGTAACTAAATATGACAAAAGAAAACAAGCTATGTATAATCGTAAGAATACCTGACAGAAACTTCAAGTCTGCTGATTAGATCCAAGATAGGTAGAGCAGGAACTGGTTGCTCCAAAGATAGGTAGAAACTTCAAGCTGCTGATCAGATCCAAGATAGGTAGATTAGGAACTGGTTGCTCCAAAGATAGGTAGAAACTTCAATTTGTTAGCTATTAATGAGGAAATAAAGGAAATCAACACTAAACATATGGACTGATTCAATTTCCTCAGACCTAGTCATAAGTCGGAGCCTCTTCCCGTGAGTCATACGTGACAGACGCGGCGAGTGATGAATGTAAGAGAGTAAGATACAAAAGCTGGGGCATGTACCTTACTTAGAAGCCCTAGATGTCGTTGATTTCATGAGGGGGTGACCGGTGGCGTCAATTGCGAAGCGACAACTGGTATTTGCGGAATGTTGGTGCAGTAGCCCTAAACCGTCGGAGGATTAGTTGAGTAGTAGCGATAAATTGTCGTTTGTAGACCTAATCGCCGTTTGTAGACCTAATCGCCAGTGATGGAGCACTAGTAGACCAAATCGCCGGAGGTCGAGCAATGGGATACTTCAGCTACTGCTATCGACGAAAACGGGATGTATCGGGAGGGAAAGAGGGAAAATAGAGGGAAAGAGAAAAAAACATAAAACCACATAAAAGTTTTAAGATCCGTGTTTTTGTTTTTTTTTTTATTTCATGACATGTAAATGTGACATACAAATATGTATGTCATGAATTTTCATAATGGATGATATAATTTTATGACAGACATTTAAATGTCTGTCGTAAATGTTTAAATTTTTACAAACATATGACATAACTTTTATGACATACGTTTTTGTCTGTCATAAAACAATGTCTGTCATTGTTTGTCTGTCAAGGAAAATCATTTTTCTACTAGTGGTAACCGTGATGTTAAAATGCACGAAGTGTTTTGGGACCAAATTCTTGTGGGTGATGGCTTATAAACTTCTATATGAATATGTATTTTTTTGTTTCATAATACACTTTAAAAGTATAAATACGTTTTTAGTTTTAATTTTAATTAAGATTCATACTATTTAGATATATATAAAAATATTATTTTCTGATTTAATATTATGTTTTTATTTATTAATTGTTGTTTTTAATTGTAAATCCCCGATAATCATAGAATTTTGGCATATAAACAATTCAAAATTTAACGGGGTTACTTGTACATCAAGAAGCAAATCAGTTTCTACATGTATATATCATATATTTTAGTTACACGATCTTAATCAAGATACGTTTCCATCGACTTTTTCATTTCTTCATAAAGAACCTTTAGCTCCGAACGAATAGCAAAACCATTCCAAATAAGCCCCAGATTTAAATAAAAAATCAATTGAAGATACAATTTGAGTTCCAGAATATATAACCAGCATCTAATTCAAAATCTTATAACTTCCTTGACATGAAAATGTATAAAATTTTCCATAAAATTATCTAGCTCTATATTTTGAAGGGTGTAATAATGAAATATTGAAACTCCGAGGGTAGTACTAGAAAATCGGAGAAACCGGAAATCTCGAATTATCCAAAACAAAAAAGGAGTAAATTCAAAATTTCAATTTCAGGAGATAAAATATGGTTCGAGATTTATGTAACGTGGGGAAGTTTATCACGTAATTAACACCACTCCCCCTAAATTATCGGATTCGTCCCACTATATATTTAGGGCGTTCCTCCTTCATTCTTAATACCGTTCATTACAGAAAAAACAAAGAGAGGGTTGCAGTTTGGAAAAAAGCTTGTTCTATCGAATCATCGTCGATTTGAGGTAACAATAAAATAACAATAAAATAGAAGATGAACATTTAATTATTTAAATAAAAAAAAGTTAAAAGAAGATCTACATTTGAAGTGCTAATATCACACGTATGTATAGGTGAGGTCTAAATCTTCTTGGACTTAAATTACTTAACAGTGTGCTAAATTGCTAATATCAAATAGATGTAAGTCGAAGGTGAATTGTAGTGTCGAAATTAAAATTTTATTACTTAGCAGGCAAGGGATATTCTTTTCGTGTGTCATTATGTTATTTAATAATAGTTAGACATGATGTTACTTACTATTATGTGAATCGGTAATACATGATATTAGTTAATATTATGTGAATGGTACTTCAAAATTTTAGTTGCCTACTAAAATAAAGCATATACCGGATTACCAAAAGAATAGTTAAGAGGTATGTACGTTTCCTACTCCACTTTTTGAAGTAAAAGATTTTGTCAAAATATCGACTTTACTATATTTATAAGAGTTGTTTCTAATTAGGATAACTATTTAAATGTTTATATTATTCTATTAAATTGCAAAGTCCGGGGCGTTTTTATCCTGCCATTATGGTTGGTCGTCAACGGCCTCTTGGTCAAGTGGTAAAGGCGTCGTCCTCCCTCTTTGAGGTTGGGGTTTCAAGTCTCGTTAGAGACATAGGTGGATTCTGGAGTAGTTTACGAGTAGGAGTAAGACAGATTTGCCGTTCTAAAAAAAAAAACTTATGGTTGGTCTAAAATAACTTTATGGTGTTGACAGTTTTGACCCCTAAACATTTTTAGAATTTTCATGATTTGCTAAATTATAATCATGATTAAATTTTTAACCACTTAAGGCTGAGAAGTTTGAGAAGGGTTTTATTTTAACAGCCTTATGATAGATGAATAAACATCATTTTAAAGTGTTCAATGTTTTTGTTGGAATTGTTAGACGTAAGATTTGATTGGTCGAACTTGACAAGTAGGAATTTAACCTAGAATACAATAGGCAGGATTAGAGACGTAGGAATTTTAAGATGTGGTAAATGCCTTAAATATAAGTTTGAAAACTTGTAAGAGTTTCAAGTAACCAAGATTGAACGTTCGAACTGTTAACATTGCAGTAATGTCGCTTCGTATATATGAATATTTTAAATGAGGTTGTTGCACTATTTTGCTGTATTTTAAAATATGTTGATTGTATAAGCAATGCTGGCTTAGGTCGTATTTTATAAACTTTCAAACTACATGAATATTATTTGTTGTATCTTGCATATGCTTGGTGGTTAACATGCTTAATATGTGAGTTATGTTGGATTTTAACATTTTGCTGGAAAAGGAGGCCGAATCTATTGTTATACTATTGCAACTTAGTTGAATAAATATTACATGCATTATTCTAAAATCTAATATCGATTTGATGCTAATCACGAATGACATCTGAGGCTTGTATTGAGTCTATTGATAAAAAGCATTGAATGCAAAATTTTATGAAATGCGAGTTTTGGCTTTCGAAAGTGCAATTACTTTGACATTTTGTTAGCAATGACGGAATAAAGGTAACCCAACTAAGATTGAAGTTATAAAGAAATGGGAACAACTGAGGACTTTGAGGTTTTTAGGTTCTTGGGATTTTCAAGTTACTAAATAAGATCTATCGAAGACTTCTTTCAAATAGTTGTGATTTTACTGACATTTACGTGGAAAGTAGTATGTTTGAATGCAAACCGACATAAGATAAGAATTCAAAACCTTGAAAACTAAACTTAGCAGCACACCAATATTGGCATTATTAGAGGGTGACGATGGGTTTATGATATGTAGTGATGCCTCTATGTTAGGATTAGGGTGTGCGCTGATGCAACACCGTAAATTAATTACATATGCTTCATCACAGTTAAAAGATATCAAATGAAGATATCCCACTCATGATATAGAAGTGGAAGCATATGTAATTGTTTACCTTGTCGATTCAGCAGACAACAAAACCCCAACATAGAGTCATAATATATTGTAAACCCAATGTTACCCTCTAATAATGCCAATATTGGAGCAATATTAAGTTTATTTTTCAAGGGTTTAAACGCTTGATGTTGTGCATGTTTTCAATCCAACTTACTATTTTTCCACGTCAATGTTGTCAACGGCACAATTATGCGAGAGAAATCTTCGATATATCTTCTGTTTTAATCTATCATTCACAAGAAGCTATGAGCCCCAAACGAAGTACTCAATAGTTCTCATTTCTTTATCGCGTCAATCTTGGCTAGGTCCACCTTAATTCAGTCATTGCTAATATTATGTCCAAAGAGTTGCACTTCTCGAAGCCAAAACTCAAACTTTCAAAATTTTGTATTCAACGCTTTCTTTATCAGTAGACATAACACGAGTCTGATACGTCATTCATGATCAACCTCACATCGAGTGTTATTAAAAGTGTCGTCAATAAATACTATCACAAACTTACCCAAGTATGGTTTGCACATCCTATTCGTCAAGTCCTTCAATGCAGCTGGTGTCTTGGTTGGACCCAAAAAGAAATACTAGGAACTCTTAGTGTTTGTATCTCGTTTGAAAAGCTGTATTTAGAACATTTCTCTCTCTAACCTTCAGTCTATGGTAACCTGCATGTAAATCAATATTTGAGAAGCAGCTTGCTCCCGATAGCTGATCAAGCAAAGCGTCGATCCTGAGGAGTGGATATAAATTTTTTATCGCCACCTTGTTTGACTCATCGTAATCAATACACATTTGTACCGAGCCATCTTTCTTTTTATAAATAGTACAAATGCTTCCCACTAGGGGTGTTCGTTTGGATGGATCGGTTCAATCCGATCCAATCCAGTGAATCCAAATAGATTTCGGTTTTCAAAATATGGATTCAAATAGTCCAAACTAAAAATCAAATCCGATCCGAACCAACCAAATTACAATTCGGCTGGATCGGTTTTTTTTAATTCGGTTTTCATGCATCGAATCATTTTAAACAAATATATATAACTTGAATATTATCCAAATCTAATAAAGAAACGAAAACAAACTTTGTAGTTGTGAATTAAAATTTATAAACAACTATTAATAAAAATAAATTACAATTTATATTTTACTGACAAAAAACCATTAAGAAAAAGTATATATTAAGTTTTTCATTGGGCGGTAATTTCTAATCTACTAAAAACATTTTATTAGAATTCAATAAATAATTAAAGATATAATTAAAGAATAAAACTATAAATAAATAAATAATTGTCTATTCGGTTTTTTTTAGACTATTCGGTTCTTGTTTTATAAACCAAAATCAATCCAAAATCCAAAATAATAATTTGGTTTTGCTTAAAAACCAATCCAAAAATCCGAATAACCGAACTCGATAGTCCAACCCAAATTATCGAATTGGACAATTTGGTTTTATCCAAATAGTGAACAGCCTTACTTCCCACAAAGGCATAGTAAGTCTAACAAAATCCCTTATGTAGTAATTCTTTCATTTTGTTTATTAGTTTCTTCATCTGTGATGGAGCCAGTCGATAAGGTGCCCATGCTATCGATGCCAAAACTAGCATCAAATTGATTCGAATCTCAACATATCTATCTAGCGGAAAATAAGTCAGATCATCATGGAACACATCTGAAAATTCCTTTACCACCGGTATGTCATCCAAAGATTTATTTTCCTTATTGGGATGAATAACATATTCTAAAAAGCCATCACAAGCTTTCTACAAGCACATTTTTGCTCTAGGCATTGTGATCAAACAAGTTTTCATATAACATTGGTCTTCATAAATCAACGTTGTCCCACTCTTGCGAAACTACACTTGGATATCACTGAGTATAATGGCATGGTTTTTAGCTAGCCAATAGATTCCTATGATTACATCGAACTCTCCGGTGGTCATAGGCAAAAGTATTAGTTACACCATACATCCTTATGTTTCAATATGATCATCATTATAATCTTTATTTGCCATTACATGACTATCATTAGCAACCTCTACCAAAAACACACAATCCAATTTCTTAGCCTTCATTTCCAATCAATTACGAAAAGTAGTAGAAACAAACGATCTATTTGCACAATCAAATAATACTCTAACATATATACAGAGTTCACTTGAAATGTACCTCTTACTATGCCGGACGTCTCCTGGGTTTCAATAGCAGTCATTTTGAAAGCCTTTCCCATGACCCTTGGTGTATCAATCCTTCTACTACGTTTTCCTACGTGGCCTTTTGACATTCCTTCTCCAGCCTTCAACCAGTCTGCCTTCTGATTATCAGGTCACTTACATATGAACCATAGCTTCCCAATGTTACGATCAGGGCCAAAGGTATCCAACAACCCTACATTTGAAACATATGCTTCGTCTTAATTGGCATTCTCCGTAATGCATCTTAGTATAGTTCAGGCATGACTTCGATCCATACCTTTTCCCACCACTCTTGTCTCTTCCAACGATTTTTGGTTTCTTTGATTCTTCATTTCTAATGTCCAGTTACCCTCTAAATGACGCTTCCTTAATATACTGATGCTTGTTTTCGTTCTCCCTAATTCAACAGCTTCTATTGTTAATTAGAAGGTAGACAGGTTCATCAGTGATATAAATTCTTGTATATCGGCTCCCAGTCCTCGTATAAATATTTCCATTCTATGTTCTTCAGTAGATACATAGTGTTCAGCAAATCTGGTGTTTTCAATAAATTTGGTGGTATACTCGGTCGCGGTTATGTTTCCTTACTCAAATCACATAAACTATTCTTCTATTAATTTCATAAAACTAAGAGGACAAAAATTTTCCCGAAATAATTTCTTAAACTCCTCCTAAGACATCTTGCTAACTAATTTTGATCCTCACACATCAATTTCCATATCCTACTAGTACATGGCTTCTGTTTTAAGCCTACTTGTTACATATCTTATCTTGTCCTCATAAGCATACTTATTAGTCTTAGAGGTTGCTTAAATCTCATCGACCTACATCATGGTGGTAATTGGATTTCTATCTCAATGGTAGGTTGGAATTTAGCTTGTTTGAAATGTCTTGTAGTTGTAGCCTTTTCCGTCATTAGTATTGTTTGCCTTTTGTGTTATTGAGTTCTTGTGACACGATTGTCGTACTCCTCAAATCTACCATTCCCATGCCTTTTTTGCATCGTTATTTAATGCTCCTTGAGCTTTTTCAAGTAAGGCCGACAGGGTGGCTGAAGCCCACATGTAATTTCCTCAACTAGTTTATTTATTGTGACCGTCGTTGTTCCTCACCGACAACCTCTTCCTCTTACTTGACCTAGATGGGAGCTATCCTACATTGACGATATTGGGGCAGTAATGACTGCATCTCTCTCGCCCTTGCCTTTTGGCTGGCCTCCCTTCGATCCTAAACCCCGATTGGCCACACCGTCTCTTAGGACAACTGGTAACAGTAGCAAAAACATTATTTCCAGTTTGGACATTCTCTATTTCGGTAGTTGGCACACTTACTCTTCACATACTCATCACATTTTCTTCAATTTTAAAACATGACACACCTTAACATTCCAACATACATATAATTCAACGATAGATCAAAAGGAACACATGATTCAAAACCACCATAATTAAATCATAGTCTCAATAAAAGAGTTCAAAATTCTTCCCAAATAGCAAATACAAACCAAATAGAACTAAACCAAAAAATTATCAAATGACAAATATCTAATTTGATTAAGCTCAGTTTTCTGCCTTCAAGTGGCGTCGCACTACTTTACTTCTCTTTCACACCCCTGGTTCATATCCAATAATGATAACTTTCTTTTCTACATGTTCACTCCTTATCGCGGCAACCTAAAAATTCATGTATCGCCACCTTGACATGTGTTGCACCTTCGACCATCTTATTCCATATATTGCTATTAATGTTTTGATTCATCTCATTCACTATGTTTTTTAGGCTCTTTACTTTATATTCTAGTAGTCGAATTATTTTTGCTTCATTGTCTAGAGTTCCATGTAGCTAGTGTACGTGTGCTTCAAGATCCTCAACATCCTTTTTAGAGAGCGAAGATTACGATCAGTCTTTAGCTCAATGTTAATTTTCTAGGAGTCACTTGGTTCAACGATCGTTGGAGGGTAGGTAGGAAATTTGGATTGCCTTGCATGTTCGTTAGGGTCCTCGCGTGGGTCCTTCTTTTTAAGCCTTAATAACGCTCTAACAAGTCATACTCCTCATTCGTGAGTATGCATGCATCCCCATTTCCTTAGAAAATAACTTCCATGTATAGAAGCCCAATGTCATGCTCCATGACCTATAAGCAATAATATCTACATCTACATGCCGCTTAAGAATCTCTATAGTTTATGTTTAGGTATCTTCGATAACCTAATTCACATAAGCCCCGCCTCTAATACAATTTCCAACAGTTCCATTTTTACAATACATAAATAACATGCAATGTTTCATAAATACGTCCAAGATTGAATCCCAAAACTTAATATGACCAAACATAATTACATCAATAACTAGTCTATAAGCAACAGAAGGTTAAATACTACATGCACTATTATCTACCTCCACTGACAAGGTTTCCTAGAGTTGTTTATATATCCATAATAAGAGGATTCAGCCTAGGACTTAGTGAGTTAATGAGACTTTTTTAAATGGGGTTGTTTCATTTTTAGTTGTATTTTTAATTATGTTAATCATTTATGTCATGCTTGTATAAGTTGTATTCTATGAAATTTTAAAGTACATGAACGTTATTGGTTGTATCTTGCATATGTTAAATGGTTAACATGCTTAGTATGCCAGATGTGGCATACTTTCTACAAAATGAGAAGGATGAGAAGGGTTTGTAGTTTGAAAAAAAAAGGATGTGGAAGTTTGATCTTTAGGAGATGAGGATGAGAATGAAGCAAACAATAAAAGAAAGTATGGGAAATTATGTTGGTTGTGAAGAATGATCCAAACCGAATGGCTAGCGAAGAAAATCGAAATACAATGGAACCAACAAAGCATTACACTTACATAGTCAACCACAAAAAATTGGACAGCGTGTAAGCATATTGTCGAACAGGTACTTCATATGCTATACTTAAGCCTAAGCTAGAATAAATTTCTACAACATGTGCAAACACAATTAGTTCGTATATAAAAGAAGTAAATGAGCATGAGATATGAGACACCCCATTTTTACTGTTTTCAAATACTATGGTTTTTCGTATAAATACATGAATACAAAAATACGGTTTATCAAAAACCGATAATTTAAATACTTAAAACAGTGGGTGTACAAATTCATATCAAGCTAACTATAGTAAGCAAGAAAGGATTTAACCTTGAGTCCAATATAGGAGCTAACTTAAGCTCCACTCCAGCTAAACTTCATCCCATTGATAGCAACTTATATTGACCTAGAATACATGGCAAAACATAGAATACGTAAGACAAAAATTGTCTCGTGAGTTACATGAGTTTTAGACTCAAAACTTTAACTTCTTTTCCAATCTTTATATAAAACTTATGACATAACATCTTTCAAAGTTTTAAAATATTATCATACCATAATTCTTTATTCTTCTCAAAATCATTACATGTAATACCTTGCATAATTATCTTCTTTCAAAGCTTTATAATAGCAACATAATATAACTACTTACTTCTCATACTTTACGAAAATAACATCGTTCTTACTTTCTTTGACTGGTTTTATAAGCTTGCTGGATTTTTATACTTAGGGCTTTAATCACTATAAGTGATACCCCAAGTCTCTATGGCTAGAAAGAACGGATCAATCCTCACCATAGAAGTGCTGAGGCGATCTACTTCGCGATGGGGCTTGTCCCCAGTAGACCCCTACCTAACCCGGGAAGGTTGGAACATAGTTCCCTTACTAACGCTGCTTGCTACAATTACCAGTCATACAAAAACTTGCTGCTAGCTTGAACATTTCTCATAAACATATAACTTGTGGCTATATGCCCTTTCATACTTGAAAACATATAAAGTTTGTAACCAAAACATACTTCTTAAACATTTTATGGCTATATGCCTATCCATATTTTCAAATATGTATAACTTGTATTAAACATATACTTTCACATATTTGGTTCATAGACCAAAACATAACTTCAGATATAACATTATACTTTCACAAACGAGTTAGAGATAATACTCTTGCATATAATTTCACATATAGAAATTTTATAAGAAATCTTAAAAATACTTACTTGCCATGTACCCCAGAATGGGTAAAATACTGCATGTACTCACCTCATGTATTGCTAGAAGATTGACTACACGTTCCTTGTATTCATACTCTTTTGTGATTAAATAATCATTTGGCCTGAACCTATAGTTAACATGTTATACATTAACATTCATGCTAACTGATTCTATAACTCATTAGAGTCCTTATAATACTATCTTGGGTCATAACAAGTCTATAACTTTTAAATGACCAACTTTAGTTAAGTTGTATTTTACACGTATTTTGCTACAGTACCCTCGGGGGGTCGTATTTTGATTCCGACAATTTTTCATGAAGTTTCATAACATATTAGACCTATGTTTAAAATTTGAGGTCAAACGGACAAGTATTGAAGAAAATCTCAAAAACTAAAATCACTTGGCAGGAGACTTGAAGAAAAACTGCATTTTCACTCTGCCGCAGGGGCGCACCGCGCCCAGGTGAGGGGCGCACCGCGCCTGCTGAGCAGCAGTCCAGAATCTCCCGATTTTTATGCTACAAATTTCCATTTTCCCTTATTAAGCCCTTAATTCACGTCTTAACCCCTAGGGTTTGTTCCAAGACCAAAACCATTCATTTACTTCATGTTTTTAACCATAAAAATCATAGATTTTGATTATTTTTCCAAACATTCCCGTTTTTGCATTTTTGATCCAAAAACCGAATTTGTTCAAAATTACTCACTTCTACTGCTTTATTTTCAACAATTTCCACATATGGAACTCATTAAAACCCCTTAGAATTAATTTGATCATGTAAAATTGATTTCTAAGGCTTTTGAACAAAATTCAAATTTTTCAACAATAGCAACATACTTTGATGATTTTAAGATATGTTCTTAATACTTGCCTTAATTGGTTTAGAATCATTCTAGGACTAAAATAACAACTCCTTTATACATCTAAACCATAGTTTCTTCAATTTCATCACTTTTGATTGAAATCATTCCCGAAAACTCATTTTCACTAAAAAAATCATTTTAATGAATTTTCAAGAAAGGAATTGATTTCTCATGTCTTTTATGACACTTTAGGCTTATTAGATCATTTACAATCAGTTTCAAACTCATAATTTGATTTATTCTCATAGAATCCCGTTTTTGACAATTTTCACCAAAAATGCAAATTTTTGAAACCAATCACTTAGGAATGTATTTATACATCTTAAGTGATTATTAGAACCTAACAAAACAATAAAAATCACTTTCAATTTCACAAACCCATTTCTAGGGTTCTTGAGCTAAAATTCTCATTTCTTGATCTTTAACACTTTCAATGGTTAAACTAGGTTTAGGTAGTGATTAAGACACAAGTTAAGGCTAGGAATCATAGGATAATCCTCCTCTAGCCACTAGATTCTCGAAGCTACAGTAACTCATTCACGGAAAATGGGTTAAACAACCCTAAAATCAAGTTTACTAACCTTCTTTGGCTTGGAATTCTTCAATTCCAAGTTAGTTGCTTCCAATTCTTCATGAATCCTAGAAATCGAGTCTTCAAAGTTTTCTCCCGTACTATGCAGTCAATCGCGCCGCTATACCGGCGGTATAGCGGTGGTATCGCGGTTCTCGCTTCCAGGCAAAATAGCGATGCCATTTAGCGGTTGGTTATCGCGGTTCCGCTATTTGCGCCGATAAATACCGCGATTTACCGAGAAAATGGAACCGGTATACCAGTAAAAAAACCGCTATTGCAATTTAAACCCACTATTAAAAATTTTGAAAATTTACACAAGGGTCCTCCCAAAGGGCACTCCCAATGACTGAGCCAAGTAGAACCAAGCATAAACTCGGTAACACTCAAGCTCAATGGGTGAGACTCTTGACCAAGCTCTTTATTTATAATAAGAGGGCAGGGACAATGTTTTATTTTTAAGCGATGTGGGATGGATGTGGGATGGCCTGTACATATCTTAGTGCTTCATTGTTCATATCCAACCGATGGAATCAGATTGAAGTCCCGACTTTGCTTGCAGTTCCAACTTTAGGTATCGCTTATCCAAGTTCCCGATTTCAGGTATTGCAAATGTACGGCTCGACTTGGATTTCGAGTTCCATCAGTCATCCCGTCGACTTGGGATTGGATTGAAATGCTCGATGACTTCCATTTCCATCAGTTCATTCGATTTCCATCAGTTCATTCGATTTCAATTTCTATTGGAACTTGGATTTCCATCAATTCGATTGGGACTTGGCTTTCCATCGATTCAAATGCGAAACGTTTTGAAAGATTGCGATTTCAGTTCCATCAGTCATCCCGGCTGACTTTGTTAATTCTCGTTCTTCTCATTCTCGTTAATGTCGATTTCAGGTTGTGATTTAGGTTGCGATTTAGTGTTTTGTTAATCGTGTCACTACTCGGGAATCAAGAACGGCATTGCAGACAGGTTCCCATCGATTCAGGAACGATTGAAGCTATTGGTTAAAGGGTTCGATTCTATTACAGGTTCTTGTAATGGGTTCGATTGGAATGTAACCGGTTGCAGGTTCGATTGGAATGTATTCAAATTGATTGTAGAAAAAGAATATTGGTTTGAGTGTTGGTTAATATCACCATTGTAATCGGTTCTCGTTGATTGTAGAAAAAGAATATTGGTTTGAGTGCTGATTAATTTTCAAATTGATTGTTGAAAAAGAATATTCAGGAACGATGAGATTAAGAATTGTTGATGTATCAAGCACCAAGCAAAGAATTGACAATGAGATTAAGATCTGTCGACTGAATTTGTGATTGGTTTGATTATTTGTTTAATTGTGTTGTAATTATGTTATAATTGTGTTGTAATTATGGTCTTTATCATTTATATTCACATTCTTGCTATAATGGATGAAGCTATATCAAGAACCTATATAGTAAAAATGGATGAAACTATATGCATTCAAGGTGTTCGATGAAATGCTTGAAAGAAAATGATGATATTTAAACATTTTGTATCTACATTTTGATTTGGTTATTGTGTTACAGAGTATTGGTTGTTCATTTTCTATATGTTTTTGATTTGGTTGGTATGTGATAGATGAACATATCATATAACAACATATTGGCTGGACAGTTTACATAAAAACCGCTATACCACCGCGAGAACCGCTAAATCAAATAGCGCTTGGCGACCGCTATTTGGTTTTCGACCGCGATAACTGCATAGCTCCCGTATCCTCTCTAGAACCATCCTCTGAGTTTTATGTTGATTAATGAGATATTTTCTCATTTTTATATTTTCTATATTTTCAATTTTAGTCCCTGAACTTTCATTCCTTGGACTTTGGACACCAACATTAAGTTTGGCCACATAAAGGTATAATTTCTTACATTTTTAGTCCAAACTAGAATTATACTTTTATAATAATTCTTGTATATGGTCAAATGACCAAATTACCCTTCTCATGGTAAAATGACTAATTTACCCTTACAAACATACTTTCTCATAAAATATACATAAAACTTTAAATTATACACACCTTTTTTTACATATTTATATTATTAAATTTGGGGTCGTTACAAGATAAGCCACTACGAGTTACATCTCCTCAAAAGTTGCGTTAAGGATAAGAAGTTAGTGGTAGGAAAGTTGCAATGTGACTTCGTTTTTAAGAAGGATGCAATAATCATAACAAAAATCAGTATGACCTAATTTATAGTCAACATGATCTAGCTTGTAGTGATAATATACGACTAAATATTTTAATTAAAAAGAATTATAATGCCACCGAAATTGTTGAAAATATTGTGCAAAATATTAGTACGCATAATTGGTGGAGGTTTAATAGACGTGCATTTAGGTATTTTTGTATTTTTCCAAATGGTAAATCGAGATTTTTTAAGCACTAATTGCAAGATATAACAATGTACTTCAATTTATTTGTGTATTATAGCATTCTACTTTTATATATTTCTATTACATTTCTATATTCTAAATTTTGTGTGTTTTTGTTTATTTTTAAGACAGTATGTTATGTACTTTAAGTTAGTACAATGTTTGATGTTTAGATGTTCTTATTTAACATTTTCTTTTAATCAACCCGTGTAATACACGGGTCTCACAACTCGTATATATATATATATATATATATATATATATATATATATATATATATATATATATATATATATATATATATATATATATATATGTATATGTATATATATATATATATATATATATATATATATATATATATATATATATATATATATATATATATATATATATATATATATATATATATATATATATATATATAAAGTCAAGTGAGACCATGCAAATTTTATAAGACGGGGAGACACAATCTTAGCCACTAGTTTTGGAGATCAAAAAATAAAAAAATTAAAATAATGAGAATTTCTACTAATTTTCGCTATTTATTCTATCTAAAAAATAAAAAACTGGAAAAATCAAAAAAAATATTTCAGCAGAATGTTGCTGGATGTTGAATATTCTAATAGAATATTACACAAAATAGTGTAATATTCTACTAGATTATGAAAAAAAGTTAAATTTTTTTATTTTTAAAATTTTTTTTGAATAAAAAAATGACGAAAATAATAAATAAATACATTTTTTTAAATTATTTTCATTTATTTTGTATTTTTTAATTTTTTTTGTTTTACACCCAAAATGAGTAGCTAGGAATGCGTTTTCCGGTCTCACGAAATATAATGGTCTCATATGAACCTAACCATATATATATATATATATATATATATATATATATATATATATATATATATATATATATATATATATATATATATATATATATATATATATATATATATATATATATATATATATATATATATATATATATATATATATATATATATATACACATATATATATATACACATATATATATATATATATATATATATATATATATATATATATATATATATATATATATATATATATATATATATATATATATATATATACACATATATATATACACATATATATATATACATATATATATATATATACATATATATATATATATATATATATATATATATATATATGGTTAAAAATATGAGAAATATGATATTTTGTAAGTCGGAGAGACGGAATCATAACAATTTATTTTGTGTGTAAAACAAAAGAAATTAGAAAAATACAAAATAAATGAAAAAAGTATATTTATTTATTATTTTCGTCAGTTTTTTTTATTCAAAAAAGTTAGCGTTTTATTTTCATATCTTAGTAGAATATTATAGTGTTTGTGTAATATTCTATTAAAATATGCAACATCCAATAACATTCCACTGTTATATTTTTTGATTTTTTTTTCAGGTTTTTTTATTTGTTTTTGATTTTTTTGATTTTTAAATTTGTTTTTATATAGAATAAGAAGCGAAATTATTAGAATTTTATTTTAAAAAAATTCTCATTATTTTTGCATATTTTATTTTTATTTTTATTTTTTGATATCCAAAATGAGTGGCTAGGATTGCTGTAAGACTCGTTTTCATTTTGAGATGATTATTAAGGTAAGTAGAGTTATTACCTTATAGTAGGTATGATTCTAGCTATGCGTTTGCTTAGCGTAAAAGGTGTGGCGATCCTTTTGATTGCCTTCGAGTTTTGAGTTGTTGATGAGTAAGAAGAGGTTGGAATCCCTCTTATGTACTAATCTTGGTATAATTAAGATTAGTTAAGTTGTTATATGTGTTAGTGTGGTTAGTGGACATTTTAGGAGAAGTTTGAGCTTGAAAAATGCCAAAAAGTGCCAACGTGGGTCGTGTTCTTTAAACCGGGTCGTGTTGTACCTACAGAATGAACGAAAATAGAAGTCGTAAAAGAAACCTGGGTCGGGTTCTGTAACCTGGGTTGGGTTACACCTACAGACATATAAATACGCAGCAAAACCCCATTTCGAAGAAAACTCTTCTTTTTCGATTTTGAGAACTCCATATGGAGATTTTGGGTCAAATTAGGCCCGGAGATTCATGGGGATGCATAGAAGGACGTGAATCTAACCCCGTAAACATGTTCTTGCTTCTGAATTCGTCAAGGTAAGTATCTCTCGGTTTTGGGGGTTTTGAAACCCTAGTTTCAATTTTCGTGATTTAGCTATAATTTGTTAAATATGTTGTTAGTAGATTGTTAGTGGATGTCTTTTGAGCTATTGGTGTGATTATTGTCGACTTCCTACGGTTGAATGAGTAAAACCGCGGATTTGGGGGTTTTGGTAAATATAGAGTTGATATTTACTGTTTATACTCCTTTTTCCTCTTTTGATTTATATATCTTTGAAATAGAGGTTATTGAGATGATTGTGGGCGTTGGAGAATTGATTTAGACTATGGTGATATAACCAAGTCTAGGGAACAGGAGCCCGGTACGCGTAAATTGGAGGTTCCACATACTCAGCCGATATCAGGTGAGTACTTTTGAATACTTGAGTAAGAGTTATACCTTGTTGTATATATATGTTGAATATATATATATATATATATATATATATATATATATATATATATATATATATATATATATATATATATATATATATGTGTGTGTGTGTGTGTTATGTTGATATTGTGGTAGCTTAGAGTTAGAGTGATTTTGTTATATGTGGATAACAAGAGACGAGTTACAGTCTATACTTGAGTATAAGAGTAAAGTATATGCTAGAGTGAGTGAGTTAAAGAGTCTTTGAGTTTGATTACTACAACCATGATGGGTGTTATAATCGAGTATAATTGATTGTGAAATGAGTATATGCAAGTGTGTGTGTGTGTGATTGAGTTTATGAGTAGTATCAGTTGTGATACTTATTATTGATTTAATATTACTACTAATTAGCTGGTTTTTGTAAAGCTAATAAGTTTACAGATTTCAGAGTAAGAGAAAGTGAATAATTGCTGATGAGACTAGCAAAGGAGAATGATGAGAGAATTTACTGAGAGAGATTATGGAGTGTGATTGAGATTACTCACTAAGCTTTTTATAAGCTTACACTTGAGTTGTTTGTTGTTTTGCAGGTATCTGTAGCAGTGATAGGGGAATGCATGTGATAAAGAAAGACGGACAAGTTTAGAGCCTGTCCTTTAGTCGTGTTAGAGTTTAATTGTAATGCCCGGTCAAATTTATAAGGACCTTTTGTGTAATTATTTTTTTTGATTCATCTTGTTTCCATGGTTTGAGTACAAGTATACCCATTTTTAACGTGTTATTATTTGAAAATTTTTGGGTGTACTTTGTATGAGAAACCGGGCGTTACAAGTTGGTATCAGAGCATGGTTTAAGTGAACTAGGTCTTTGAGTATAGAGTCTTAGACTTGAACCGAGGAGAGAGATCCCCTATCACATGCTTTTAAAAGATACTGCTACAAATGTTAGAGTATGAGTTGAGTATAACTCTTCTGTTATATTTATTATTTGTTATGTTCTGTGTGTGAATACATGTATTGAGTTAGATGAAGGATGAGTTGAGAAATTGGTCACAGTCGCTTGGACCTACAGCAGATGGTGAGATGAGATTTTGGTTGATATGAGATATCAGCTAAACAAGGAGACAAGAACTTCAGTTCATAATGAGATGTCAACTGATTATGAGATGAGATACTAATTGAGATGAGATCCCAGCTGATGGTGAGATTCCAGCTGATGACGAGATGAGATTCCAACTGATGGAGAGATTCCAGCTGATGATGAAATGAGTTTTCGGCTGATGGTGAGATTCCAGTTGAAGAAGAAATGAGATCCCAGTTGATGTGAAATTCCAACTGATGATGAGAAAGAGCATAAACATAAACCGAGCATGAGCTAAGAGTTGAGATATGCGAGTGTAGTCGATTACACTCAAGAGTTGAGAGCCGAAGTACGCAAGTTTTAGCTAACGAGAAGAATGTGATTTTGTTGCTATGAGGTATGTGAGTAACTTTACTTAACATGTTCATTGTAAGGTGTTGCGTGTATTAAATTGTAATAATACATGTAGTAGAATATGTGTAAAATATGTGGACACATAAAACATCGATTGAAATTACATGTGTTAGAGAATTGTTATTATAAAGTGTAGTAATCGATATCGAGATGAGAATCTCGTGTCCACTTGAGGAAAGGTTTACATTCACATAACGAGTGCTTTGTGATTATGTATAATTGAGATTATAAGTGGTTGCTTGGCGAATACTTAGCAACCATGGATAAGTGTGTATAATGAGTATACACATGGTGAAAAATATATAAATTATGATATTGTATATATATTGCTTGTTATTTCACAGATGTGACGAGATTTCTGTGTATGAGTACTTCGTGGTTGAGACTACATATTTCTGTGAGACCACATAACTAGTACTTATGAATGATCAAAACGAATGGCTGAGATAGCCAAAAGAGTATGAGTTGAGAAAGACGGTGAGTGTGTGGTTGAATGCATATTATACCTAATTGTGAATAAGTATGTTGAGTATTTAGTTTTTGTGACTTGCAATTGTCACATAATGAAATAATTGTGAAAAAGATGTTAGATGACATTTGAGTAACCACATAAAGAGTGCCTTGTGGTTATAATTGAGAGAACCTAGAATGGTTCATGTAGGCCTTATTGGCCTAGAGATTGAGTTAATTGCCTAATATATGTGGTTGAGATCACATATTTTGTGAGGCCACATATCGAGTAATGTGGTTGAGACCACATATTTTGTGGGGCCACATATCAAGCAAGGTGGTTGAGACCACATATTTTGTGGGGCCACATAACAAGTAAATGTGATTAAGACCACATATTTTGTGGGGTCACATATTGAGTAGTTGAGGTTGAGACAACATATTTCTGTGGAACCACATAACGAGCATCTTGTGGTTAGAGTAGTGGGGACATTTTTGACTCAAACAAAAAGAGGAGTGACGGTGAGTCTATATGGCTCGAGACCATGGGGGAGACCCGCTAGAGTCAAAGAAGAGATGGATTGCAATCAGAAAATGGTACGAGGTACCATGATTTGATCAGAGAATGGTATGAGATACCGTGACACAGCGTTGAGAAGTTAGAACAGAGAACGGTACGAGGTACCGTGAGAGAGTGTTGAACAATGAGGTCAACGAACGGTACGAGGTACCGTGAGATGATTTTGAGTAGTGAGTTTGGAGGACAGTACGGGGTACTATAAGATAGTGTGAGTGACGAGACAGGAGATGACAAAACTACTTATTCGTATGAGATGATAGATAGTAGATTTTGTTATAACAATGTTGAGTTATTTTCTTGAGATTAATGAGTTAGTCGAGTAATGAGATATGATCTCACCGTAGAGATTGCGGTGTTGAACATTATTAATTCTTTGCGAGTTGTGTGTAGAGATTACGGTGAGCTGTATGTATGTATAATTTATTGTGTCATTATGGTGAATTAGAAATTTAGATGAGAATGACGGAGAAATGGCTAGGGGAGAATTCTTACTGATGATGTATTGGGAGAAATATATGCGATTGTGTTGAAAATTTATTTTGATAATAAATTGCTGAGTTCGTTATGATTATCGATTGAGTGAGAGCGTGATGTGGATTATCCACATAAGTGACGAGGTAATAAGTGAGTACATCGAGAGAAACAACATGAGGTATGTTGTTGAGCTGAGATAAAGAGGAGCCAATTGGTGGAGGATTGTTAGTTGTATATTGGGTGAAAAACCTAATATGTGTGATGAGGTGGGAGCAGAGATGAATGAGTTTTCGAAAAAGTTGAATTCGGTTGTGGTGATGAGACAACTGAAATGGGTTTTGTGTGACATAAGTGAGACATTTTAATGTATATGTCTTTTATGTTGTATGAGTATTTCTCCTACCCTGATCTCTGAGAATGTGTTAGTCGAAGAAATCGTAAATGGTATGTTGGGATTTGAGAAATGAATTGAAAGAGTGTGAGTTGTAAATAGTGAGACCGTTTTTCCCTATTGAGTTACAGTAAGCCATTCAAGGAGATTTTAAATGGAAGTTGAATCCCAAATAGTTAATTTAAGAGTAGTGTTATAGAGAGAGTGTATGATATGTTGAGAATACGGCTCGGTATAAGCCATGAAAATAAGTTTATGTAGATGATGAAAATATTTGGAGTATCACTTGAGGAGTGAGATGAGATACCTTGGTATCGACAAAGCTATATAACAAAGGGAGTGCTCTGAAAGAGTAAGTGGTTGTCCACGTAGAAATGATGATAACCAACATGGTTATAGAGATCATTTTATGAGAATAATGGCAGGCGTTAAGATTTTGCGAAAAGAGAAGTCGAGTGAGAAAGTTTCTAAATGTAATGTTAATCGAGGAAGCTTGAGTTATATAGCTATATTATGAGTAAACGAGATGTAATGATATATACATGTTATACGAGATGACGAGAGAATAATATCATTATTGTGTGTAATGTGTGATTGCGGTTAGACCTGGCAATCCGTGTCTACGTGTCGTGTATTCGTGTCAGACACGAATTTAAACGACACGAATTTATAAAACACGTACACGACACGAATTCTAAAACGTGTCTGGGATATGAAACACGAACACGACACATAATTAATGCGTGTAACACGTGACACGACACGATTAGACACGTTTTTTATCCGTGTCACACGAAAACACGAATTATAACACGAATTTAACCACAATATTACAAAATATTTAAAACAAAATTACAGCTTGTATCGAGGATCCAAAATTACAGCTATAGCAAAATCAAGCTAAACTCGCACCAATATTTCTCGAACTTTGCAAACATCAAATCAGCCTCCTTGCTAATAACAGTCAACAGAACATGAAGCATAAATCAGTCCCAACAATTAAGTAATTTTTGAAGCCATGAAATCTGTCAAGATCATCACACAGAAAAGAAAAAGGGAAGGATACATACCACAGCGAGCAGGTGGTTGAGCGGCAATCCAAGGCGTCGAGCAGCCGAGCAGGTGGTTGAGCAGCGATCGAAGGCGCCGCCGGTCGGGTGGGATCGAAGGCGTTGAGCAGCGATTGAAGGCGCCGCCGGTCGGGTGGGATCGAAGGCGTCGAGCAGCCGAGCAGGTGGTTGAGCAGCGATCGAAGGCGCCGCCGGTCAGGTGGCGAAGCTATGTGCAGGCGGGAGCCGGGATCGGGAAGTGCAAATCCGGTCGGTGGTGTCGGGTGTTGACTGCGCGACTCAACGAGACTAAGAGATCGGGGTTTTAGGGTTCAACTTCGAATGTTCAATTGTTAAGATCTTTTAGACTTTTACGTTCCACTTTGATATATGATGTATTGATGTTTTCAAAAATGGTCCCTAAATGTTTACTAAATGCAAAACTAACCCCCAAGCTAGTAAACTTAAAGGAATATAAAACGTGTTTATACGTGTCAAAACAGGTTAATTCGTGTCTGACACGAATTGACACGAAACACGAATTTTAAATTCGTGTCAGACACGAATTGACACGAAACACGAATTTCAAAAACCCATACACGGAAAACTCGTGTCGTGCTCGTGTCGTGTCTTTCGTGTCGTGAACAATATTGCCAGGTCTAATTGCGGTGATGAGATGGTTGTATAAGCCATGCCTAATCTAAGAGATTCCGAGGACAGAATCTTTTAAAGGAGGAGAGAATTGTAAGACTCATTTTCATTTTGAGATGATTATTAAGGTAAGTAGAGTTATTACCTTATAGTAGGTATGATTCTAGCTATGAGTTTGCTTAGCGTAAAAGGTGTGGCGATTCTTTTGATTGCCTTCGAGTTTTGAGTTGTTGATGAGTGATAAGAGGTTGGAATCCCTCTTATGTACTAATCTTGGTATAATTAAGATTAGTTAGGTTGTTATATGTGTTAGTGTGGTTAGAGGACAATTTGGGAGAAGTTTGAGTTTGAAAAATCTCAAAAAGAGCCAACCCGGGTCGTGTTCTTTAAATCGGGTCGTGTTGTACCTACTGAACGAACGATAATAAAAGTCGTAAAAGGAACCCGGGTCGGGTTCTGTAACCCATAGTTGGGTGTACTTTGTATGAGAAACTGGGCGTTACAATTGCGTCTCCCGTCTCATATGATCTTAACCATATATTTCAATCTAAATATATTTCAATCTTTCCACATTAACCCAGCCATACTTAGGGGCTGTTTGTTTTTTCTCTGCAGATCTTCCTGACCACTTTTGTCTGCGTCACGCAGACGGCGCGCAGACATGGACATTCGCAGAGTGTTTGTTTTTTCGAAGACCGCAGACCTAAAAAGGTCTGCGCGTCCTCTTTTTGGGGCAGATGTGGACCAATGTCTTCAAGGGTCTGCAGAGCTCTTCTAGTAATAAATTAATACAATTTTAACCTAAAAAAAAAAAGAAATACGCATATCGTTTTCTCCTCCAACCGGTCTCGCTTTTTCTCTTCTTTGCGTCGTCGACCAAACCGCAGCCGCCGGCCACTTTCGATTTAAAAAAAAAAAAAGAAATACGCATATTTGTTTTTAAAAACACTTTGATTTTTTTAACTAATAGTTGTGATTTTTTTATCAACATTACTTTTTCGAAGTAAATAATATTTATTTTTCTATGTTTTTAAACAAAGTGAAGATACATTTGTAAAACTTTTAAAAAAAATGTCACAAACTTAACAAAAGAAATGTTTGCTTTGATCCTTAAATTCGTTAATATCATATAATAGACGTTTTTTTATTGTAAATCATACTTATAAACTATTTGAAACATACAAATATATTTTAACATTAGAACTTTGGTTCACAATCTTGCGCAAATTTTTAGCTTTACAAACTATTTGTAAATCCAACTTTGTTTACGTAATTTTTATTCTTTATTATTTAAAAAATAAATGTTTGATTTGATCCATAAATTCATTAATATCATAAATTGAACATACTCATATGTTTTACTTAAAAAAACAGTTTACTTAAATTTCAGTTTATTTTCACAACCTGCAGACTTTAAAAAACAAACAGTCTTCTTCTTGCAGTCTGCAGACATTTAGTCCACCTCTTCTCTGTATATGTATATGCTCTGCAGATGTGGTCCGCAGACTGCAGACCTTTTACATCTTCAAAAACAAACAGCACCTTAATCATAGATACTTTAGTCATCAACTAAGTCTTTACAAGGTTAATGCTAAATTTTCTATTTTGACCCTTTTAATCCCTAATATAATTTTCTTTTTAACTTAGACATTTTTAATCCCTAATATAAAAATTTTCTTTTCACCATATGTTTAGCCTTCTAAATGTTTCACACTTAAACTTACAAATATAACATTTTTAGTTATTTCTACACTTTAATTTACTTATTTCAATATAATTTAATAATGTTTACTCTAATTTATTTCCAAAAATATATTTTTCTACTAAAAGGACAAAGGCTCTAGACTTAAAATGTGCATGTTACATGGTCCAAAGGGTTAAATGGTCTTTTAATAAATCTAAGAGCAAGGATGGTAGAGTTGACAACCAAAGGACCAAATCGACAACAACCTAAAACCACAATGATGAATTTGTTAAAAAAAATTCAAATAAAGAGTAAATTACAGTTTTGGTCCCTGTGGTTTACCAAAACTAACAGAATGGTCCCAACTATTAGATTTTCACTATGGGGGTAACTAAAGTTTGAAAAATCCAACAAATACGTCCCTAAGGTTTGTGAAACCATACAAATCGGTCTTTGGGTCAGGTAAAAAGACTAAAATACACTTTTTTATTATTTTTTTCTTTTTTCTTTGAATTACTTGATTATTTTATTAATAAAAAAAAAGAAAATACCGCACCCCCACCCCGACCCCCCCCCTCTCTCTCTCTTCTTCTTTCTTCCTACAGAAACTCAATAACCCAAACCACCCCTTAAACACAGAAATCCATTCAAACCTACATTCAAACCCATAATCCATTCAAACCTACATTCAAACCCATAATACATTCAAACCTACTCGTTGTGGAATTTTATTAATACTTTCGCTGAGGTATGTAGAGGAGTGAAATTAATCACAAAACAACCGTGTTTTACCTGTGAATCAGTGTTGATTTCGCTGGCGGTTTTGAAAGTCCTGCCGGTGGACTAAAAGTGACGTTTGATGAGTTGGCGCCACTGTGTGAAAGGGTTTTAGTTTTAGCAGAGAATCGATTTTGAAATTAAAAGACCGGACTAACAATCGGACGAAGTTAAATTGTTACAAAAATGAAGAAATTAACGCCGTTGAAGCAATGGGGAAGGAGAGTAATGATCCAATTAAGAACATTCCGACATACGCTTCTGCCGGTGATGTCCTGTCGCATGATCTCCGGTGGTGCATAGAGCAACTGAACAAAGAAACCCTGGTGTGGATTGCAGTGGGTTCGCCGGAGTTTGGCCGGTCGTCTTCTCCATTTTCTTCCTAAGGGATGGAGTGATTGCAGTGCGCTCACTCACACATTACACACACTACTCGCTACTTTCCAAATTTGATTCCGCACCATTAATTTCAAATCAAAGCTATAAATCGCTGATCAAATGCATCGAAGAAAACCCATTCAGCAACCCATTTCAACATCACGAGTTGTTATCTCCATAAAAAGTAAACACTAAATTGCAGGAAAGCAAAGAAAATAGGCATCGAGGTGATGTGCAGGTTTTGAAGAGAGAGAGAGAGAGAGAGAGAGAGAGAGAGAGAGAGAGAGAGAGAGAGAGAGAGAGAGAGAGAGAGAGAGACGTAGAGGGTGGGGGTGGGGGTGGGGTGGGGTGTAAATTTTTTTTAATTAAATAAAATAAATAATAAATTAAAGAAAAGGAAAAATAAATAAAAAGGGTATTTTAGTCTTTTTACCTGACCCATGGACCGATCTGTAGCATTTCACAAACCTTAGGGACCCCCAACGTGATTTTCCAATAGTTAAGACCATTCTGTTAGTTTTGGTAAACCACAGGGACCAAAACTGTAATTTAGTCTCAGATAAATGATGAATTTATTTATTTGAATTTAATTTAATAATATTTCTAATTTATTTCCAAAAGATATTTTCTAAAAAAGGCGAAGGTTCTAGACTCAAAATATGCATGTTACGTGGTCCAAGGGGTAAAATGGTCTTTTAAAAAATCTAACAGCAAGGATTGTAGAGTTGACAACCAAAGGACCAAATCAACAACAAACTAAAACCACAATGATGAATTTGTTACAAAATAAAACCTCAGACTAAACTTGTGAGTTTTGTCAAAACACAGGGATCAAATTTGTAATTTACCCAATATATGAATAAATAAGAACCCGTAGATCATGTATTATAGTGGTTCCTCTCACCCTTGACGAAAGCGCCTGCTGCCGTCGCTTGTCTCTCGATTTTTGTTATCAGGTAAATCCTCCGATCCGTTTTGCGTCTTGTTGTAGCCTCTTGGGTGCGTAAAAATCCTCCATCTGAACAATTGGAGGCATAAAGTACAGCAACTAAACTCGAAATTGCAAGATAGGGCTTTTATTATAGAGAAATTGTATTTATTCTTATTTTTGTTCTTACCCATCTTCCTACCAATGTGAAATTATGACAAATGTCACATTTAATAAAAATAATAATATTTTAAGACAGTCACAATTTAATATGGATAGGAACATGAATAGGAACAAAATGTAAAAATAAATACAATTTCTCTTTCTTATAAGTTTTGAATTGTGGGTATCAATCGATGTTGTGTGTCTTGGGTTCTGTTCATACCGATACCAAGAGACTTTTTGCAACTTTTGTGGTTTTGAAGAGGTCTAAAGCTATTTTTTTAACCGTCAAATATTACGCATCTATACTATATCCTAACCGTCTAACCCCTTGTTTGGTAGAGCGAATTGACGAATAACTCTGGTCTATAAGATGTTTGTGGAAATTTAATGATGCGTTGTTATTGGTTTGAAGGGATGGGACCAGAGTTGATGCAGCAGATACTATCAAGGTTGACAGTAAAAGAAGCGGCGCGCACGGGCGTGTTATCCAAGTCATGGCTATACGCGTGGTCCACCATCCCTACCCTCAGGTTCAGTGTTGGAAGAAGAAAGAGCATGAAGTTGGAGGACGTGGACCGCACTCTAATAAGGTATCTCCGTGACAACACACCTATCGAAAGGTTTGAGCTTGTTATCAAAATTAAAAACCAGGAGTCAGCTTCTCATGCCGAAAAATAGATCCGACCCGTGGCAAGCAAAACTTGTCTTAAAGAGATTTCCCTCTCGGTCACCCTTAATGGTGCCTCGTTTACATTGCCAGATGAGATACTCTCGGGCGAGAACCTAACTAAGATAAAAGTTTCAGTATCTATGCATGGCATCCATTCAGTTTGGATGACAACTCTCGTGATCAAGTGCAGTTCCCTACGAGAACTGCACTTGGAGGGTGTATGCATAAGTGAATAGGCACTGCATGACATCTTGTTGTCTTGCAACTCGCTTGTGAAGATAATGCTTTTAGGTTATTGCAAGAGGTTCAAGACCATTCGGGTTAAAAATCTTCCTCGTCTTTACGAATTACAAATAGCTTTAGATGTTGTAAACTCTAACGCGCTAGAAATTAGTGATGTCACAAATCTTGGCGTGTTTAGCTGCAATGTATATTTACAATTTCGGCGTCACCCCCTCTCCCATTCAACGCGTATTCAATATCATTAGAAAGCAACGTTACACAATTAATGTTAGCTGGTATGGTAACGGACAACACGTGTCTGGACAGGAGCAAATCGGGATTTCCTTTTCTTGAGAGTTTGACCCTTGGTTTGAGATCTTGGATGTTAGAAAACTTCCATTTCACATGTGCTTCCATCAAGATATTGTCCTTGCTCTCGTGCCCAGACATCCTTATAGATGTACTTGCCTAGCCTCTTATTTCCAGTCTCCTCTCTCAACCGACTCTTGCTTTCACTCTCACTTGACCTTCCTGTTGATGCTAATTTTTTCTTAAGATGAGGGAAGCACTCGCGTTATCACGCGAGTGCTACCTTGATATAACAACTCACAACTCTGAGTTGCCATTCGACATGGACATGGATGATCTAAGAACACGGCTCATGTTGCCTCCTGCTATGAACGTGCAACAACTGTGTTTTAAAACCGATGAGGATGATTGCCTGTGGGAATGATCCCCATTTTTTGACGCATTCTTTGAGATTTGCCAACCCAGGTACGTAATTCCATACCCAGATATATCCTTCAGCCACAACAATCACTTTTGCAGGCTCATGCTGAGGGAGGTCTTGGAGAAGAAGAAGACGATGACCGGAACCGCGTATTGGTCTCATTACCTCAAACATGTTCAAATAAGACACGATCCTTATCAAAAATGGAAAACCCTAACAAATTCCCACAGAAGCTTTCTAGACGGGTTAGATCCTGATGTCTACCTCAAGTTCAAACTAGAGTGGTGTTGACCATCATCTCCATTGTTTTACTATTACATATTTTCATTTTGGTTTTATCAAGTCTATATAAACATATAATTATGAATGTCATCTTTATTTGACACAACCCTATTATTTATTGCCGGTCATTGTGGACCTATTCATATATACTGCCAACAAGTATTTGTTGCATACATAATTATTATACATATATGAAAATTTTATTTTCTATTTACCATTATCTCAACTAATATTTCGATTCTGATATCATATTTTGTATCACCCCCAATTAATACTAAAATTCAGAGATCGATTTGATTATCACCTCCAACTAATACTAAAATTTAGAGATCAGTTTGATTTTAACACACTATGTTCATGAATCGATCAGCCAAAAGTTAAATGTTAAGATACCATAATAATGGCGCCGGTATGAATTATTTGGATGACATTGAAACTTATAACTATTCTACTCATTTTAAATGTCCAAACTAAAATAGCGTTAACGATCATATCTGGTTTGGTGGGTTGGCTTCGTTTTATCGTATGTCCGACAAATATATTTAAACATACTAGCTGCACACCTGTGTTATGCAGCGTCATAATTTTATTATTGTATATGGGGATTGAAAGTAGTAGATTCTGTCGCAAGTAGTGATTGATTTGTCTAAAGTTTTCTAGCTAAAAAGACACTCTTATTTACCAATTAGACACCTTAATCATTACTTTTAAGTAGGGTTAACAGTTTTTTGTTTGTTAGAATTACAATGTTTTCCAGAAAAAACGGATATGATTGGTTAAGAATGTTTGACTTTTATTTATAGATGTATATTGGGTGTCTATTTAGTAGCACCCATAATAAATTATAGATGTTATTAGAAAAACTGTCAAGTCATGGAGGGTAATTATTACGACGTAGGGTGTAATTAAAATTCCCCCACCACAACGGTATCCTCCCTTCTTCACTAGAAAAGGATAGTCAATGCAACCAATATTTCTTTTTCGGATTTAACCCAAAATTTTATTTCACAAATCCTCGTTGATACAAAAATCTTTTAAAAAGTTTTTAAAATTCGTATAGATTTTTGTTGGTATCTTTAATATCTGAATATTAGCACTATCACAAATTAGGTCTTTAATAACATGACACACACAATGATCTTAGGTTGCACGGTGTAGTGAGAAAGATGGAACGGGTTCAAGAAAGATGGAGCGTGGGCTCGGCGGTACCGCCGGTACCATTGGTACCACTGCCCCCTCTCATGCGGGTTCGCGAAAGATGGGATGAGTGGGTTGGATGTGGCTTCATGAATCCACATGAACCCATATATATATGGTTAAGTTCATATGAGACCATTAGATTTTGTGAGACCGAGACGCAATCTTAGCCACTTATTTTGGGTGTAAAACAAAAAAATTTAAAATATGCAAAATAAATGAAAAAAATTGAAAAAAATATATTTATTTATTATTTTCGTCATTTTTTTATTCAAAAAAAATTTAAAAAAATTAAAAATAATAAAAATAAAATAAAAAACTTAACGTTTTTTTCATATTCTAGTAGAATATTACACTATTTTGTGTAACAGGATATTAGAATATGCAACATCCAGCAACATTCTATTAGAATATATTTTTTTATTTTTTCAGGTTTTTTTCCGATTTTTTTTATTTTTTTAGATAGAATAAGTAGCGAAAATAAGTAGTAATTTTTTTTTTGAAAATTCTCATTATTTTAGCCTATTTTATTATTTTTTTTATTTTTTGATCTCCAAAATGAGTGGTTAGGATTGAGTCTCCCGGTCTCACAAAATTTACATGGTCTTATTTGAACTTATATATATATATATATATATATTGTGCAGCATCTACTTGGAGAAAGGGAAGGTTCAACGGTATAACGACCGAGCAGTCCCATATGTACCTAGCTAGGCTGTAGTATATTACGTACCCGTGTAATAGGATTCATCCCTACTTGCAATATATATATATATATATATATATATATATATATATATATATATATATATATATATATATATATATATATATATATACACACACACACACAACCCGTATGTAGGTTTTAATTTTCCGTATTTGGGTTTTAATTTCTCGGATTTAGGATTTAATTTTCAGTATTTAGGTTGTTTTTTATTTGTTTTGTAATTGTGTGCTTTTTTAATTAAATGATATTTGACTTTTTAATTTTAATTAATATGTATTTAATATTATTTGAAATATTAAATTAAATGTTATATTAATTTTTTTAATTGATAAATGAATTTAATAATCGAAAATCTGATGTGATATTGTAGGTTCAGTGGGTACGGGTTACATGGGTGAAAGATTGGGAAAGATGGGAAAAGATTGAAGTGAGAGGAGAGAGAAAAGCTGACGTGGCGCGTGAGATGGATGGGTTCAAAACTCATTACTCCCCCCACCCTTATGACGTACAAAATTTTATGTCATAAAAATATGTTATTTTTTTTAATCTAAAAGACTTACGACATTCATAACCATATGTCGTAAATATGTGTCATTTTTATGAGGCATTTTCGACATACAAAAATGTATGTCTTATTTTAGTGTCATGATAATAAACAAAAAACACGGTTGAAACTTTACTTTTATTATACGTCATCTGAAAAAAAAAATTCATCTTTTATTTTCCGGGAACGGGGATGAGAACATTTAGTCACCAAACCTAAGGGATGAAAAATGCGAATTTCAGTTTAAATGAGTGCTCGGGATGTTCAATTTGAAGTCTAGTATGTCTAAAAACTTTCACTTTCGAAAAACGTTTAATTTCACACCACACTCACGCACAGGGTCTATCATTCTTTCTCTCTTTCTGGTTTATGATTACAAACGAGTACCCACCTCAAAAGTATGAATCAACTGCTTTTTAGTGTTTCAATTCTATTTTACTTATTCAACTGTGTATTTAAATTAGTTAATGTTTTATGAATATTTGGTTTAGTTTTTTGACAACGAAACATGTTTTACAAGCCAACGTATGCTCACTCAACTACAAGATAACTGCACAAAGAAACGTGGTAATTGTCTTCTTATATTGTTTCTTCATCCATACATTCTCCTGTAACTTTTTCTTCCTACCAATATCTTTTTCTTTTTTGATTTGAGAATGTTTGATTTTTGGTTGTTCACCGAAATATCGTCTTTAGGGTGGACGGAGTAGTCGTGGTATCAAGCGGGTTCGAGGGGAGGTTGAGCTCGGTACTGCTGGTGCTGGTACTGAGGTGGTGCCAAGTTGATAATTACACCGCCTTGTGCGGGTTCATGTTTGATGGCTTGATCGGGATCGGTATTGGGTTCCCTATCCCACCCGAGCCCACTCCTTTTCAATACAAAAAATTTTTAATCTTTCAAAAATTATCCTCCTACTTTCCCAATAAATATCACCTCATTACCATTAAAAAATTCACACCTTCATCATTTTTTCTTTCTCTCAACATCTCTCTAAACCCTTTACTGTTATTTAAAAAAAAAACCCTCTTTTTTTACAAAATGATTTCTAACCGATGCAACTCCAAAAAAACATTGTTCTTCTAAAATAAAAACCGTCAGGATGTCCCTCCGACCCCATCTCCACATTATCAAAATGTCAACCAATATCCTCAATTCCAACCTTATACCCAATTCTCTCCGGATTTTGGACAATTCCAACCTAATTATCCCCAATTCCAACCTAATTATACCTAGTTCCAACAAAGTCCCGACCAATTGTCCAACTCCCAATATTACGTCCTTGCACGAGAAACGGGACTATCGTGCAAAGAAGTTGGCTATACTGGAGGATGAATCGAAGCAAAAAGCATCCCTCTGAGCAAGAGATAGCAACACTCAAAAACGCACACGAACAAAAGAATATAAAATTCTTTCTTCGCCCCTATGACCATTTGACTGGAACTCAACTCGCTTTGGTTCTTGCGAAAAAGCAGCAAATAGCACAACTATATAGTTGGGATTTTTAGGTTTTTTTTTCGTATTTAGGTTTTTTTCTTCGTATTTAGGTATTTTATTTCGAATTTAGGTTTATTTTTCCATATTTAGGTTTTTTATCTCTTGTAACTGTGTGCTTTTTAATTTAATGTTATTTGGCTTTTTTTTATCTTTTTATTGCATTTTAATATTATTTGGAATATTAAATTAAATGTTAAATTATATTTTGTAATTAATTAATTAATTTAATAATCGAAAATATGATGGCATCACGGGTTTGGTGGGTTCGGTGGGAACTGGTTTCATGGGTGAAAGATGGTGAAAGGTTGGAAAGATGGAAGTGAGAGGAGAGAGAAAAACCTGATGTGACAAGTGGGATGCATGGGATGGGAGGAACTGCTCCCCTACCCTTAAAATTTTATGGTTTTTTCATCAAAACCCTAATCTAGTCTACTTGTTGTTTTGCAGTTGGTTGTAATTTATTGTGTTGTGTTTATATCAAACAGTTAAGTTTTGCAAATATTTTTAGGTTAATCGGGTAAACTTTGTACTATTTTATCAAGCAAGTATTGCAAGAGCTTTTTAGATCGGGAGTGATCCAAGATTGTAGTTAAAGAAAATGTTGAGGCTCCAATCAAAGCAGATCTTTGTGCTGCTCATCCTTTGTCCAGTTTTAATAAGATAAAAGTTTACAAGCAAATACTAGTCCTTATGTTTCTCTAATACTAAATGGTTGTGAAAAAATTGGTTTGTAGATAGCATGCGAAAGAAAAACATAGTTGGTATAATGTAAATAAAATATATACTTTGTGAAAAAAAATTGTTAGACAATCAAAAGATCCCTTAGAGCTCATCTAAGTTTTTTTTCAAATGATCTTTCTTGTTTTCATTTTTTAATAAT
Source organism: Cichorium intybus (assembly GCA_023525715.1). Taxonomy (NCBI): domain Eukaryota; kingdom Viridiplantae; phylum Streptophyta; class Magnoliopsida; order Asterales; family Asteraceae; genus Cichorium; species Cichorium intybus. The sequence goes on along the minus strand of CM042015.1, from coordinate 7,279,711 downwards.
AAATTCTCATATTACATTTTTCACATAGTCGGGATACCATTTTCTAGGGATAATAACTTAAAAGGGTAACAAAGTTTTAAAAATGTACATAAAACACCATTCAACTTTCATTTGTACAAAAAGTATCATCAAAGTATACATTTTGTACACATTACATCATCAAAGTTATCCGTATTGTTCACATGTAACCATTAATCCACCGGCATTAGCCGGTCATCTTTATTTGTACGGAAATAAAAAAGGAAAATGATTTAAAAGGACAACGAAGTTTCAAAAGTGTATAAAAAACACCATCAATTCCATTTAAAGACGGTGTTTTTGATCTTACCAACCAATTTAATCAAACCATGGAAGATAAATTTGTTTTTGTGATTCCATAGACACCATAAATAAGCGAGCGGAATAGCGCCCCTCAAATAGCTGACTATCTTCTTATGACCTTCCACCTCTTGGACTCTAGAGATCATCCCCTCAAGAGAGTGTGAGTCAAAGGGGAGCTCGGTGTACCACGACTTCAAGCTGGCGACAATCTCCTCGACGAAATAGCACCGGAGAAACAAATGTTCTTCGGTCTCAGGATATCTATAGTAAAGGGGGCAATCTAGCTCTTCAAAACAAGATGGTGACTTTACCCGAGACAACCTTATTGCAGTAAGTCAGATTATCATTGTGCTCAATATTACAACTGTCTAGCACCCTTCGACAAGATGAAACAGTAAATCTACTGTCATCTTCTAGCCCCAACTCCCACCCTCATTAGAAGTGAAGAACAGGTTTCGAATGTCAATGCTCCCAAATAATGATTAAAAAATTTATATGTGTAATTAAAAAGTATTCACTTCAAATAGTGATAAAAAAATTTCAAAAAAAAACATGTCATCTAGAGTAAGTTGGCATCCAAGTTCTGTTAATAGTTTACACACTACCATTTTAGAATTTTTTTTAAAGTAAATATATGAAAGTAGTTTTGATGCATAATAAGAAGTTAATTAATAAAAGGGTGGTTACTCCCAGTATGATTTCATGCTTTTAACAATTAATTTTATACATCATAGATGAGAATTTATTTCTATTTTTCTATATGAAACTAAGGCCTTGTTTTTTTTTTTTTTTGTTAAGTTTTGATTTGATAAATGTTGCTGAATGGATAACGGTATCTGAATATATATAGTATTGCTTATATATAATGTTTTTTTTTGTACCGAAAAATACTTTTTTACCCTTGTATTTAAACTTGACAAATAACAAATTATTTAATAATTGTTATAAATTAAAGCTGTATATATTCACATTCAAATATTTAAAAAACTAAAAAAATAGCATGATTAATAAATTAAAATGAAACATGACTAAAGAAAGTTCAAATAATAAAATTAAATTCTAACAATTAATATTGACATATATAATTGTTTAAACAAATAACGAGCACATGCAATTTGTATGATATTTTCATATATAATCATGAATAACTCAATATATAAGAATAAAATGTATACTCCATTACTCATAACCTTCAATATAAATATGTTTTTTATTAAAGAAAATAAAAGTAATTTAGGAAAACTAAACCACTAAATTTTCTATACATTGAGTTCATTAAAATATAAACAACACCTAAGTAATATTAAAATCACATCAAAATGCCAATATCAAAAAAAATTTACGATATAGGAAAACGAGCACATGATTTGCAAAACATAAATATTAGCTTTATTTATAATTAAGATTCGTACTGTTTTAGAAAACTTCAAGTTCTAACGGTGTTATTGACGTAGAATTCGGAATTATAAATTCCGTTATCATATGATCTTAATCCAAAGAAGTTTCCATATAAGTGAGATACGTTTTTCGTTTCACAAACTACCCTTGAGCTCCGTATAAATTACAAATGTATCTCTTAGTTATTATACTTAAAATAAGCCTCCATATTTAAGATGAAAAATCAATATAAAAATAAAATTAATATAAAATGCAATCATATTTTTGTAGTTGCCATCATATTTCATTCTGTTTTGTGATTATTGAGTGTTAATCAAATTTATCTATAGAAAAACCGTAAACTAAATAATTTAGCCCACACATGAAAATATGTAAAATACTTTTATCCTTAGATTTCTAGCCCTGGTCTCTTAAAGGGTGTAACAATGAAATATACAAACTGCAAGGATGGAAATAAAAAAGGGGAGAATCCGAAAGCGAGTGAGATTGCATTTTGATATAGCATGATCCAAATCAGATTGACTTTCCAAATAATGTATGGACTGTGGTTATAAATATACGGTAGAGCGATACATTCTCCTTCATAATGATCGTACTCTAAAGAACCCTAGAGAAAATGGAAATCGATATGAAAGAAGACAGAAAAGAAAAGTTTATAGCAGTCCCCTCTTATCTCCCACGATTGTTTGTTGCACCATCTTGTCTCCCCAAGTTCACGCAGGTAGTTGAATTAATTGCGGAGATGAAGGCAACGCTCTCGAGGAAAATCGTTCAACTCAAGGAATCAACGCATAAGAAAGAGCAACAATGCATGGAGAGACTTAATGGCGAATGTTCTTCACTGCGTTTGGAGATATATTTCTTAGAAAACGAAGCTCACGTAATGAGGAAGGAACTGGTGCAGCGGATTTACTTGGAGGTGAGATCGGTGAAAGAGATGATGGCGGTGAATGATTTGATGTCCAGTGGGGGCGCCGGAGCAACCCCTGGTATGCGGTGCTTTGGAGGAATGATTTGCATCAGCGGGAACCTTCCTAAAGACGTCATCAAGGCTATCAAGATTGCTCAGCGATTGCGCCAAACCTTTTGAACTTGCCGCTAAATCAGTATTTAGGGTTCTTGATTTTTCTTGTTTATAAGCATGTTTGTTGGTTAAGTATCAAAGAGTTCAATTAATGAATTAAATGTGCACATTAATGACATCTTTCTTGTACATAATCCTGGTTAATCACAGATTTTGAATTCCTTCTCTCTCTATCTGTTATTGTCGAAATATCATCCGGACTTCCCTGATAGAAAAGGATGAATAGGATAGCCTTTGTCAATGTTGTTTTGAATACACTTGCAGAAGGCGGCATATGATAAAACTGGCTTTGAAGTGGTTATCACAGCTGCAATTTTGGAAATCCCGACAACTCGGAATCATAGTATTTTCAAAAGTAGTAGTCGGAGTAGTGAAGTAAATTTTTGATGCGATTAGGCTTAATTCATATTATTGGATTTGTAATAATGTAATTCAAACGAGGTGGATTGGTGATTGTGGTTAGCATGTCCAATTGATGCCTTCGTATCTATGCACTATCGGAATGCTAGGGTATCACCAACGGTAATTTCCATTGGTATTCGGTCATTATTTTTCTTTCCGACGGAGTACTGACAGAATTGGAGGGGGAGGAATATAACTCGTGGATTAATGGTACCGACCAATTTCTGATGGATTTGGTGATAGAATATCGACCGAATATTGTCGGAGCGAATATTGTCGTTGTTAATCACCGACGGAATAGTGACGAAAATTAAGTTGATCGGTCTTTTGACTTTAGTGACATAATATCGACCCAATTTTTACTGACCAGTACCGATCCAATTTGGATAAATACGTTTTTTTTTTTTTTTTTTGTGACAGAATTTCTATCAAAAATCGGTCGATAATATTATTAAATAAAAAAATACGAAAATAATTAACATTTTTCAGTTTTTTCCATAAATACAAAAATTAATAATAATGAGGAATCTAAATAATAATAATAATAATAATAATAATAATAATAACCAAAAGAACAGTAATAATAATAATAACAATATAAATAATATTAATAAAAATAAGATAAAATTACGTAAATGGTCACTGTGATTTGGGGTAATTTGCGCGCTTGGTGACAAACGTGTTTGATCTCTACCAAACATAAAATGTCTATTTTGCCCTTATTAATTAATTTTGATTTAATTATAATTAAAAAATTAATGGGTCCCACCACCATCCCCTCCTACACAAACCTACCCCTTCCCCCTCACCCTCTTCTTCCGATCCCACCTGCAGATTCTCTGACAACATCTTTGTCTACGACATGACCTTTTCCCACCATTCGATCATTAGAAACGAAAATCAAACCTAGAATCAAAAATCAAACCTAGAAACACATCTAGAAAATCAAATCAAATCAATTGTAAATATAGATATTGATATAGTTATACATATAGATATATATACACTTATGAGATAGCAATAAAAATGATTAATTGTATCATCAGGTAGGAATTCTAGGATTTAAGAAAGTTTCAAGTGAATATGATGTAAGCAAAATAGCCTCTTTTATCATAGACTAGGGGCATTTTTGAATAAATGTTCAAAAATATTGAAATTCATATTGACAAAATAGAAACCTCTAAATAAGTTGTTTCACAATTACTTCAAAAACATTATGTAAACGGATCACTGGCGCAATCCACTAATCTTATGAATGCTTTTTTTTAAAGGATGGTTGGTCATAGTTTTAATGATTTGTTTACTATAACACCTCAAAGTATAGTTACTGGAAAAATCCACCAAAATAAATCAATTATAAATTTGTAGCCTTATGAAAGCATAATCTGTAATCTCATAAAGAGAAAGAACTTGAAAGTACTAAAACATATTAATATGGTAGATTTTCTAAATTATAATCGAATGATATGAAAGCACAATGTTGTAATAGAAAGAAATGGAAGTTTGTTATTGTTTATTTCATTTGAATCTTAAAATATATTTATATAAAGTTTGACATAATGCCTAGATGACGACTACCTCAGACACTCCATATTTAGGGGCCGTTTGAATGTGCTTATAAAAACTGCTTATTGGCTTTTTGGAAAAGTCATAAGCCATAAGCAATGGCAAATAAATAGTTTTTAATAAGTAATGAGACCCTTACTTATGGCTTATGACTTTTCCAAAAAGTCAATAAGCCAATAAGCAGTTTTTATAAGCACATCCAAACGAACCCTTAATAAACACAAGGAAAGTAAATAACATATATTCACTTCCATTCACCAAATGTTATATTTATCCTGCAAACCTTTAAAGCTTGATATGATACACTAAGATGAACCTTAATAGGATTGAAAGTAAGATCCAAGACATCATTCAATGTTAGTTGGACTTTATTAAAAGACAACTTATTTTCAGCATTCAATTGACTTTGAAAAAATAAACTATTAATTTGTTATTGATATGCTAGTAGTTTGGTAGCTAAATTGATAAAAAATTCAGATATACGATACTATTAATTTTGATCAGCAAATGTTGAGTACAAAACACATTAGTGAATTAAGTTTTTAATTCCGTAACTCAAATAGTAATGTGTGCATATATTAATTATACATTTAATCTATTATTTACCATGTATCCATAACTGAAATAGTAACCCCCGAATATATTGATTGCGAATTTGCAATTACTTTAGTCCTGTCAATTAAATATTTACCGTCTATATATAAAATAGGAAATGTTTCTAGGTTAGTAAATCAGTCAACATACTCTAGAAGAAAAATCCATGGCTGACCATTACTTCAACCTATGTACCCTCCTCACTCTCTCATTGTCTTTCCATGGAATCTCCGCCGTGGACTATCAAGTAACTAACTGCGTCGCCGACACTCCCGGCGGCATCCGTTTCAATAATGAAATCGGGATTCCCTTCACAAAGCAACTAATGGGTACCGTCAACGACTTCATATGGACCACCGTCTTCCAACAAAACAACCCCGATGACCGGAAACCTGTAGATACCGTGAACCTTTACATCGTAGAACTCGAAGTAGACGAAGGAGTCACATGGGGCAATAATAATATTAATATTAGTTCTAGTTTTTTACAAGGTTATCAAGGGGACCTGAAATTTGCATACACGGCCCTTTTATACCATGAAATGACCCATGTTTTTCAATGGAATGGCGAGGGTCAAACTCCGGCTGGGTTGGTAGAAGGGGTGGCGGAATATACGACCTTAAGAGCAAATTATATCTCACCGGCGTTTGCAAAACCGGGAGATGGGTCGACATGGGACCAGGGGTATGATTTTACAGCACGTTTCCTTGAATATTGTGATGGGATTGTTCCAGGGTTCGTGGCAAAGCTTAATGCAAAGATGAGGTTTGCTTATGACGTCAAGTATTTTGAAGAGTTGACGGGAAAGCCTGTGGATCAACTATGGCAGGAGTACAAAGCTAAATATGGGCATTGATGCGTTAAATTTATTGCATGTTGTGAAATAATTGAATTTGCTAATGAAAATCGAATAAAGAAGAAATTTGTGTGTGTTTAAACTAATAAATGTTATGTATTTATTCACCAAACAACAAAACCGACAATGATATACCACTACTAGAATACTAGGGTAATACTGACGACGATTTTGGTAGCTATTCGGTAGCTATCTTGGTTTACCGACGGTTTTCTGACGGAAATGGAAAGGAGGAAAAACCCTGGTGGAAAATTTTTACCTACCGATTTCCGACGAACTCAATGACAGAATAGCGACGGAATAACAGCGTCGGTAAGGCTCGTTACTATCCCACACAATAAGGCTTTGTTAGGATGACAATACGGCCGGGGGTACCGGGCATCCCAGTCCTTATCTCCATCCCCATCCCTATCCCTGAATCCTCGCTCTTATCTTCATTTTGAAAAGGGTGTATTTCTTTAGTGGAGAACTTGACTTAATTGAATTATTTTGAGCATCCTACTTATGGATTCACATAGGATGGCAGGGCCGATCCGTTGATATTAAGGGCCCTGTGCGAAAACTAAAAAATGGGCCTGCAAAAGCAATTTTTTTACTTATAACCAAAATCTATTCATACTATATAAGTATTACAAAGATAATCAAAATAAAAGAACTGTATTAAATAGATAAATCATATAGCACTTCAATAATCATTGAATAAAAACTAATAATTAAAACAATAACAAAAAATTTAAAAGATTAGAACTCTAGAAGCTTTGTACGGTTGTACCTGCTTGATAACTAAATATGAGTTGGAATTAAGTTTGTGTAGATGTTAGTAGTTAAGTTTAAGCTACAGGTATTATTAGTAATTGAGTTAATTAGGTTTGGAATTAAATGGAGCATTTATTTGGGCGGGCTAAATAGCCGGCATTTAAAAAAATTAAGAACAACTTATACCTAAGTGAAGTTCACATGATTCAAACACGGGACTCTAGCTTCTAACATCCGGCGACTTTACCACTTCATCTAGCGACATTTTGTGTTTCAGATACGCAGATCTATTTAATATATGCAATATATAAACTGTATATATATAAAAATCACGGGCCCCCGAGACGACACGGGCCCTGTGCGGTCGCATACCTTGCACTTGCTCAGGGCCGGCCCTGTAGGATGGTTTAAGACTTGGTGTGGCACCCATGAATATCCACTTTGGGATGAAAACTTAAGATACTTTGTGTATGCTTTCTATGTGAGCCTCACATGCACAAGAAAGTTAGCTATCCCTTGTGTGGATGCTTGTGTATTAATGGTTCACAACTCAGCTAGCTTTGGAACTTGAACGAATATTGAAAGTGTATACTGTAACTTTAAATGGGTACAAAAAGTGTAATAGTAGAATTAGCTATCGGGCATGGGTCCTAATATGACCATCATGTGACATTAGATATTGCACTTGAGATTAACTTGGGGGGGTTAGGAGTAGATGCATATTCATTGCATCACCTCTTTTGGTTGAATTTGATTGTCTTTTGAATTGTTTTGTCCCCTACTATTGAATATTTGGAGTCATTGAAATTTATTGGGTTTATTTCATAAAAAACCCTATATTTTCAACTTTTTTCTGTTCAAACCTAAAACTTTATTTTTTTTCAAAAAAGACCTAAATTTCAGAGAAACTTGTTAATTTAGCCTATTTACTTGATTTTACAGGTTACATATATTTTTTTCTCCAGAAAAGACCCTAATTTCTTTGTTTTTTTCCGAAAAACCCTCAAAATTTTTTTTCAGAAATCTTTTTAATTTAACCCCGAAATCCGGTCATGGGTTTATCCGCAAATTAAACGATTTTTCAGGGATTTTTTCACAAAGAAAATTATTTTTCTTCGGTTTTGTAATTGACATATCTTTTATATACGATGTTCAAATTCTACCAACTTTATATCTCTGGATAGGTTGTAAGGAATACTACAGCTTTGTTTCACTGACTTTTATTTTAATATGTTCAGATGTTTCGCTATAGTCTATTAAACATGAGCATAAATATAACTAAATTTGAAATTTTAATTAAATTAAAATAAAACACTTCAATAATTAAGAAAATAAAATTACAAACGTAAACTAAAACGACAAATTACAAATAAAAAAACGACAACTAAAAATGACAAACTACAAACGTAAAACAAACGAAACTACGACCGATACTTTTTTATGATATCGGCTTTGTATTTTAAAACCATCTCGAGTCCTCCCCCCTCGAGACCCTCCTCCGGATTCGAAGACAAAAACTTTATGTCTTTTAGTCGTTGTTTTTCTCCGCAGGCTCGTTGTCGATCGTGGCGGGCTCGTTATTTGTCTTCGTAAGCTTTTTTTTCCAAATGTCATCCGCTCGTGGATGTTTTAATTGTATCGTTCAAACTCCAACCACATAAGTGTCACGTCATCGTTTTTTTGCGACCTTGTCCCACTAGACGAAGTCACTTTTTTTTCCGTTTCGCCACATCTCTCGCTGTCGGATGGATGAAATCAGAAAACTCAAACTCGTTGTCGATTTCGGAAAGCTCATGTTTAACTGCACGGTTTTTCGATTTCGTCCATCCAACAGAGAGAGATGCGACGAAATGCAAAAGAAAAGTGGCTTTGTCTAGTGGGACAGAGTCGCAAAAAAGCGACGATGTGACACTTATGTGGTTGGGGTTTGAACGGTACAATTAAAACATCCACGAGCGGATGACATTTGGAAAAAAAGCTTACGAAGACAAACAACGAGCCCGCCACGATCGACAACGAGCCCGCAAAGAAAAACAACGACTAAAAGACATAAAGTTTTTGTCTTCGAATCCGGAGGAGGGTCTCGAGGGGGAAGTACTCGAGATGGTTTTAAAATACAAAGTTGATATCATAAAAAAATATCGGTCGTAGTTTCGTTTTTTTACGTTTGTGGTTTGTCTTTTTTAGTTGTCGTTTTTTTTTTGTAATTTGTCGTTTTAGTTTACGTTTGTAATTTTATTTCTTAATTAATGAAGTATTTTATTTTAATTTAATTATATTTAATGTAATTAATTTTTCAAATTTAGTTATATTTAATTATATTTATGCTCATGTTTAAGAGACTATAGCGAAACATCTGAATATTCAAATAAGTCAGTAAAACAAAGCTGTAGTATTCCTTACGACCTATCCAGAGATATAAAGTTTGTAGAATTTGGACAACGTATATGAAAGATATGTCAATTACAAAAATGAAGAAAAATAATTTTTTTGTGAAAAAGTCCCTGAAAAATCATTTAACTTGCGAATAAACCCCTGGCCGGATTTAGGGGTTAAATTAAAAAGTTTTCTGAAAAATAAATTTGAGGGTTTTTTCGGAAAAAAATAAAGAAATTAAGGTTTTTTCTGGAAAAAAAAAATATATGTAACCTGTAAAATCAGGTAAATGGGCTAAATTAAAAAGTTTTCCAAAATTTAGGTATTTTTTGGAAAAAAAAATAAAGTTTTTGGTTTAAACAGAAAAAAATTAAAAATATAGGGTTTTTTATGAAATAAACCCTAATTTATTTATCAAATCTTTGATCTTTGAGCTTGAAGTTGTTGATTATGAAATGTTTAAAACCTTTGAATTTTGAGTTATTGTCTTATTGGCTATTGAACATTTGAATCCTTGATCTATTAAAAATTTGGAGTGATTTGAAAATATTATCGGGGCTTTCACTTTCGGATTGGATGATCGCTCTCGTTCTCTACCCTTGAAGAGTTAACTCTGGTATACTCACTAGGCTTTCAAGTCTAACACTTGTATTTTGAAATGTATTCAAATTAGGTGATCTAATGACAAAAACATGGACTAGCAATGATATTTAGAAGACATTTTAGTGTTGTAATAATATTTACTTTACTTAACATTGCTTGTATTTATTATGACTACTTGCTTAAACTAAAATTGGTTTGAACTTTGGAACCTATTTTCCACAGCGTTAACTATTCTTGGAACTTGAACTTTTATTAAATAAATAACTATTTGACATTTAAGCGAGGGGTGTTACGCATTATCAGATAGTCGAGCCACGAACAAACTATTCCTAGGTGTAGATAAAAAACATTCTAGCTAAAAAATCTTGTTAAAGAACATAGACTACAACAGATTCATCTGCAATTGATCATCATTGTTGTATTATTTGTTACAATATCACAAAGAAAGCCTGATGCAGTTGTCTTGTAGTAATATCATACGTATTAAAACATATAAAAAAAGAATATAACAGTAGTAGTTCAGAAGTAGCATCTCTGCGGAATTTTATCAAACAGTTGGCGTACAACAGAACACATCAAGCCCCACCACATATCTCTTTCAGCTTACTCGCCGCCGCTTGATCGACTGAATACTGAAACAATTTTAAAATAACAAAAACGTATTTAGCATGATGAATGTTTGGAAAAGGTCATGGGAAATGAAGGAAAACTGACCTTATTAAGAACCCAGAGAGAATGATTGTAAGCGCGAAGGAAGAGCTCGTCGAGAGCGGTGGAATCGTCGGCGTCGACCTCTCTGTAGTTGACGAAGTTTTCACGGGCGTATTTGGCGTAGTAAGGCCTGGAATCCGCCGGAAGACGTCTCACCAGCCGGAGGACTTCCCCGTAAATTCTTAGGGCTCTCTGCATCTCAGATCCAGCTGCACGTTGTCAAACAAATTTCGGGTTCTCTTTTCGGGTACATGAGCTGAAGAGCCTGTAAAGCTGTTGGGCCACTTATCAGAGATGCACTCAACTGAGGATTGGGCCAATAAAGACCGATCCATTGTTGGTTTCTATTATAGTTCAAACTATCCCTTATTCTGAAAAATATAAATAAATAGAGTTATTTATTGGTACAATAAAAGTTCGCTTATGTTTCAAAACAAATTAGCGTTTTTGTCATAAAAGTCTTTTAAGTTTTTCGAGAATATTCGGTTTTATCATTGTATGGATTTTATGTCCACAAAAATTACTAACTTTTTTCCATCTTTGTCTTGAAAATTTGTTATCTCAGATTATCATGAAATTATTTTCACATATAAGTCCTTAAGTTTGTAATTTTTTACATTTTTATAATGAAATTAGTTTCGCATAGAAGTTCTTAAGTTTTCAAAAATGTTCGGTTTTGTCCTCCAACACCGCCACCACTCACCGCCTCCACTGCAGTGGTGGTGGTTGGTGGCGATCTTAGAGGACTAAACGAAACATTTTCTGCAAATTTAAGGACTTCTATGTCAAAATAATTTCAAGGTAACCTGGAAATCTGTAATCATAGGTTTCCAGGGCAAAAATAGAAAAAAGTTTGCAAATTTTGGGCTTTAGTGGACATAAACTCCATTGAATGACAAAACCGAACATTTTCGAAAAACTTAAAGACTTTTATGACAAAAGCCTAACAAACTACTCATCGCAAAATAATCGCCATGAATTAACGATATATATTACATTTTACAAGTTTTTAAGCTTGAAACAGTTTTGCGAGCACCATTTTTCTTTGGGAATATATTTTTACGTCCAATCGGTCACGGGATTAGCCCATAAATGAGCTTGTCATGCATTTATGGGCTTCAGTTAATTTTGTATGCAAAATATGAAAATATATTATCGAAGTTTTTATAAAAACGATGTATGTTAAGAAGACATGCATAGGAAAATAATGATCTAGTATTTATATTGGGAAATTTTCATTGAGACCCAACGAACTCTTTGTTTTTGCTTTATTTCACCATTGCTTATGTCTACTCTCATTCTCCCCTCTCGCCCCAAAAGAAAGACTACTGCCTTCCCAAAAGAATCATCGCTCCCTTGGTGTTCTTAAGGCTTTCCGGTATGGTGCGAGCTCTCACTGTGGGATCTCACTTTTCTTGAGGGATACACCGTCCCCTAGTGAGGGGTGCTCTCACTTTTCTCCCCGCAGGGGGAGATGGCATCGTGCGAGTTACTTAATCTCAAAGCATGCGAGTTGTACATTAAGCTTAATTAATTATACCAAAACCAAGGGGAAATGACAGGTAACGATTTCCAATGGTGAGTATAAGGGTTTGGAGTGCTAACTGGATGCTGATATGGTAAGGAAAAAGTTTGAGCTGGTAAGAGCCCACACCAGAAAGCCTTAAGGATTCTGGAGTTAAGATTTTGAAAGAACCGAATTCAGTTTTTCATTGGTTCCGAGTTGCCTTTTGTGCGTTTTTTGGCTCGTCAACTCTCATTTAAGCTGCAAGTTTTATTTCTTTGCACATGCATCAAATCTACCCACAACCTTAATTTCAATGATGGCTCGCCTTTGGCTAGACACTCTTTAAAGGGTGTTTGGTCCAATATTGCAGATATTGAGGATTACTTCAGCTCGAAAGGCCTAAATAATTTATTTTGAAGAGTTGCGGGCATCGGTGACAAGACTTTTTTTTTGGAAAGACAGTTGGTGTGGAGACATGACTTTAAAAGATATGTGCCCCAATTTGTATGCATTGGAGACAAGAAAAATTGTTTGGTGACGAATAAGGTTACTAATGTTTGTTTGTTTTAATGTGCTTGCTGTAAAAATTTCCCACTATTGAAAGGTCTTTCCCAAACTCAGAATATAAACGCTGAATATGAAATCCATTTTCAGATAAATCCGTAAAAAAATTCAATGATTTTTATTTTTCCTAATAAAATAAACCTCTTGACAGCCCGGATGGAATTACATGAACCAGTCATCCCAATTCCCACATCGACCCACAACACGTGTTATCTTCTCTACCTCCCGACTGGATGGATACCTTATTATTCCACGTCCCCACATGCATATACTACCACTAGCGATCTTTTCATGTATCACAACGGCAAACAACTATTTGATAGTTGATAGGTAGAACTCACGGAAAAAGCCAAATAATACAAATTCTAAATAAAAAAAATTCTTATCTATATAAATTAAGTATAATAAATAAGACTTCTTTGTTTCTCAATTTTACGAGAATGTGATGAGTATTAACCCGGTAATAAGTTTTAGAAAATTTTTAAAAGCTTCTAACTTTTATTTTTAGAAAATTCGGATTATTGAAATACCTTCATTGTGAAGTATGAACATAACGTTTTTATTAAAAACACATCTTAATTAAGTAGCTTTTAGTAATTCTCCTCTTTAAATTTTATTCTATTTACAACTTTTAAATTTTAAAAGCATAAAGGTATTTTTGTCGAACAATTTTATACAAATACACGAGATACAACTTCCGGCTAGTTTTTACAACAATAATCTAAAAATAATTATTGAACTTTTTTTGTACTTTCTGAAATGATATTTGATTTTTTAGTAAATAACATATAATCGAAACCCACATATTTACATTTAAAATGGATTTTCAGCAGCTAGTTGTATGTTTTATCATTTTTTAGAGAGGCTTTGAAGCTTCATACCATAAAGATTTCATATTTCAGTTCTACATACATAACTAAATAATACTGCACCAAATATAGATATTGCACATGTATCTTCTTTACGATTCGTTAAAATGTAGGCAAAATGACACCATAGTCTTACGAACTTTTGGTTCTTGTTTTAAAAGGTCCCTGAATTTATTTCTTTGTTTTCTAAGGGCGTGAACTCAAGTTTTACCTACCTATTAAGTAGGGGTGAGCAGCGAAACATGATACCCGCTTTTGGAACCGGAACCGCCTCGGAACCACGGGTTCCGGAACCGGAACCGTCTTATGCGGTTCCGGTTCCGGTTCCTAAAATCATGGAACCGCTCTAAGCGGTTCCGGTTCCGGTTCTAATTTTTTTGGAACGGGTACCCACCACGTACCCTGTATTTTAAAATTTATATATATATATATATATATATATATATATATATATATATATATATATATATATATATATATTAAAAATTAGATTAGGTGAGCATAATATACTATTTATTATAGGATTTTAATCATTCTTATATTTACAAATCAAAATCAATCTACCATTTGCCGTTTATAACTTATATTGTAACGAACTATATTTTACTTTATCACGTATAACTTTTTATAACTATTATTGAACTACATTTACTTTATAATTTGTAACGTGTATCGTAATGAACTAATCATATTAGTTAGCTTTTGTTTATACAGATAGTATTTCTTTTTGTAACAACGAAATTAAAAAAAAGTTGACGTAACAGGGTACCCTGTTTCAGAACCGGAACCGCTGGTTCCGGTTCCGGTTCCGGTTCCAGTTCCTAAAATTTAAGAACCGCTTAGACCGGTTCCAGTTCCAACTTTTCATGAACCGTCGGTTCCAGTTCCGGTTCCAGCCAAATTAGGCGGGTACCCGCTTATGCTTACCCCTACCATTAAGTCCCTTTAGCAGGTTATCCGGTAACTTACGTACTCGTCAAAAAATTTACCTCCAATCTTGAATATCTCTCAAATTCGGAATCCTCCAAACTCGGTTGAATCGTGTGAATCATTCAAATCGAAATTGAATTTGGGCTTTTTCTGTTGTTGCCCAATTTGTCATCGAAATTGTATTCGGTCACGTCGAGATTATCCCAAACACCGTCGATATGAAGCTTTCAAATTCGATCCTGCATTGGTTCCAAGGATTTCAGCGATGAAATTGTGCCTACGTTCTTGCAACAGGAGATCCTTGACATCGATTAAAGTTTTATTCAGCAAAGAGACGAAAGTCTGCATTCCTCTTACAGTAATGTTCTTGCATCCTTGAACCTCAAATTTAGTCAAATTAGAACAGCCTCTCGTGTTTGCAATCAAACCCATATCAGTCAAATCGGGTGCATTTCGAATTGATTGCAATTAAAACCATAATTAGAATAATTAGCTTGCTCGTTAATTGCACTCAGATGAATGAGGATGAATATGTGATGTTTATTAAATGCAAATCGATTAGATTGCTGTTCAAGCAAGATGTATATGAGTAAAATTTAGATACTTATGCTTAGGTACGATCAAGGAGTTTTACCTTATGGTTTGTGAATAGTACCTTTTAACCCTTTTTTGATCAACGACGGTGCCATCATTGATGGAAAAAGCAAGCGGAGGCGTAATGGATTCTGTCTCCTGTTCATAAGAGCCACTGTCTTCCACCTCTACCGGCACATTGTTCATAAGAGCCACCGTCTTCCACCTCTACCGGCATATTCTTCGGTTGCAACGAAAGTTGTTCCTGCAGCGGCGTTGGTCTAGGTTCGCCATCGTTGACTAGAGATCTTCCGCGACCTGAGAACATAGAATCGAGCTTCTCATCATCGAAACACTCAAATTAGTTGTTGTTGGAGCAGGGTATCAATGACTCATTACCATTAGGCTATTTACGACATTCATTAATAAATGAAGTTTCAACAAAGACATTCATTAATAAACGAAGTTTCAATGAGATGGCAACTTATTAGCCAGGTGTAACCGGATAACCTGTTAAAGGGACCTAATGGACAGGTAAAAGTTGGGTTCATGCCCTTACAAAACAAAGAAATAAATTTAGGGATCTTTTAAAGCAATAATCAAAAGTTCATAGGGTCACGGTGTCATTTTGCCTATAAAATGTATGAACTCCTCATTTATAAACATGTGAAATAGTTTAATTGATGCATAGCCTTAACCAAATTGAAGGTGACCAGTCTGACAAGTTTCTGCCTAATTTGGGTTGTAATGCTAGACAAGAGGTGTCTGACTAGTTTTTCGTGTATCGCAAAAGGTGACTTTTTTTAGGTTCCTTATTGTGGTTTTTGACGATTTATAACTTTACAAGGTTTCTTTTGGCTCCGGTTCCTAATTATTTGTTTCACTTTTGCATAAGGGTTTATCTTATTAGAATTATGTGAATACCTGTAAGTTGCATATACAAAATTATACAATCAAAACGTGCAACAACATAATAAAAATAACTAAATCATGGTCATTCGTTTTAAACAATAATTTTATACTAAACTAAAACCTTGATATAAAACAATATCATCTTTTGTTTTTTTAAGAAGATTCTCATTCTGTTAGAAATCCTTGTGAACATTATTTACATTTTTTAATTTTTTTAGAGTAAATTATAGTCGGTCCATATGGTTTACACCGGATTGCATTTTTAGTCCATGCTTTGAAATATCAGGTATGAATCGTCTGTGCTAGGTTTGTAAACGAGACAAACCAAGACACTGCAGATGGAATAAAACTGAGAAATGCGCGGAACAACTTTCACAAACACCAAGACAAAAGACACACAATTAAACATGGTTCGGTCCACCGGCAAGGGAAGTATTCTTATTTTCTAGCTTAGAAAAATACAAGTTACACGGTTGCCAAGATTGTTTCACTCTAAGATAAGCACTCACATTCTTTATAGATGACACCCACTATATATAGTATCACTTAACATCATTAACCCTAGAGATAGAGGGCATGCTCTTAACCTTACAGCCACCCTAGAGGTATGGGCCTTCCGACCAGATCCCAAAAAATCCACTTCCAAGATATTGTATCATGTTCCTTGAAGTCAGCATCATCCAAAGTCAACAAACCCTTTCTTGCATCAGAAGTTGCTAAGCTGGCCGAAGACCAGTCCAAGACTTCTTCGATCAGTCACCTCATTCGGTCAGGGACTGCTCCGGTTGCGAGCTTCCTCGGACGAGGAGATTCCCTCGGATGTGAATCGCCTCGACCATGCACCTCCTCGGTCTCGAACCACATCAGTTCTCTTTCAGTCGCCAATATGCACTAACTCCTGATACGTTTGACTTTTGTTGCTTCACCACTTCATATAGTATATCTTCCATCAGTATTTTTCTCTGATCAATCTTGTTGTCAGATTCAATTCAAACTCTTAATGACAACCTACACTCCGTAGCCTCTTCAACCTAAGCCTTGGGACAAAATAAATAGAGAAATATATAGATATATAGATAGAGAGAAAGACAATGGGCAAAAAGAGCCCAACTCCACTTTTCATCGATTTCACCCACCATCATCACCATTCGCCATCAATTTTACCATAAACTCACCCTTACGTCACCACCACCTTACAACAACAACCTCAACAACCATAATTATCAACCCTAGTTCATCGTCTCACCTCCACCAACCATGCATCATCTTCTCTATGCAATAACCATTCAAACCGCCACAACACTCCTCTACCATATTTAGCCTCACGCAACATGCCTTACGCCACAACACAGCCTACACCTGTATCAATATCACCACATGTTACAGCCAAATACCATTACTAACACATACCTACCTACAACTCGAAAAGTGTAAGAGGTGAAGGGTTATACGTTTTTTTGCTTGGTTCATGTTCTGTACGGCACACACAAATTGCTATAGAGAGGACGATGGGGGAAAAGTCTCGCAACAGTTTTACTCATTTGTGTGTTTATGGCATCAATGTAGAGAAATGCAAGAGAAAAAGACTAGACGAATTCATTTTTGCAGGTGTTTGTGTGTTTGGGAAGAATATAAGATTGAGGAAGAAGATGTGAGAAGCATAGAGAGAGGGGCAATGGGGGTGAGTTTTTTAATTATCAAAATAAATAAATCAGTAAAAGGAAAAACATAAAAGAAAGGATAGTATAGCTTTTTTATATGGTCCAGGGGACCAAAGCTACAAGATTTGGAAATCACAGGGACTAAAACCCTTACTGGTCTTTCAGGTATCCTGAACATTCTTTTAAGTAACCTATATAGTAACAAACGTGTCATGAAAATTGACCATGCCATCAGCTATCAAGCCATAATCACCAACATAAGGGACAATGACATCTTGATAACAGTATAAATTAGCCTTCATATCTGCATTTTCCTCTTTAAGGGCAGTAAGGTCATCACTATGGAAACTCACCTCACACATGAGAACCACGTTCTCAACTGCCCTAATTATGACCATCTAAAAACTTTAGCATAGCTAACACTAGCCAATGACTCTAGGAACATCATTTTCCAAATACTCAATCACAGAATGGCCATCTAAAATATTATCCAAATGGTGTACATCCCATCAAGGATGAAATACGTCGTCAATAGAATGTGGCAAAGAATTTAGAGGGTTGGGTCCCATCCAGGGAATAAATTCAATAGGAGCCTTACCTATATTGTCCCAAACACCACTCAAATTAACTATGACATTAGCAATAATTGTTCGATACTATAGGAGGAGTCATAACAGAAGAAGAAGCCATAACCAAAGTTTGCAATGATAATGACCTATCTTTCAAGAAACCACTAGAGAAATGCTTAAAACTCTATCATTAAAAGAATGAGCATGCTTTATTCTTCCAACTATAAGAAAACCACTTTCATACTCGATAAACTGACTAAATAACTATCATACAAATATCAGAATTCCTATGTTTCTTAGCTACAATACTAGTATCAGGGGTAATCGGGAACTAAAGGGGTTGAATCTGATATAACAACTTTCATAGTAGTGACTATAGTGTTAGAAGGAGGAACGAATTTGTAAGTCATACATTGGAAATGAAAAAGAATTGTCTAGACAAGAATCATCATCATCATCATACAAATCATAAGTGGGGCTCATGTTGCAATAACAGGCCCCATATCACCTTGGTCAAATGGATATGTGGGTTAGATGGGGTCAATAGGAGCAATAACATACCCCATATCATCATCAACAACAAAATCAAATAAACTGACTCTGAGAGTACATTTTGGAAAAGAATTTCCAAGTACATTATAAATGCACGGGCACATGACAATCATCTAGAAAGAAGGAAAGTATAAAACTAAATGCAAGGAAGATAACAAACACACCAAAATTATAAATTTTAGACGTGGTTAATGAAGCAATGCTTAAATATAATAACTATTGTTTCTATGAAAAGGTTGCCATTCATGTATTGATGATGCCATGAAGGACTCATGTTGGCAATAGCAAGAACATGCCTTGGAAAATTGAGATTTTGATAGCATGACCACCTAAACAACCCATTAAACTTTGAAAAGAATGGGTGAAAATGGGCATTATCATCAATTAACTCAGGATCTCAAAAACATTTCAAAATTCAAAGAGGTTACCATTTACCCCAAAAAAACTTGTTTTTCCCAACCTTAATGGATTCCGAAAGACCATAAAAAAATTTAACCATGGTAGAGGGTGTGAAAAGTATGCCAATATTCACTGTAAGTCATATGATAAAAATGGCAAAAAGACATATTTTTGCAAACATGTCATTCACATACCATAAAAGTTTGAAACCTAGTTTGAACAGTATTTAGTTTCAATTGAATATAATGAATGCAATAATGCTCAATGATTTACCCAGAAAAACGTACTAGGAACACATAAACCAGCTTCAAGAAACTTCACATAAATATCGATCTTCCTTTCAGGAAGAGCATTGATTCTTATATCCCCATCGAAACGACGTCATCATAAGGAACCAACTCATAGTTGTGAACAACTTTATCAATATAGACGATTGCGATATTAGAAGTAACCTCTGATAGATGACGGACGACCATGGAGAAATGAGAGAAATAGGAAAAAAAATGGAGCAACATAAAATTTTCAAAATAAAAAGGACCAAACTCTAATAATAACTGTCACTTTAGAAAAGCGGGAAACTAATATTGCATTATTTATACCAGTGTTGCAGAAATCGGCCTTGGCGGCCGATTAATCGGCGATTAGTCGTTTGGCGGTCTTGAACCGATTATGATTAGGCCTAATCGGTCAGCTTGACGGTTTGCTGCAAAAATCAGTCAAATATCGGCCTTAGCGGCCGATTAATCGGTCTTGGCGGTCAGTTTTTCATTATTTATTTATTTATTTATTTATTTTTAAATGACGACACAAACATTGTCTAATAACTCAAGAAATCTGTAAAAAGATCAATATTAAAGAATAAAAATAAACAAATACATAATCTTTAATGTGTATCTCGTAATATAATGAATCAAACTTTGTTATTTTTTATATTTATATATTTTTAAATGAATTCCTTTATAATTTAGGGTCTCCGATTAATCCCCGACTAATCTGATTAATCTCTTAACCTCACTCGACCGACAAGCTACCGTCAAACGATGTTTACAACCTTGATTTATACATATATTTTATGTGATATCAGGGTACTAAAAGTTGTATTTTGAATAGGATATGAGGTAAATTGTACTTAATGGTTTGAATTGATTTATTTAAAATAGAGCAAATTACAGAAACAACCCCTAAAGTTTTCCAAAACTAACATAGGGTGCCCAACTATCCATTTTTACTTCGTCAGTCCCTTTCGTGTCCTTATTACGACATATTGGTCCCTATGCTCGTTTCCATCGTTAACCTTCCGTCAAACCATCCAAAGGAGAACTTTAAGTGAGGGTATTTTTGTACTTTTACATTTGTGCGTGTCGGATGTTAATATAAGCGGGAAAAAATCTCATGAACTCCAAATGTCAAACAAACTCTCGAGTCACATTTGGTGCGGTAGAATTCATAGATTCGGCGAAGCAGGTATGGTTCGTTGCATATGTGGAAGGCTAGCGACTCTTTGTATGTCGTGGACAAATCTTAACCCAGGAAGGCGATTTTGGAGATGCATCCAATGTGGGTTTGTGGGTTGGTCGGACCCTCCGATGTGTCGTAGATCCGTATTGATCATCAATGTCAAGATCTATTCCTAAATTTCTTAAAAACCAGGCCCATGACAACTTGTTTTCAGCTTCAACTATGGCGTATGCGACAGGGTAGATTCCGTTGTTACTATCTAAACCAACTGCACTCAGAATTTGACCTGGATATGGTCCCTTCATGAAAGCCCCATCAAGACCTAATATTTCTCGTTGACCTAATTTGAACCCCTCCTTTAAGGGTCCCAGACAGATGTAGATACGTTTGAAGGTTCGTGTATCATCAGGGTAAACAGGAGCGGATTCAACACCAATTTGAATTGTCGTACCTGGATTCCTTAATTGGAGTTCCATTGCATAATCTCTTAGCATTGTGTACTGCTTCTCGTAGTCTCCCCTTATCCTGCTCTTCGCTATTGCCTTTGCACGATGTACTTTCATAAAACTCAAATTCAGCTTATACGTTCGTTACAGTTCCTCTCTTAGGGCAGATGTGGGTATTTTTGGGTTTCCCTGAAGTTGCTGTATGATTTTGTTTGCAATATACCCTTGTGTACAGGATTTAATTTCTCTACTGCGCAAACAAGTGTGGACCGGGTAATAGGTTTTTACCCTCCACCTGTCATCCTCTTTTGTTTGAGACACGTGCAATGTCCAAGGTCAATCTATCTCACTATTTTTAATTTTTTCCTCCTTACCTGAATGACTGGTCTCCTACCAAAGTTTGCCCCACCAGGAACATCACCAAGACATTTTGCACGAATCCTTACCCCGTCATTTTTTACCATGCGTAGTTGTCTGTGTGTGAATACAGACAAATTTTGTATTGCTTCTTTGACAACATTCTTTTCAGGAAAGTACTCACCAACCTTAAAATCCACTTCGTTGTTGCTCTCATCTGCGTGGTCCACCTCAATATCCATTGAATTTAAAAACTTTTCCCTTTCACTTACGTCAGGATCATAACAGTTGAATTGGTCGCTATTTATAACTAACATCTCCTCGTCTTCAATGCATGCACCGGCTTCCTCTTGCACAGGAGAATCCATAACACTACTTATAACTTCATTGTCCTCTCCGTCATCAGCAAGTCTATCTTCTTCTTCTAGGTGGACACTGCTTCGGTCCTCACTGTCGTTATCAGGGCCACTATTTGATCGGGCAGCATGTTCTTCCGTGAATTGTGTGATGAAGGTATTGGTTTCTTCGAGGTTTTCATTGGTTTGTCGCATTGAATCATACCAAACATTATCTGTTAGCACTGACAGATTTGGAAAAGGGTTAGTGCTTACCTCCCATTGATACCTTGCGTCGTCTAGGTTGAAGCTGAAGATAGGGTCGTAAAAATCAGCTTGAAATGCATTCAAACTATCAACTTCCCAAAGAGGTTTGTCCAAATGGACCACATTCAATTCCTCCCCTGCCCTTGGTCTCGGTTCATACAGCACCATTTCCAAAGAAGGTCCACCCAAATTACGTTGAACTTCATCTCCCTGGAACGGTTCGTTCAAATCGAATGTCAACTGCCTACTACAAGAAGCCCTAAGTGACGGAGTCTTTTGAATCCTCCTTAGTTCAGGAGATATAAGAAACTCGTCTTCCGCCAAATAGTTTAGGATTGGCGACTTACCGTGGTTGTTTACTTTTGATACACCGTGTTCGACGAAGAAGCTTATTTCTCCGACAATAACGACATAGTTTTCAAGGGCTTTGTAATCGGCCGGGCAATCTAACGGAATCAACCCTTTTTCTAAGCTAATCCCTGGTAGCAGGTAGTGTATGTAGACAGGCCATTGTATATCGCAACACAAAACCCTGAAAATCGATAACATTTCATCCTGGTTTAACCGAGTGACATCTACATTATCCACATACCTTATATTGCCGTTACAATACTGTAAACTTGGTGTCATTTGAAATGATCCACCGTAGTGGAGTTTGACGGTGAAGAGCTTGTTGATATCGTCTGCGATATGTAAACCATCAATGTGTAAGACAAGTGGAGAAATCAAGCTTAAAGTTTAAACCTTGAAGCTTACCGTAAGCGTTCATCGCTGTGTCGTCTTCCTCGGTTACTCGCACTACCCACATTTTTTCTCTCCGTCTTGTAACTGTTGTTAGGGTTATGAAGCTACAATGGTGAAGAGTCCGTGTATATAACACGATTCGAGGAAATCTTCAGGTGGTTGATGATGAGACTGTCATTAATGGCGGTAAATCATCACCTGCATAACTAAAACACGAATGGACCAAAATACCCCCACGTGAAGGGCGCATGGGACGGGTTTGATGGAAGGTTAACAATGGAAACGAGCATAGGGACCAATCTGTTGTAATAAAGAAACGAAAGGGACTGACGAAGTGAAAATTGGATAGTTGGGCACGCTATGTTAGTTTTGGGAAACTTTAGGGATTGTTTCTGTAATTTACTCTTTAAAATATTATGACAATTTTGGAGCAAAAGGAGCTGAAAATATACATTCAGCAAGGAAAACTTGTCATGTAGCAAAAACTTGATGTGTGCAAATCAATCCCTGGTAGATGCCAAAAACTTGATGTGACACATCTCGCTTTAAATTTATAAAATCGGTCACATCTCAACTACGGACTATCACACACTAGGTAGTGAACCTAATATTCTAGATGTATAACTGTTGGCCGTCGAATTACCAAACAAATAAAAGAGTAATGTAAAATGGATGCAGTTTTTAATGATGGGACAGAAACTGTGAAATGTCAAAAGACCTCTAAATACTCTTCAATTAAGAATAGTATAGTAGTGGTACGAGTCGAACCCAAGGGAATTGATGCGAGTAATCTCTTGCCAAGTTTTCACACTCTTAGAGATTGGGACAAAGAAATATAAAGTTCAAGGGGGGATTTGTCAAGTCGCTTGAATAACAGAGAATTAATAAGAATGTGATTAATGTAATTAAACGGACATTCGGCTTCTAGTCTAATCAATCTTGTCGCATATTCATACTTGAATGAAATTAAGAGTTAAGTAATGGTTCTTGTCAATGGAAAAATGACAATAACACATCAACTTAGAAGAAATCCAAATTAATATGCTCAATACTTCAATGGTCGCTATTTGTGAAAGAAGTATTGTTTTCTCATATATAAACAAATACCTCAATGGTCATCTTGAAGAGATAGATGTATCTCAACCGAGACAAGATACCACTTAAATATGCGAGCTTTAATCCAAATTCAATATTCCGTCCCTTTAGATGAAGGAACTAAGAACAAGTATGTAATTTAAGACATAGAAATCAACCGGGACAAAAGAAACATGCATCACTAATATAGAACAAGGATTAGCACTTAAATTCTATAAAAGGTATGCACAACACAATGGTCAACTAGTGATTAATGCTAAAATTGACCAAGAGTGATGCTTTATGCTCTTTTGTCGGTTCTTTACTTATTAAGAACTTGATTGATCTCTCGTGTCAAGCTTTAACAAGTGAAGTTACTTCTAAGATGTTACTAACAATGATCCTCAAAACAATTGAAAATACATCTAACTATAATTGGTCAACTATCGGAATATAGTGATCGGCTAAATTCCAAAACAGGGACCAAATTTGTAATAAAATTTAAATGACAAAACTAAACCAAAACAGTTTTAATAACTTCAAAACTTCAATCCAAGCATAAATATTAATGACTAGAAAGATACATGACTAAAAGCCGAATGTTATGAGATTTAGCCACTCATGTTGACTAAAATCTGCATAATTGCAAATAAAGACATTAAAGCTAACTAAGAATGTAAGAAAAAGAGAGAATATCTAAGTGTATCAAGTGATATTGGATTGTATTCAAGTGTGTCATTAGCTCCTCCCAAATGCTCTATTTATAGTCCTCAAATGGCCCTGGAGAGATCTCAGATCGGACTAATCAAATGATGAAAATCCCATGCTTCAAAAGTTGATTTGCTGGAAGATTCCTGCTGCACATGGCTTACAGTGCAGACACGACTCGTGTGTTTTTAGGCTTAGAAAACACACGACTCGTGTGTATTGAAAGTGCATTGCCATTTTGTCATTCCAGGTGGAACACGACTCGTGTGTTTTTAGTGTATAAAATCACACGACTCGTGTCAGTGAGGCAGGGGTTTTTCGGGCTATTTTCTCCGTCTCTTGTCCGATTTCCTTGAAACTTGGCGTGAGGCTTCCTTTTGACATTGTATGGTGGTCCATATTTTTTAATGCCTGCAAAACATACCATTTTATGCAAACAAATGGCTTTTGCTCCAAAATGAACACATTAGACCGAAAACATGCGTATAGCACGTTTTAAAGGTGATAAACGATGTTGAAAAAGGTAAATAAACATATAAAAAGGTGTATAATTATACACCTATCAATAACTATGGTAAAAAAGCGTGTCGAAGTCTTTGGGAATGAGTATGAAACATGTTAGCTTGGTTGATTACTAGTTAAGTTAAAAATAAAAAGTAAAATGGGGAATTTGTAATAAAATGTAGAAACTAACAGAAAGCAAATAAATTAAAACTGATTTGGAAACATATATGAAGGTATTGTTACTTGGTGCTGATTTCACCCTCAAATTATGACTGATTTCTATTAACTGTAATGTTTATTAATCTATTGTTTATTGATTCCTAAGTTGATTAGTTCTCTTTGTCCGTTCACTAATCCTAATGATTCTAAGGAATTCTAGTCACAATGGTCATGTAAACCAGTTATCCAGATTATCAGTCATTAAGTTCATATTAGGCAGATTTAATCAGGTTAACTAATGTTGATGGTCATGATAATTAATTATTTCACCAAATGGTCATCTAATGCAACTTACACATTAAAGTTCATTAATTTGTTTCCCTAACCCTAGGATTTAGTTCATCTCTAGTCATACATGCCTAATGGTTGTAATATAGTTATGATTTAATTCAGACAATCAGATTGGTCCTATAGATTGAAATAACTCAGCAATACGACAACGAAGATTCAAACTTTACCATATAAGGTTTATTGATTAAACTAACACATTAAATTAAACAACTTTTGAATAACCAAATACCTTTTAATTCATAAAGTTAGGGTTTCATCAAAAAAATATAAGAACAAATGGGTACAACCCCAAAATCTAAAACTAGAATGTAGAAAGAAACCAGACTGTGTGATAAATATAGAAAGTCTGCAAACAAAACGATAACCTAATGGTTCTGCTTCAGTATAATGTGTTTTTAGTCTTGCTTGTATATGTCGATGACATAATTTTTAACAAGAAATTATGTTGTTAAAATTGAAAATGTGAATTTATTTTTAAATCAATGTTTATTAATAAAACATTTAGGACTTTTGAAATATCTTTTAGGTATTGAAATTGTTCGTACCGGTGAATGTTTATATTTGTCTCAAAGAGAGTATTGTTTGGAACTTCTCTTTGAGTTTGGTCCTTTGTCCTCAAAACATGTTAATGCTCCCTTAGAT
Source organism: Cichorium intybus (assembly GCA_023525715.1). Lineage (NCBI taxonomy): Eukaryota > Viridiplantae > Streptophyta > Magnoliopsida > Asterales > Asteraceae > Cichorium > Cichorium intybus. The sequence goes on along the minus strand of CM042015.1, from coordinate 7,253,463 downwards.
TTAAATGTTATTGTTAATAATGGGACTGAAGGTGAGCTTAATTGTGTTTTAGATAATATTACTGAATAACATATATTAGTTGGTAAACTCATATACCTTACTAACACTCGTCTTGATATTTTGTTTGTAGTTTAGACGTTAAGATAGTTTATACATTGGCATCGTAAGTCTCACCTTAGGAATATTATATGTGTTTTTTGTTATCTTAAAACTTGTCCTAGCAAAGGAATTTTAATTTCTAAAAGTGATACACTTACTTTATCAGCTTGGGCAGATGCTGATTGGGGTTAGTCTGTTACTTCTAGAAGGCATGTTAATGGTCATTGTCTATTTCTTGGAAATTCTTTGCTTTTTAGGAAATGCAAGATACATTCTGTCATATCTATATCATCTATTGAGTCAAATTGTCATGCATTGGCTACAATGAGATGTGAAAATTTGTAGGTGTTAAAGATTTTGAAATATTAAAAATTAATGTATAATCTGCCCATTAATGTTTTTTGTGATAATAATTACGTTATACTAATTTCTACAAACCCTGATTTACACGAAAGAATAAAACATAGAGAGATTGATGTTTGTATTGCAAGGGATAAGTTTTGGAAATGGTCTTTCAAGTGGTAAAGGTTGATTTAATAGAACTAACAACTGGCATTCTTACTAAGCCTTTAAGTTCATATCAACATGGTTTTTAATCTAAAAAACTTGGATTGAATAATGCCATACACGTTTAGGTTGAGGGAGTGTGTTGAAAATTATTAATTTAAACATCCAGCCTAAACTTGGTTGTTCTTATTGTGTTAATATGTTTTTAACTTGGAGAGATTGACTTTCAACATTTGGTTGAACAGATTAAGAAGGTTGGATGTTTAAGTGTTGACTTTGAGGAATATATATTTTCCCGAAAGAGGAATTGTAGTAGATACGTGTACTATAAATATTTGGACGAGTATAAATATGAAAAAGCATGGATCCTTATGACACGTATTTCTGTGTATAAACTCATGTATCACTTGTATTTCATTAATACAGTATATAATGTTATGTAGGCTCGTTTTGGAGAGAGCAACTAGGGTTTCTCTAAACATTTCTCCCGTCTCTCTCGTTCATCACCACAAACCCTAATTTATTTACAGTCTTTCTCTTAGGTCTTTCATTTTTGCTGAGTTAGATACATAGGTTTAGTAGCATTAATCATCCAGATTAACATTTAGGTTGAGAGAAACTATTTGAGTGTTTTCTAGTAAGGATTTCAGTTGTGTAATTGGTTCTTCATTATAAGAGAATTATTTAAGTTCTAGTTGTTGTTTGTAATTTATTAGGCCATCTGCAATATTGTGTTTTGTAATTTGTTTGGGCTATCTCTGTGTTTTGTAATTTGTTTGGGCCATCTCTAATGTGATTGTTTGCAATTTGTTTAGGCCATCTTCAATGGGAAGTTGAATTGGGAATGTGACATTGCATTCAATCAATTCTCACATTATGAAGTTTCCACATAAACATTGAGTTCAATTACTATTCAATGGTTCAATGGTTTTTTATTTAACATCAATTATTTTAATTTATTTTGAATAACTAATATATCTATTATTTTCTGATCAATTTATTTTAATTTTTTAAGTAAATAACTTATGATTTGTTTTATTTTATTTATCCCAAAAAATAAATAATTTGAAAATTATATCTTATTATATAATCTATTATTCATAATTTTTAATTAATTTATTATTGGTACTTTTAATTAATGTATTATTTGAAAATTTTAAATTGTAAGCCATATCTTTGAATTTGCAATCAGTAAAATTTAATTTCTAGTTTATTTAGTATTATGGTTTTATGTTTTTTTTTTGGAACGGTGTTTTTCATTAACGGAAGCTTCTTCACAATCTTTCAGCAAATGACCCAAGTTCGAATCATCCAATTGGGCAGATGCGAACCCGATTCTAAGGAAAATTCCCCCCAATGGAGCCTTTGGGACTAAATCCTTGCATAAGGCGCTAATGGGAGTAGAGCTCCCGACTTCCGCCCACGTGGCTACCAAACCTGGTGCCTCCTACCAGCTAGTCTGGAAGTCATTGGCATTCTGGTTTTATGTATTTTATTATTTATAAAATGATAAATATATAAAATTTAAAGTGGTGGCATGTTCTCGGTTAGTTCACTTAAAAAAGCTATAGACTCTCATGCGCTCCCTAGTACCAATCTTCCCACTATTTGGTGCAAAGTTGTCCCCAGAAAAGTGAATCTGTTCGTGTGGCGCCTGAGACTAGATAGATTGGCTACCAAAGATAACCTTAGAAGAGCTGTCAGACTAAGTTCAAATCAGTAAACTGCCTACAATGGTGGTCCTGGTTCGGCTAATCACATTTTTATCTCATGTTCTACAGCTAAGGAGCTCATGGAGTTGCTAGGAAATTGGTGGCCTAAACTTCTGAACATTGATGCTAGTGGTTGTGTTGACGATCTTCTTGCTGTTGGTGCTAACTCGAACTGGACGCTTTCGAGAATGTTAAATTGGAGGCAATGACTAGAGCCTTTGTGTGGACCCTTTGGTCTCATAGGAACAATAATTGTTTCAAGAGCATTTGTAAATCTATTCTTCAGTTAGCTTCGGAGGTAGTCTATATATACCTCGTTCTTATGGGTTAGAGTTAGAAGCAATAGGGATAGAAAAATCTCTTAGCATTCTTGGATGTAATGCTCTTGTTCCTTTTGTGTGCTCTAGCTCCTCGCTAGTACGTATGCGTTAATAAAGTCTTGTTGTTCAAAAAAAATTATATGATTAAAGATGATGACGAATATAATTTGATAAAATATAGAGTTTAATGAGCAAAGTATGATAAGTAGAATGCTAATATAACAAACTATTGATTCAATGCGTTTGAGATACCTTTATAATTAATAAACTTATCATTTGCTATCATTTTAGATAGTGTATGTTACAAGTACATAAAATGATAACGAATATCACATAAAAGGGTTATATGTTATATTAAATGTCAAAAAAATAAGATGCATAAATTTGTAAAAGGGTTATATGTTATATGAATATCACATAAAAGGGTTATATGTTATATTAATAATGTATGGCAAGTTTTGTTTAAATACTGGATAGTTATACGAAAAATGATAGGAAACAAAATACTTGACGTAGAGTCACTACTAGAAAACTGGGGGGTTAGCCACGCACATTTGCGTGGCTGTTGTGTGGCAAAAGCCGAATAGACACGCAATATCCACGACTTTATTTGTATTTTTCGTTTTTTGAAGGGTAAACATTATTTTTTTGGGTTCATTTTTTACACATCCTTATTATACTTTATTATCTTTATATTTCTCAGTTTATACGTGAATTCTAGTTACACACAAGCGTGTACACCTTCCAAACCCATTGTTCATTTCAAACGTTATCCTTTCAAGGTGTATAAGCACTTGTGATTTTAACACACCAACACATTGATATGCATACAATCATGAGTATGAGTATAAGTATGAGTGTATATGAGAATGAGTGTATATAAGTATGAGTGTGTGTGTCCATCAATGAATTGGTGTATTAAAACTACATACGTTTATACACATTTAAAGGTGTACACGCTTGTGTGTAACTCGAATTCACGTATAAACCGAGAAATATAAAGATAATAAAGTATAATAAGGATGTGTAAAAAATGAACCCAAAAAAATAATGTTTACCCTTCAAAAAACGAAAAATACAAATACAGTCGTGGCTATTGCGTGGCTAATTAACCACGCATTTACCACACAACCAGACAGTGCGTGGTTAATGCGTGGTTAATTAGCCACGCAATAGCCACGACTGTATTTATTGTTTTCCATTTATATATATTAACCACGTAATAACCACGCTTTATTTATTGTTTTCCATTTATATATATTAACCACGCTTTCGTGGTAGATGCGTGGCTATTTAACCACGCAATAACCACTAGCGATTTTCCTGATACTTTAAATCATTGTTCGTGGCAGTTGTGTGGCTATTTAGCCACGCAACAGCCACGAATGTCTTATGCGTCGAAGTTCCGTCACAAATGCGTGTCTAAATTTGGAGTTTCAGGTTGTGTGACAGATGCGTGTTAATTGCGTGGCTATTTAGACACACAAAATTTGCGTGGCTATTTTTCGTGGCTAACCCCCTGTTTTCTAGTAGTGAGTGGTTGAGGGTGAAGCAAGAAAAATACACATAACAGCCATTAATGCAGAAAAGACCGACGATACAAATACAAAACAAGCCAATCAAAACAACCTCCTTCTTCTGCGGCCAAAATTACATCCATGTTAGCCGAATTTCAGTCACTCGTTTACCCTATAAAACTTCATCTCCTTACATGCAATATTACACTTCCAACCCCAAATCATCAAAAACACTACAAGCATCTCTTACACAAGATTTTTTTTTATGAAAATGGACGTATGGTCATGGATCTGTGAGTTGCCAAACTCCGACGAGTGGTCACCCGATTCCACTTCTGAACTAACCTTCCTTTTGGCTAGTTCAACACCTACTGAACTCAGCAAAACTCTTCAACTCAAAGCAAGAAGAAAGTTCTCCTCTAACTCCGATCTATTGGCATTCACCTTTTACATTTCTTATGAAGAAAAGGCTCTCTGGGTTTCCGACACGTGCCAGGTGAACTCAGAGAACCCTTTCTTGCCTCTTGTACTCCAACTCATCCAAGAAATTATCTCCCGTTCACCTACCGCGCATGATAGCATTACCACCGCATGCCCGCGTTCCCAGCTTCAGAAGCTCAAACCCGACTCGGTTTCATGGATCCTCGATTCTCACTCCCCTGAATCCTTTTCAACCTTTTTCAATCTCGTGTTCCTCGCGAGGCTGTTCTGGCTATGTGCCTGTGACGCGCCGTCGGAAGTGGGGTCTCTTTATTTCAACTCCATGCTGGCTCCCAACCTCGAAGCCTTTTCCTCTACCAACACGCCGGTGTTGCGGGCTTTCTTTGTTTCCGCCGGCATCGACGTGGAGCTCTCTGTTATGCGCACGTTTGGGTACATGTTGACAAAATGGTTGATGTTAAGAGAGTCGGGCATAGGTTTACAGTTGCTAACGCCGTCTTATAATAACCTTGGATTCTCCTACGCGGCGGAGACGCATGGGTTATGGGTCTTGAAAGGGTACGCGCCGCTGATGGCAATGACACGCTGCCGCTCCAACCGGGTAAACAACGGGTATCCGGTATTTGAAGCAAAGGAGTCTGTACTAAAATACGCACTGGCCCACCAGCAGATTGAAGCGGTCATCCAATTAGAATATTCAGTTGAGATTAAAGAAAATTTCATTCTGGTTAATGCACGTGTCGACAATATACGGATCCACATGGCAAAACTAGGTTTTAACAAGAATGATGAAAACCCTTATATGCATGAGAGGCATTTTCCGAGTCGGATCCGGGTTTGGATTGGGCCAGAAGCTGGGGCAAGTTATGTAACCAGTTTGACCTTGGGGAAATCCACGGAAAATATTGAGAAGGAGATTGAAACACAAAAGACATTGAAGGGTAGTTTTGGGAAAACTAAAGTTGCAACGATGAAGACAGTGACGAAGACAACAACAAGGACAAAGGCGAGGACATGGAGATGGGACCAAGATTCAGATGGACATGTGGCTATCTTGGACGCAACATTATGTGACAACATGACAGGTGTTGAGGTAGCGTTGTCGCGACCATATGCTGGCGATGGTGATGACAATGGCCCTTTGAATGGTGATCAAGTTGGCCAAAGTTTACAAAAACGATACACAGGTGCAAACAGGTCGTTTACTAAATCAGGAAATTGGGTATTTAACGAGGGGTTAGAAGGGGTGAAATGGAGATTAAACAAGGAAATGGAAGGGAGTGTGTTGAAGTGGAGGATTGGTGGTCAATTTTGGGTAAGTTATTTCCCAAATGAGATTAAGAGTTCACATTTTGAAACAAGGTGTGTGGAGTGGTGTGATGAGGTTGATTTGCCCCTGATTCTTGGTGCATATTAATTAGGCTATAGGTAGACATGTATGTGTTAGTGTTATGTGCGCATATGTAATATATTGCACACTTTATACTGTAAACTGAAACTGTGGGTGTTGCACCAAGCAAAATTATAGCTTATTTGTTCTATGTAAATGTTATAACTTGGATACAGGAAAAATCTACCCGCATCAACTAATTAATAATGCTTTTCATCGTTTAGTTAAGCTTCAATTCGCTGACTTGTAGTGTGCGAAATTCCATAAATCTCTGAGCACCTAATTAATCATAGATCTCGTATACCAAAGTATTATTTTGCAACAATTCAATTTCTTTGCATTTGTTTTAACAATTGATATATAGAAAACGGTATTTAGTAATTGTGTGTTTCATTTTTTCGGCAAAATTTGCATTAAAAATTACTACCGAGAAGCTAGTAAATGACACAATTACAAAGATTTGAAAGCTTCACTTGGGCATTGTAGCCAACAAAACCCAAACATATCAGAAATACATTTCCTGCTAGGCACCCAGCCAAAAGAATAAGCAATAAGAGAGTCAAACGCTCCACCTTTTTAGGTTTCTTAGATGAGAAGGTGAGCTTGTTTTTAAACCTCCACAAGCCATAGCGCACCTCCAATAGCCACAATGAAGGTCTTTAGGACATGTAACCTTTGACACCATCTTTGACTTTGAAGATCAAGGGATTGGGAGTTGATGTTCCATAGGGAAGCAATCATATGACTAAGTAGTTATTGTAGTATTGCAACTCCCAAACAAACGAATGACTAGGGATATCAACATCCCTTCTATCCAGATTACGAAGAGAAAGGAGGCCATTTTGACTGATACGCCATCTATGAATATGGATCTTATTCGGCATCTAAGATTCCAATCATAACGTCCACTACATCTATTAAGGTAAAGACTATTAATATGGAGTTTCATTTAACAAACCTTGAATTCTCTGGTCCCGTCCAGAGACCAACTCCACCTATCTCCTCGAAGTCATCGTGGAAGATAGGGAAGCTTTAATTCAAGATCTCCAATAGTCTCCAAACCCTATAGAATTGACGATAGAGTCAATGTACTCCTAACCCACAGAGTTATAATCCTTTTAGAAATCTAATTGCAAAAGCATAGATTGAGTAGCTTTCTCCTAACATATAAGCTCATTAGCAATAAGAGGACCTTCGGTAATTTTCCTCCCTTTTATTTAAGTTAATTGGCAATCATTGATAACTAAGCTTAAAAATATATCAATCATATTGGCAAGAACTTTACCGTTGATCTTATAGATACTTCTACTAGGTTGATAATCGTGAATGAATATAGATCTTTAACCATGGGAATAAGCATGAAAAGTGACATTTTACAACCAAACGAAAGAATACCAAACCCTTAACCATTTCTACAATATCTTGACCAATAATACTCCAAAAGGACCAAAAGAATTCAAAAGTGAATCCATTAAGACCCCGTTTGTTATTAGGCTAATATCTCACATGGATCTTTCAAATTCTTCCTCGGTAAAGTTTTCATCCAACGTTTTCATGCCTTCCTTTGAAATCTTCTCGTAACATTGGTAACTAAAACTCACAAATTAACAAAAAACGAACAACAAATCAGTTCTTTTATTAACTAAGAACCAGATTTTAAATGAAATACAACAAAAAATATATCACTACATAATCATTCAACACTCTCATATATCTAATCTGGCCTAATCTAACTAAAGAGCTAACAAGAACAGATCTGGTAGAACTTGAAGCTAAAAGAAGGTTCTTGTTTTAGTGGTGAGAATATAAGAAATAGGAGAGAGAGAGAGAGAGAGAGAGAGAGAGAGAGAGAGTGTGTGTGTGTGTGTGTGTGTGTGTGTGTGTGTGACCCAAGAGATATTTTTGTGCACCAATGAAGATGTTGGACACTTCTCAGCTTTTTATACCTCCGGGTTACAACCCGACCTAGGTCTTGACCCTGATGTTTTATCCCTGAGTCTTCAAACATTATCCTCAGCCCACAAGATTCCACTTTGTACATACTTATTCATTTAGCTTCCAATGTCAACACAAATCTTGCACAAAACTAAAACTGACTAAATTAATTTAAATAACAAAAATATAAGATTTCTTGTCAAGTTGCTACAATATGCATGAAAAGATTATTTCATATTTTAACACCTGAGCAGGAAATGCATTATATAAACCAAGTTTTTCTGACTAAATATTAAGTTGAGTAACACCAAGAGGCTTGGTAAATATATCAGTAACCTGTTCAACAGAATCAACATTTACCACTTTAATTACACCTTCAGAAACCTTATCTCTTACCAGACAGATATCAATTTCTAGATGCTTGGTTCTCTTGTGTAAGACTAGTTTTAAAGACAAAAGAATAACAGATTGATTATCACAAAACAAACTAATATGAACAATATATTTATGTCCTAAATCTTGCATTAATATTAATACCCATAAAATTTCACAAGCCACTATTGTAACTGCCCTATACTCAGATTCAGTAGAAAAACTTAAAACAATAGATTGTTTTTTACTTTTCCACGAAATCAAATTATTACCCAAAAATAAATAGTATCCTGTTATAGAAGGACGATAATTAACACATTTTGCCCTATGAGAATCAATCCAAGCAGTTAACAACAATTCATTACTTTTAGAAACTAAAATACCCTTCCTTGGACACAATTTTAGATATCTTAAAACACAAATATCAACTTTCAAATGTGACGTCCTTGGTGCATGCATAAACTGACTCAATATTTGAACAGTAAATGAAATATCATGCCTAGTATTTGTCAAATATATTAATTTTCAAACCATTTTTTGATATTTAGTAATGTTTTCTAACAAATCATCACTTTCATTAGAAACCTCACTAGAAATTACACCATTAACATCTAAAGGTGTTTTGATTAGGGGTGCAAATGAGCCGAGCCGGCTCGTGAGCTACCCGGGACCGGCTCGATAAAAGCTCGGCTCGAGACCGATTTTAAACGAGCCCGAGCCGAGCCCGAGCTTAAATATTAGGCTCGTTTATTAAATGAGCCCGAGCCGAGCCTGTGTCACCAAGCTCGATTGGGCTCGCGAGCCCTAAACGAGCCTATTTATATAATATAATATTTACTTTATATATATATATATATATATATATATATATATATATATATATATATATATATATATATATATATATATATATATATATATATATATATATATATATATATATATATATATATATATATATATATATATATTCCTACATTAGAGTAAACGAGCTTGTTAATGAGCTCGAGCCGAGCGTAAGCTCGTTTAGGCTTGTTAATAATTAAACGAGCCGAGCTTAAGCTCGTTTAGGCTTGTTAAGAATTAAACGAGCCGAGCCCGAGCCCGAGCCGAGCCTGTGTATTTCTTAACGAGCCCGAGCCGAGCTTAGGTCCATAAAGCTCGTAACGAGCCGAGCCCGAGCCGAGCCCTATATATTTCTTAACGAGCCCGAGCCGAGCTCGGTCAGGCTCGGCTCGTTTGCACCCCTAGTTTTGATAGGTTTTGCTTCTAAAAGACCAAATTCATACAACAACTCAAGACAATACTTTCGTTGGGACAAACATATGCGATTATCAGTTTTTACAATTTCAATTCCAAGAAAATATTTTAGAAGCCCTAAATCTTTAATCAAAAACTGAGATTTTAGAAACTGCTTTACAGACTCTATTTCTTGATCATTATTTCCGGTCAAACAATATCATCAACAATAGAGCTCCTAAAGCATTATTATATTGAGACGGTTCACAATTTTCAAGACTTGGTGTTTCCTCAAAATTATTAACATTTATGCATATTGTTTGCTCCTATCCTCCGAATCGTTTGTGAGAGCCCTTTCACTATCCAGAACCGAAGGAGGGACAACATAATCAGTACTACCTTGAGTATCAAGATCATTAGGATCTTCGATGATGGGATTACTTGGGACAACTTGATACAAACAGTCAAAGAAATTTGTGTGATTTACTCCAGGCTCGACCACATCAGAAACATTTTTTGAAGTTACTAGTTTAAGAAGAAAAATCGACTCATAGAAGCACACATCTTCGGAAATGAAAACATATTTGTCGTCAAGACTCAATAATTTTTAGCCCTTTTTAAATTTGAAAAAACAATTAATATACATTTATCTGACCTAGGAGCAAACTTATTCAAATTATTCAGCTTAGTTGTAAAACAAAGGCAACCAAAAACTCTTAAAAAATTAAAATTGGGTTCAACTTTATAAAGCATTTCATAAGGTGATATATCATTCAACACAGATGTAGATGTCCTATTTATTAAAAAAGTTGCAGTTAGAATAGTTTTCCCTATAAATTCAAAGGTAATGCAGATTGAAACAACAAAAATCTAGCAACATTCATTAAGTGCTTGTGCTTTCTTTCCACAACACCATTTTGTTATGGAGTATAAACGCAGGTGGTTTGATGTAAAATTCTCTCTTTTTAAAAAAAATACCTTTGAATTTACAAACTCTGTCCCATTATCAAACCTAAAAATTTTAACAGATTTAGAAAATTGTAACTTCAGCATGTTAAAAAAACACAACAATATTTTCAAAAACTTCCTCCTTTGTCTTTAACAAATAAACCCAGACAGCCCGAGTATACTCATCAACCACTGTTGAAAAAACGTAACCCATCTCTAGTAGACACACGATAGGGGCCCCGCACATCAAGATGAATAAGACCACCTAAGCTAGAGGACTTATGATTGCTTAGAGGAAACGTATAATGTGTTTGTTTAGCCTTGTGGCACACCTCACATGGAGAGAGAACATCATTTCCAAGACTCAATTTATTCTTAAGAACATTAAGAACTTGATCAAAAGGATGGCCAAGTCTTTGGCGCCATGTTAATTTGGAGACATAATACATAGACACATACGAGCTATTATGACACTAACCTTATTATTATTTAAAAAGTACAAGCCTCATGTGACTTTACCATTCCTCATAATGGGACTGACTTGTAAATCCTGAGTATTAAAAAGATAACAATTATGTTCATTGAAATAAACTCCAAACCTACTATCACGAGCAAGTTTATGAATAGAAAGTAAATGAATCTGAAACTCTGGAACAAACAAGACATCATTTAAAACAAGTGTTGGCAACAATTTTAAGTACAATTTTATAAATCCTAGTTTTTGACCCATTTGGATAGCCCACACTCATTTATAAGTCTAAAACATTAACTGAGTTGTACCCTATTGAGTAATAGGAAGTGGGCTACTCCCCGAAAATGCTCCGCCCCTAGGACAAAGGAATAAAAAAGACTTTCTCTATGGCCTCTTGGAAAAAGAAGTAGAAAAATGAATAAATATAGTGATAATTTGATTTAGTCGACGATTGTTTTCCTCCCCAAGTCGGAAACTATTATTATCTCATTCCATTCCAGTGGCTCGTGTATCATCTGTAGCAACATTATAAACGGGAGCTAGCAATATGGATCGTATTGAAGAGGTTCCTGAGACACAGCATGGAAGAGTCACAGCTTCACTCAGTAGAAGAGCCTGACTTTCTATTAATCAAGCGCTAGCGCTCAACCGGGGTTTAAAGAATCGATGAGGTTGGCCGCCCAACGTCGGCTCTACAAATTAACAAGGGGTCGGTCACGAGAGAGAGAATGGTGGGCAAGTAGCTTTCATTTTATTCAATCTAATGGTAGGGCTTTAAAGAGTAAGCAGTTCGTATAAAATTCGTAAAACTGCCAGTCATATGTTGAGTAGCTCTAGAATTTACGACCCATTCACGATGTCCTAAACTGGACTCAACAGAATTATAAGCACAAACCACATTAGACATAGCAGATATACTTGCCATATTAGCAGAGACATCTCCCAATGAACACTTTTCATTAATCAATCCTAAGATTTTGGATACTTACTCCTTGGTAAATTGCATTGTTAGCTTATTATCATTAATAGAAGACACAAATGGATCAGAAGTAACAGTATTAACATTGTACTTAATTTGAAACTATTTTCATTTATTGGTTTAAAATATTTAGGAAATCCAATAAGTTTGTAACATCTCTCAATAGTGTGCCCTTTCATATTACAGTGTTTACAGACATGATTTAAATTTTTTCCATTTTTTCCTTTTAAAATTAGGTCCTTTAGCAACAAATAGAGAATTTTGACTTTTGTTACCATTATCAACTAAACAGCTACTTTTAAGAGACTCTTCCATGGATATAGTAGCAAAAGCCAAATGCACACTAGGTAGTTGCTCTTGTATTAAGATGTTACTTCTTATTGAGCTATAACTCTCATGCAAACCCATCAAAAACTAAAACAACTTAATTTTATTATAAAAGGATTGTCGATCTTCAGAAGCAGCACATGTATACTCACTAATCCTAGATAGTGAATCAAATTCCTTCCACAGCCGATTAAGATTGTTGAAATAATCTAAGACAGTGTCAGACCCTTGAGTATGCATGTTTATCTTTTGATAAGTGTTAAAAACAACAGATCCATTTAAAATTTGATAAGTTTGTTTTAATTCACTCCATAACTCACACGCATTTTTAGATAAAACATATGTAGAAGATATACTTTCAGTCATAGATGCCAACAACCAAGAAACAACAACAATATTTGCTCGATCCTATTTAACAACTATAGCCTCATCCTCTATGGGATAAGGACAATCACTATTAATAAAATCGAACTTTATTCCTAATAGTAAGGGCACTCACAGTGGTTGTAGCCCAACTTTTATAGTTACTCGATCCAAGCAATTTGAAATTAATTATGGTAACAGAACCTATATCATTTGCATGCAAACACAAAGGATCATCAAGGTCAATAATAGGATTATTATGAACTACACCACCAGTCATAGATTCAGCAATACCAGGCATTTTTCAATTTAACAGAGAAACAACAGATATATTTTTATAGAACTCAGAAGCAAGCAAACAGAAGGGACCTTGCTATAGGTCAAGGATCCGTTCCAACACTCTCAACTGAACAGAGTCATTGCTATTACAAGGCCAAAGAGAACTTACAAATCACGAAAGCAGCAATTCAAATAGAAACCATTCGTTTCTCTTTTAATCAGACCATAAGACCCTAACTCGAACAAATAAGAAAATGTGATGAGCAGTAGTGGTTAGATAAACTATAATATTCAAGAAATGACCAGATCTACAGAGGGACAAGATTTGAGAAGATAAATTGATGTCCAAATTTAGAATAAGGACTAGATCTGAGAAATAAGCAGTAAAATAAGCATATATCGAGACCAGATCTACAACAGAGGCCAAATCTAGAAATAGTCGGTATGTAATTATGAAAAAAGGAACCAGATCTGCGAAATGACCAAATCTAGAAAACAAGATGAACAGAAATAGAAAGGAATGACGTCCTCAACACGATCTGATGCAAAAAAACAAGGATTCAACGACTCAATGAACATCCACGCCCTAATGTATCAAAGGATTTTGTCTTAAAGAAGGATAATCTTCATTAGTTAATATTTCTTTAAAAACTAAATTCATAAAATTATAAGTGACTATTTTGGTTTAAGGTTTAGGCGCACGGTTTGAGCGAGTAAGGAAGAATTTTGCAGACGAAATCTCGTTAAGTGGGGGAGAGTTGTAAGACCCTGTGTAACGCCAAGACACTCCTTATATGTAAATGTAATAAAAAGGGTAAATTGGTCATTTTACCTTAGAAGGGTAATTTGGTCTTTTGGACAGAAAAGGACTTAGTTTGTAATAATATTTTGGGTTTTGGACTTAAAATGTTATAAAAACTAGTTTTTGTCATAAAAATGTGTAAAATGTGGCAAAACTTCAAGAATTACAACTCAGGGACTAAACTGCAAATTCTGGAAGTATAAATAGTGGGACAAACTCTCCCACATGTACAGAACATCTAGAAGCCACGGGAGAGGGTTTCTTGAGCGATCATTTCAGATTCTTGGAGATTTCTTGAAGGTCTGAGCTTGGATTTCGATTCTAGGCTTTGGATTGAAGAATTGGAAGCTTTGAAGGTAGGCATTCCAAGTTCTAACCTAGATTGCTCTCGATGAGTTTTTATAGAAACTGAAATCGGTGATTTTAGTCATGAATTATGTGGTTAAGTGGCTTAATACTTCCAGTAAGTCATGTTAAAAGAACTTAATTCAAGAATATGGAAGTAGGTTGCTATTTTGAAAGAATTGAGATTTTGATCAAGAACCCTAGATGATGAGTTCTTGTGATAAACTTGATTCTAATGGTTTAAAATGAGTTCTAGATGCTATATTGACTGAAAGAAATCAGTAGAAGCAAGTAAAATTCAATAATTTCGGTTTTTGGACCAAAATTGTGAAAACGGGAAGTTTTAGAAATGGGTTGGAATCACCAATTTCATTGTCTAAAACTTGATATTTATGAAAGGTTTTGGCCTTGGAACATTTCCTAGTGATTAAGTCGAGTAATAAGTGCTTAACAATGGAAAATGGGATTTTATAGCACAAAAATTGGACTTACTGCCTGGAATCGCAGGGATCGCGACCCGACCATAGGGTGGATCGCGACCCGATCTCGCGGCAGAAGTGAAGTATTCCTCTGTTAAAATTTTGAGCATTTTCCAAGTTTGATTCTTATGCTAGGCTTATCCGATTGACCTGAAATTTTAAATATAGGTCTAATATGGTGTGAAACTTCATACAAAATTATCGGAATACGAATACGACCTCCCGAAAGTACTGTAGTAGAATACGCGTATTTCGGGAAGTGTATTAAATTTTTATAACGATGGTTATTGATTGGAAATGCTTGGAATTGGTCTTATATTAGACTCTTGCGCACTAGAACCAACTGAAATGGTAAATTAACCTATAATCATTGTGAAATGAATGAAATTATAGGTACGGGACAAAATCTTGCGGGATACATTTCAAGGCAAGAAACAATTAAAGCTAGTGGTAGCAAGCATTCAGGTGAGTAATCTTAACTATATCTAGTATGATATATAATGATTGCAATGGCACTACTTGAAGTAGTTGAATACGAGACAAGGGTAGAATACCCAAACGATATGCGGATATAATATTGGATTGAAAATCCAAATGGTGCGGCCTATATGGCTATGAATTATGGTGCGGTCTTTGGACCATGATATTGGGTTATTGAACCTAAATTGGTGCGGCCTTCGGGCTATGATATAAACGATGAAACAACTGGTGCGGCCTTTGGGCTATGATATAAATAATAAAACTGTTGGTGCGGCCTTAGGGCTATGACTTGATTATTTTAAATGTTTTGGTGCGGCCTATATGGCTATGATATATGGTGCGGTCAGTGATGACTATGATATATGGGACAGATTTTGTTTAAGAGTTTAATTGTTATTATTCTCTTATATATGTGTAATGTTATTTGCTGATTACTCATTGGGCTTTATAGCTCACAGTTTTATTTGATATGTCCCTACAGGTGAGCGTGATCCCGCTAAGGGAAAAGATAAAGTCCGTGACTAAGGACTTAGGATGGTGAAGTGACAACCCGGCTTAATGGATGTATAATATTTTCATGTATTGTAATCCTTGATACACTTGTACCTGTTTATGTTGACAAATACCCTTTGGATAATGTTTTATTGTAAAATATATGATTTGAAAAATAAAAAAAAAATTACGGAGTGTTTTATAAATAAGTCGGGTGTTACACCCTGATCCCGAGAAGTCTAAGTTCAAGGCTTAAAAGAAATCAATTTTGGGAAATTTGGTGGGTTAGCGTTGCTAAGGGCTTGCTTAGCATCACTAAGTGCTTGATGGCCTTGATAGCATCGATAATGGTTGGCTTAACATTGCTAAGGTCTTGGCCGATTGGTGAGTTTGCAAGATCTCCAATTAGCGACGCTAACTTAAGGTTAGCGACACTAACTGTTGTTTTTGGGCCAAAACCCTAGATTTTGAAGTTTGGGCCATATTTATTGGGTGCCAAACCCCAGGGCAACCGCCATTTGACAGATTTCATCTTCTAAAAACTCCTCTCTTCGCTCTCAAGCCTCTTTGGAGTGATTTTTGATGTTCTTGATCTTTTTGGATGATTTTTTAAAGCTTTGATGGTGTTAGAAGGTTGATGGTGTTGCTAGAAGGTATTCTCCAAAATTGACTCATCAAGATCTGCATTTCTGGACCTCTATGAGTATAAAGTTCTTTCCTTTTTGTGTTTACAAGGTTGATCTAGTGTTTGTGATGGTGGAAATGGATATTTGGTCCCTTTTTGGCTTGGTCTTTGGAACTTGTTAGGAAAGTTCTGACATTTATGCTTCCTATAGCATTTCTAGAGCCATTAAGTCATATTAGAGAGTGAGTCAAGCTCTCTTGAGTTGTTTGTATGGTTGTTTGGCTAGTTTTGAGCTTTTGGACTTAGGTTTTGAGTTTTGGGCACGAATAATCATAAAGGTGGCAACTTTATGGGTCAATAGTCATTTTGGATAGGTTCTGGAAGGGCTTTACACCTTGGCTAAATGGATTAAGAACTTAATGAAATTTTAGGACTGTTCATAGTTAGCGGCGCTATTTTGGGAAGATAGCGGCGCTAACTGGCTGATGACCGTTGACTTTGACTTTGACATTTGACCATTGACTTTTTGACCAGTTTGACATTTGGTCAAACTTGAGGGTTCGGGGTACCGGTCTTAGAAGTTTATCCTGTTTGGGGTTTAGGAAGTTCTAAGTGAAGTTTACCCTTGTTATGGAGTTTGTATTGTCGGGATCTGAGGACACTTGCGTGGAGTGTTGTCTAGCTTGCGGTTGCGGATCAGGTGAGTCTTCTCACTATACTATGGGTGAAGTTGCATGCGTAGGTAGCCTTTATTACTGTGTGTAGTAATGTGTATTAGTCGGGTGTGACTTACGTTATTTGACTGTATGGTTGGTAATAGGAACCCGATGGGTTAGGCTGTATGCTTAGGATGTTGTGCTTATATGTGCAGTCGTTGGATTCGTTCTGGCAACTAAAGAATGATTTATCGATCCGAGGGTTGCTGCATGATAAAGGACGATGCATGACTGGTCGTACCTGGGCACCCGAAGATCAAAGAATGATTTGATTCGGCGACGGATGGAACGGGGCAAGCTCGTGAGTTCTTAGTCGAGGCGGATCGGGGCAAGCCTCATAGCCAGGTTCTTCGCGGCAAGCTCGGAGACCTTTTGTGATTATGCTTTATGTGATGGATCGTGTGATATTTTGGAGAACTCACTAAGCTTTGTGCTTACTCTTTCACCCTATCTGTTTTTCAGGTATTTGCTAGCTTGGGCTTAGAGCATGACGCGACTGTATCGCATCTGAGGTTTTAGCATTCAAGTATTCCGCTGGATAATGTTTGTAAACGTTTTTATAAACACGATTTTATATGTTTTAAGTATCAAGTTTTAATTAGATTATTTCTATTTTACATTACGTTTTATGTATTTGATCCGTTTTTAAAACGAAAATTTTACTACGGAATTTGGGACGTCACAGACGATCTAGTGAGAGTTGTCAACGTAATGATCGTTGGAAAGGTTATAATTGTTTGCACATATGTAGACGTTGGAAGGGTTATGTGCCGCGATGAAACAAGTCGACACTCGCATTATTGTGACATAAATTGACTCGATTTGTGCTCTCCAAGCACTCATGGTGACTGAAATCAACCCAAGTTGTGTTGTCTTAATCCTATCCCTAAAATACAATTTGTTTGACGCTAACATCTTCATCAGCATCAATAGAGACAAAGACATCATAATGGTCGACCACATGAACAAGATGAAGAACAACGCCATCATCAGCAGCATCGGCCACTTCGACAACAAATTCAACATGCTCGGCCTCGAAACATACCCATGCATCAAATGTGCCATGATCTGCAAAGGGATGGATTTCTTAAGATTATCAACACGCTAGGTATCGTCTGCAACACCAGCCACTTTCTATAGGTTCAATTTCTTGAAGTGATCAAAGTGAAAGAAGGCGGACAAGAGGTTAAGGATGGAGATAAGGGATGATCTGCAAAGGGATGGAGGGGTGGGTTGAGTCACGATGGAGTGGAGATGGACAATAGTGGTGTGATGGCAGCCGGAGGTTGACGATGGTAGTGGTTGGAAGTGGAAGATAACTTGTTATTGAAAATATATATCTATAAGAAAAAAAAAAGTCATGTAAAAGCCATGTTAGCGCTACATGGACAAATTTTGTTGTCCTATCTATCATGTTGATTCTCATGTTACCTTTATAACCGATTATATTGTTTTTTCTTCTAAAAATGACCTTTTTGATAAGTAAAATAATTAGGAATCTGAATACAATAAAAACATTAATAAATTCAAATAAGATCAAAATGGACAACCACATATATTGGTTCCTAATTTTTGTTTCTAACTTTATTCCTAACCATTTGAAATGATGACAAGTGGATTAAACTTTACACTTATCATCTTTTTAAATGATTAGGAATAAAGTTAAGAACGAAAATTAGAAACCAATACAATTTCTCGATATGGTATACTCTTTTAATGGTTCTCTTATTTTTTGTAGTATTTCCAGGTTAAACGTGGCAAAACGGATTATTTTAGCAATCTCCATTGAGCAAGATCGAGAAAACATGGACCTCTTCCCAACACCGACAGAGAAGAGGGCCCATTGCACAAACACACATAACACAATCAACACACAGTAACTTAATTTCATCAAGAAATTGCTCTTCACGGACCCCCTCCTTAATCTGCTTTCTTGTCTTCTTCTTTCAGCATTTACTCATGGGTCATCCCCTTTCACGGGTCGGGTCAACAAAACACACACACATTTATGTAGACACAGAGAACTAGACTAATAGAGAGAGAAATCCAGGGAGTAGGTTGTGCCAGGAAAATAAACAAGCTTTTTGTTAGGACTGGGTGAAAAGGGAAAATGGAAGACAGTGATGAAGAATGGGTCATGGTTAAACCGGTTTTAGATAAAGATTTATGGAAGCCATCGTCTTCTTCAAGCAACTCGAATGAAACAGAGAAGAAAGCTCTGAAGGTGAGGTTTAATGAAGCAGCTAAGCACTGGACTGATGCTCTTCCCATCGGCAACGGCCGCCTTGGTGCTATGGTTTGGGGCGGCGTGTCCTCTGAAACTATCAATCTTAATGGTAAATTTTTCTTTTTAAAACTACCCATTTAAGGAATTTTAAGGGGTTTTAGGTTTTATCATTTAAACCCCTTTTTTGAACCTTTTTCGCCAATCCTGAAACGCCATTGATGATTTAATGGGATTCTTGTTGTTCAAGATGACACGCTGTGGACAGGGGTTCCTGGGAACTACACGAACCCAGATGCTCCGGCCGCATTATCGGAGGTCAGAAAACTTGTGGATGACGGAAAATACGCCGAAGCTACTACAGCAGCCGTCAAATTGTCCGGCGACCCCTCCGATGTATGCTTTTTAGCTATAATTCTTAGTGTAAAACGACCATATGAGTTACATCTGATCTCTCTCTTTCGTAATAATGAAGGTATACCAACTTCTGGGCGATATAAACCTAGAATTTGACGACGATCTTGCTGCGTTCGATGATAAAACGTATCAAAGAGAGCTGGATTTGGATACAGCCACCGTAAAAGTCAAATACTCTATAGGCGAAGTAGAATTCACAAGGGAACATTTTGCTTCGTACCCAGATCAAGTAATCCTTTCCAAGATCTCCGGAAGCAAATCTGGATCGTTGTCATTTACTGTATCTTTCGACAGCAAGCTCCATCATCATTCTTATGTAAACGATCAAAACCAGATTATCATGGAAGGCCCATGTCCGGGTCAAAGAAAACCACCAACACTTTATGCTGACAATGACGACAAGCCTGAAGGAATAAAGTTTTCTGCGATTCTTGATTTGCAAATCAATGGCGGTACAGGCACCATAAGTGTTCTAGATGAAAAGAAGCTTAAAGTCGAGGGGTGTGATTCGGTGGTTATACTTTTAGTGGCCGCATCTTCATTCGACGGCCCATTTACACACCCTAAAGATTCAAAACGTGATCCAATTACCGAATCTGTAAATACTTTGAAGTCGCTAAAGAACTTTTCGTATTCAGAACTTTATACTCGCCATGTGGATGATTACCAGAAACTATTTCATCGCGTCTCCCTTGAGCTTTCAAGCTCCAAAACCGTCGCAATTGATGAACAAACTGTCGCAACTTCTGAAAGGGTCAAATCTTTTAAAACAGACGAAGATCCTTCTATGATTGAGCTTTTATTTCAATACGGTCGTTATTTGTTAATATCATGTTCACGGCCTGGTACACAACCGGCTAACTTACAGGGTATATGGAATAATAAAGTCGAACCCCCATGGGAGTAAGTGGTTTTTTTTTTTTTTTTAGTTTATTACCTTTTTTTCACACTATAAACAGACTGAAAAGAACTAATTTAATATCTTTAAAATTATGCAGTGGTGCACCTCATTTGAACATTAATCTTCAAATGAACTATTGGCCGTCACTTTCTTGCAATTTACATGAGTGTCAAGAGCCGTTATTTGACTACATGTCGTCTCTTTCGGTCAATGGAAGTAAAACTGCAAAAGTGAGATTGATTTCTTCATGTTTGTGGAGTTTTTAATTATTGATTCTTTTTTTGTAACGAATTGATGTGTGACAGGTGAATTATGAGGCGAGTGGGTGGGTTACACATCAAGTTTCTGATATTTGGGCCAAAACATCTCCGGATCGAGGTGAGGCGGTGTGGGCTCTATGGCCGATGGGTGGTGCTTGGCTTTGTACCCATTTATGGGAGCATTATACATATACAATGAACAAAGTAAGTTTAGGGTTTTGTTACATATTAAACTAGGAATCATTTGGATGCTAACATCTATTAAATAAATAGGAATTTCTAGAAAAGAAAGCCTACCCGTTGCTAGAAGGATGCGTATCGTTTCTTTTGGACTGGTTAATTGAAGGGCAAGGAGGTTATCTTGAAACAAATCCTTCAACTTCTCCAGAACATATGTTTATTGCTCCCGATGGTAAGCAAGCTAGTGTTAGCTATTCAACAACAATGGACATGTCGATCATAAAAGAAGTATTTATCGCCATTGTTTCTGCTTCCGAGGTAATAAAATAAATAAACTAATAAGTAATTATCCACATTACACATTCTGGGTATTTCGCGTTTTTCAAGAATAATAAAGAAAATCTAAAAATTAACAGGTTTTGGGAAAAGAAAAAAGCGATTTGGTTCTGAGAGTTCTTAAAGCTCAACCGCGACTCTATCCAACCAAGATTGCTAGGGAGGGGTCCATTCTTGAATGGGTATGTTTATTTTGATGTTTCTTTTTTCAATTATTGAATTTTTTTTTATACTAATATGCATCAGATCCCATTAGAATTTTTTTTAATTTAATAATGGATAGGCACAAGATTTTGAAGATCCAGAAGTGCATCATCGCCATGTGTCACACCTATTTGGGCTTTTTCCGGGGCATACAATAAATGTTGAGAGAACTCCGGATCTTTGTAAAGCAGCAGATTATACTCTTATTAAGAGAGGTAAATTTGACTTTTTAAAGTCAAAGGAAGTACTTTTCGAATTGAAAATCGGAATCGATATTTCAACATGTATAATGCCAAGATGATTGTATCCGTAGTTGATGTCGTAAACGTTAATGTAGGTTTCGATTTTATTGCAAACATCAACAAGTTTGGTGTATATTTAGGAGTCAAAATTTGTCCTTTTGACCTGAAAAGTCAAAGTTTGAAGAGTTGACTTTTCTCTTGTGTGACAGGTGAGGAGGGTCCGGGATGGTCGACTACATGGAAAGCTTCTTTGTGGGCCCGGCTTCACAACAGCGAAAATGCATACAGAATGGTCAAACACTTGTTTGACTTGGTTGACCCCGATCACGAAAGCGATTATGAAGGAGGACTTTATAGTAATTTGTTCACGGCCCACCCCCCTTTCCAAATTGATGCCAATTTTGGGTAAGCACTATATCATTTCTTACACAAAAAAGTTGGAACAAGGTGGAATAGAGACGCTCTCGATCTCTTAGTCTGTGTAAAAGACGTAAATACCCTTTTTTCATCTTCATCATAAAATATATCCCAGAAAGCTAATTGTGGATATGGTGGTATCAGATTTTGTGCAGCAATAGCTGAGATGCTTGTTCAGAGCACAATGAAGGACCTATACTTGCTTCCTGCACTTCCTAGAGATAAATGGTCAAACGGTTCGGTCAAAGGATTGAAGGCACGTGGGAATGTAACAGTTAGTATTTCTTGGAAGGAAGGCGATCTTCATGAATTTGGTTTATGGTTATCCAAGAACACCAAATTAGAGGGTTCCAAGAATCAAAACTCTACAAAAAGAGTGCACTATGGAGGGAGTACCATCATGGCCAAAATGTCATATGGGAAAGTCTACACGTTTAATAAGAAGCTGAAATGCATAAAGACAACATCTTTGTTTGATTCATCCAATTTTTAGTTTTGAATTTGTACTTGATTACTTGGCCACGTGTAACTTCGGGTATGAGGCGTTACATTTTGAGGAGGTTTTTTTTTTTTTTTTTTTTTAATCTTTGAGCGGCGAATGTGTTCTTTGGATTATTTAAGACTTGTAAAGATTCTTTCTTGAAATTTTATTGAAATCCCTGAAGAAGTGAAGTATTTAATCACAATCCTTACCGATATTCTCCTAAAAATCGAAATTGTCTTGTGGTATATTTGTTTTGATTTGTTTTAGTTTTAATGTTCGACATTTAGCGTGTTCATTGAATTGGTTTAGTTTAGGTAGATTTTAGTATGGATGTGAATAGAACTAAGTGGTAATGTGTATACCATGAGCTGATTACAACGATATTGAACTCTATAAAACAGCTAAGATACATAACTATATATTGCGTCACCCCCCCAAAAAATATATATATATACCGGGAGGAGATTTCCAAACATTTAAAGTGGTCTTGAAGTTGTTAAATAGCGACGTAAGAAAGCCTTTCGTGAAGATGTTGCGTATTGTGAGCTGAAAGGCACATGAAGAACATGAACAAGGCCTATGGCTATCTGAATCCAAACGAAATAAATATTGGTCATTATATGTTTAGGGTTGGACGACATGTAGATAGTGTTGATGTTGTCACAATAACGATTGTGGCCTTGGTGGACGGGCAGTACATTTTGTATAGGAGATTACAAACCCAATATGTTTCAGTAACGGCATTAGCCACCCCTCAGTATTCAGCCTCTGTAGCCTCTGTGTTGGACCCGAGATATGACACCTTGGCATTTCGACAACCAAGAGATAAAGTTGTCATCGCGGAAAATTTAGTGCCCCGAGCGACAAGTGGAGAGATAGTTGTCACAATCAGCATCAGAGAATGCAATGAGACTGGTAAGCAAGGAGACATGGAGATGGAGATTGTGATCAATAGTTACCTCGATGTAGTGCAAAGAAAGTACTTTACAATTAAATTTAGTACATTGTCATTACATTTGCATCTATTGAGAATTACAAAGCAATACTAGCATGTAACAAAAGCACACACTAGTTACATTGCATCACTGAAAAGTCAACTTCACAAAAAGTGTTATCAGGATCATTAAGATAGTAAACAAGAAAACTTATATAGCTTATAACAAAACAACCATCTACCTCTGTCAATTTTCTTTGATCTCTTATATTTGTCATTGTCACCATCGTGAAGCCACTTGAAAAACTTGTAATTTCGTGTTGGATCCTGCCAAGAAACATATACGATTATACAATAATGTACTCCTAACTTTCAAAAATTACGATTTCATTACCTGGAAATTAGGTCATTTGGGTTATCATCTGTGCGTGAAATAGAACAACATAACATTAGGTTTTTTAAAAGATAACTAACTAAAGATATGGTCTATATCAATAAAAACAATACCATAGGGATGACTTTTGTAATTTCCTCAAAAAATTGTGTTCTCTTCTAGTTTAGAAAGAAAAAGTAACAGGAGAAACAGAAACCCTACAATTCGTGAAGCTAAAACCCTTGTGTCACTCGCAAGATCCCTTCGTGTGCTTCTGAGAGAAATGGCATGGCGTGGTTCGATCTCCAGGACATTGATGTCCGCCACAAGAACATCATCTTTCCGTTCTACTGCGCCGCCCCTCCCTCGCCTCCGTCCTCCGCAGATTAACGCTCCCCGCGTTCACTCCAGCCGCCTCCGCAACCCTAGGTATTTTCCAACCCAATTTCTTCCATCTCGTTTATCTCTTCTCATTGTTTTCATTTCTTAATCGGATGTATATGTATTGTAGGACCTTGGGAGAATTAGGATGTGCTCAATCTCTGATGCCGCTGGTTGCCGGAGCGCGGCTGACGTCACACCTCACTGTCAATGTGCGCGCGTTCTGCGAGCTGTCTCATGGTACCTTCTGCCGCTCTTGTCAGGATCGCTAGTAGTGAGTTTTTTGCTGTTTCTAGGACACGCATCAAACACTTATCTTCTTCTACACTCGATCTGCCTGAATGAAATCACAATTACTAAATATCAAATCTGTTTTCCTTCACTAGTTCGTAGGTATATGGCTTAAATGCTTAATTGATTGTGTGATTCTTTGTGTTAAATTCAATCTATGTTCACTCATAAGAAACAACGGGATTGGGATTTATTTATTTATTGGTAGGGTGGAATGGAAAAGATGGGTGATATCAAGCAATTTCAAGCATCAAAAGGCAGTACAGACATACAAATTTGTAGGTTTCTCATTTTTTTTACCTTTCAATCCTTTATTTAACCTTTTCCATGCTTCATACCACAACTCTCCAACAAAGACAAAATCTTTTTAGGGTTCTTTTATCATAAACAGATGTTAGCTAAACTTGAGAAGAAACCATTGTCTTAAGTAGCATTTAGATTTTGAATTAGAAGTTGTAAGACTTGTTTCACAACTTTCCAAATAAGTTTGAATCTTGTTTGTAGTTTTTATAAATATCTGCACTTTGAGGAATGGTGCACTAATGCTATGCTTTTTATGATTCTTTATGCCACTTGATATCATGCTTTTATTGAGTCTTCTTTGATTATTA
Organism: Cichorium intybus; assembly: GCA_023525715.1. Lineage (NCBI taxonomy): Eukaryota > Viridiplantae > Streptophyta > Magnoliopsida > Asterales > Asteraceae > Cichorium > Cichorium intybus. Next base: position 7,228,369 of record CM042015.1, on the reverse strand, counting down.
GAAGTTGAAAAGCACCTTTTTTTTTTTATAAATACCATATTGGCATGCTTTCTCCAAAGATAAAAACTTGTTTTGAAAATTTTCTTGATGCAGGTACTTGATTGGTGATTGGTTAGGCAACTTTTTATAAGAGGCAATGATGGTAAAAGGGTTCATTGGATGGAACAGTTTTCTGTTTTGAATGGGAACATTTTAATAAGATTAGATGTTTTTGCATCTTGTTTTCTCCCTTTGGGCAACCTAAGGACTGTTTTTTTCTCTTTGAGACATTTTATGTAGATTATTTTAGTTGAAGCTTTCATTTATATTTGGATTCTGAACAATGTTTGTTAGTTTTGTTTTTGCAATTGTATTGTTTGTGATGGAAGAATCCGATCAAATCTATATTTTGTACTTTTTGGGGAATTGATATGGCTTAGAACAAGATGGCACCAATGAATTCCAACAAAGGACCTAATTCTCACATGCACTTGCCTCATTTATTGGGGATTGTTAAGAATTACATTGTCTTATACTACATCAATCAAATTAATGGATTAATATGTATGGTAATTGTTTATTCAAGGTTTGAACCTAGTTTTGAGTTAAAATATATGTTATATAACATATATTTTTCTATCAAAACAAGAGAACAAGTAAGGGGTTTGAAAGTTGTGATAGCTATCAAGGTGTTAAGCTACTTTGGCATACCATGAAACTAAAGGAAAGTGCTAGAGGTGAAAGGGTTCTACATATAGTGTTTATCGACTTGTAGAACGTGTGTGAATGTACCATAAGAGAAGATTTGGAGGACCCTGAGGATTAGAAAGAAGGGTACCAAAGATTTATGCCAGGGCTATAAGGCATATGTATTGTCGGTCTACAACTTGTGTTCGAGCTACAGTTGGCAACATTAAGTTTTTCTCGATGGAAATTGGCTGCATCAAGGATCCGTTTTTAGCATATACATATTCACTTTGATACATGACCAAATTTCTCGCTAGATTGAGGAAGAGTTGCCATGGAGTACACTTTTTATCGACGGCATCGTGTTGCTAGAAGAGAATATTATTGAGTTGAATGTTAGGATGGATACCATGTGAAAATTGGCTATATCAAGGATGAGCTCTTAACATATACATATTTGCTTTGATTATGAACAACATTTCTCTCGAGATTATAGGAGGGGTTGCCATGGTGTATGACTTTTGTCGACGGCATAGAATATGAGTGAGTTGAATGCAAGGTTGGATACTTGGAGGGTATGGTTGGAAAAACTAAATGAAATATATTTGTTGTAATTTCAACACAAAGCGAAATGATAAGGAATAGAAGTATGGATTTGTAAGTAATTACTACACCTAAATAAGAGTTACAGGTGTTTGGGGTCTAAGATTCATACGAAGAGACTTTATCCACCCTTAAAGATAGAATGACACAATTGTTAAAGCATAGTATTGTGCGACAATAGGTTATGCTCTAGAAGAAATTTTTTACGATGAGGATATTGCGGTGGATTTTGGGTAGAATATTGTGGATTGAATATCGAAGATGATAATAAAAAATTCATTAGGAGTTGATAGATCATCGAAATTTAAGTGAATAAAGATTGTGAGTCCATAATGTTGGTTAGGTGGGTGGATGAGAGGGAACATGAAGAAGTTGGCTCTTTTAAATGACATGACCCTATATAGACGAAGGAAGTGGGAAGATTAGTATGGGTCCTAGTATCTTTTTAATTGTTAAAAACACGGTATCTGCATCCGTACTTGTATTGTATTTACTTGCATCTTATTGCACTATTTGTTTTGGGTTTTATCTCTACCCCCAACCCCTTTATTCACCATTGTGTGCCCGTACTTATATGTTGGAAGTCATTTATAGGAACAATCCCTCCATCTTTTGGGTCAATTTATGATTGCTTACATCTTACCTCCTTACATCATTCCTATGTTATAGCGTTTTGTTTGTTCTGTACTTTATCAAACATAGTTGACGTTTGAATAATGCAAACAAGGTTACCCGTAGTTTTGAAGAACTTGTCTTTTCGTGGTGTTTACCATTTTGGGTTTAATTTCTTACCAGAGTTTTAGACTCTTTTTGTAACGGAAAAAGATGACCCTGATGGCACAACCTCCGAGCACACACACAACTGACAGCACATGTGGTCTAGTTCAAACTCCTATAAGAACAGAGAGGATGTCAGCAATGTCATCTCCTGATTGCAACCCACAACACTTTCTATGGGAAAAGAAAGAGGTGAAATTTAACACGGGACCTCCATATGGGGGAAGGCAAAGAGTCCAGCGTCAATGGGGGCCATGAGGTGATCATTAAGCATTTTGCTTACGAGACTCAAACATCAATCTCTCTATAAATCCTCCAAAAGGGAACCCCTAAAAGAAAAGACTCCAACATTCATAAATATTTGTATATTTAGAACTTGTCCCGATATGGAACATTAACATGCCCATGTGATGTTTTAGACATTCGCCTCATACCATGTTATATATATAAAACCATTGTTTTTCTTTTTTTCAAAAGAACCCTAAATGAGAAACGAAAACTCAACCAATATAAAAGGTACCGACCGCAATCTAGAAAGATGAAACATCAAATGAATTCATTAGTCCGCAAGTATACATCTCAGAAAAAATGTCTAATTTTCTTTGTGTTCAAAGAAATAAGTTGTTACAAAAACTAATTTAGAAGTAAACAAATGCAATACACATTTGGCAACAAGTAGCTAATCAAAACCCACCAAGTTACATCACTTGTTCGCACTTGGATCAAGATTTAATAAAACGTGATTAAATTTCACATTTTAATTTAATCACAATTTTTTAGCACGAACTCTGCCACTTCTACGGGCACTTTGACTTGATAAATCCAATGGGGAAGAAGTTGCCTCTTTCAAATTTGTGTCATCATTATCTGCTTTTGTTTTTCTCTTTTTAGATTTTGTTGGTGTTGAGTTTTCACCGTTTGCTTGTTTGGTTGTTGTCTTTACCGGTGTGGGGCCCGCGGTTGTTTTATCTGGTGTACCACGGGCCTGTCCCGTGTGATTAAAACTCCGACGGGCATTTTCAAACCATTTGCTAACCTGTCAAATAATGTTCACAATACAAAATATTATAAGCTACAGGAAATAGAAGAAATATTGTTGTCTTTTTTATGGATAATTTTATTTATTACCAACTATAAAAGGTGTTCAAAATAGGTCATTGTGACTACCCCTCATTTAGTCAACTTCTTTTTACAAATCTACTTTTATTTGGGAAGATGACTTAATAGGGTAACAATGTTTTCGATTTGTACAAGTTTAGTCCCTAATGTTTTTTTTCTACAAAATACATTATTGAACTTTTTGTTTTTGTACACATAGTCCTTTTGACCTGCAATTCCAGGTTAGCCAGGTCATTTTGGTATTACGAGTTTTGATAGGGTAACATTGTTCTCGATTTGTACACATTTAGTCCCTGATGTTTTTGTACATATATAGTCCTTTTGTATACGTTTTCTAAATATGGTTTTTATAAATATATTTTTATACATGTATTTTAATATACGTATTTTATACATTTATATACGTTTTTTATAAAGAACGTATATAAAAAATGTTTTTATATACGTTTTGAAATATATGTTTTCAAATACATTTTTAAATACGTTGGAAGTAAAAATATGTATTTTTTTGGGATTATAAATACATGTATTTACTTCCAGAAGTCGTAAAAAACGTATTTGGAAACATGTATTTCAAAACACATCTAAAAACGTTTTGTATCTACATCCTTTAAAAAAATGTATATAAATATATAAAATACATATATAAAAATGTATATATAAAAAACATATACAAAAGGACTATGTGTACAAAAATATTAGGGACTAAATGTGCACAAATCGAGAACAATATTCCCTTATCAAAACTTGTAAAACCACAATGACCGGCTAACATGGAGTAACAAGTCAAAATGACTATATGTGTACAAAAACAAGAAGTTAAATGGTGTATTTTGCAGAAAAAAAACATTAGGGACTAAACATGTACAAATCGAAAACAATGTTACCCTATTAAGTCATTTTCCCTTTTTATTTTAGTTAGAATACCGTCCAAACTTTTTTTACAAGTTTGCCCCAATTTTTTCCAGAACTTCATTTTTATAAATCCATTTTTACATGTTTTCCAAAAGTTAGTAATTTTGCAAATTCATTTTTTACCAGAAAAACAAATTTGTAAAAAATGCCAAAAGAATGTGAAAATGATTGTTTTTACAACCATGTACAAATGTGTAAAAGCGAAATTGTAACGTCGTTCAAGAAACGAATTTGTAGTAATACTAATTTTCAAAGAACATGTAAAGACAGATTTGTATGTAAAAAAAAGTTGGGACCAAATTTGTAACAAAAAATTAAAAGTCGGGGCACATTTGTTAAAGAAAATCAGCTAAATGAAGGGTAGCCTGTAAACCTAGCAGATCACAGTGACCTATTTTGAATAACTTACATGGTTACCTTTACAAATTAAAATGCAAAAAATGGCTTTTTGGGTACATAAGAAATAGTTGGATAAATGATATAAATAATATAATCCCTTTTATTTATTTAAATTAGTATTGACCTGATTAAGAGTGAGATTCAATTCTTCGGTTAAATTCTCTTTGACTTTGCGGTCAGGGTACTGACTTTCCTTGAATATTTCATAGAGCCGCTGAAAAAGAAAAAGAAAATGATTATCTTCAAATTAATAAATATATTGAACACTGTTATTAATATGAAGATTATTTCATGACATGAATTATTTATCAAAGATTATTTCATCAATCTCAAGATTATTTCATGACCAGAGTTATGATACCAATAATTTAATATCAAACAAATTTCGAGACAAGAATCATTAATATCAATATTATTTTGTTTAATATTATTTCATGAAAAGAATTATGTCATCAAAATAAAGATAATTTTATGACAAGAGTTATAAAGATACCTGAGTAACAGCTTCCCCTAGTTTTTTTCTATTTGATGATTTAGCACCACTTTTGTCACCAGAATCAACAGCAGAAGTACCCTTGCATGCTGAAGTACCATTTTTGCCCTCAACAACTACCTTTTTACCACTTTTTATTACAGGGGTAGTAGCGTCATTTTCTTTCTTTTCTTGGTTTGAATCTTTATCCTTTGCCCCTTTAGCATTCTTCCGTCTCTTCGGCCCTTCGGTATCTGAAAAATCCTCATCACTTGAATCCGAAGAAACATTCCCATATGCCTCCTGTATATACAAGGGTAAATTCGTCATTTACACATATTCAAACAATTCATTCAGCCAAAAAAAGAAACAAACTTTGTCCGTACAGCACAGGACTTTATCTATACAGACATCACTACCCATGGATACGAAACAAGGGTAAAATAGTCATTTACTCATACAAAATACCACCCCATGGATTGAAAATAAGGGTAAAATGGTCATTTGCTCATATTCGGACATCATTACCGATTCAGCAACTTTAGAAAAAAAAAAAATAGGGAAAAGGCTCTTACATCATGCAGCTTTTTGTAGTCCAATCTCTGAACACTTCTTCTTGCAGTTATAGGGGTAGAATCGTCATTTTCCATATCTGTTTTCAAGATTTCTTCTTCTTCTTTTTCAGACATTACAGACTCTTTACCTTCAACCGATGTCACTTCATTCTTGCTGACATCAGCAAGATCCTCTGCGTCAGATGTAAAATCCGATTCAGAACTTTTGGTCTTATTATCTTCATCTTCATCTGAATCTGCTTTATCAGGGTTAAAATCGTCATCTTCTGAATCATCAGAAGGAAGCCCTAAATACTGTTCATCATCATTATTATTATTATTACTACTATTAATATTATTTGCTACAGCCCCCAAATCTTCAGAAGCAGAAGAGAAATCCGAGTCATTAGACTCATCAGATGACTCATTAGAGCTTGATTCCTCTACATCTACCCCATCTTCTACCCCTGGACCATCAGGGGTATAATCGTCATCTTCAGAATCATCTGAAGGAAGCCCTGAAAGATCATTTAAGTTGTTCCCAGATGCTGCAGTTTCAGGGAAAACCTTCTGCAATTGAGTAAATCAAAGATTTTAGTGGGAACAGAATCACAGATGGATGATTTGTAAAATGACCAAACTGACCTCCCACGAATCATTAATGGAAAGATCTGTTCCCATGGAGTCGTTGAGTAAGTCAACACAGTCAACCTTGCAATCACAAGCAGGACAAAGCCATCCTTCATCACCAGGAGGAACTGCATATTGAAGAGATTAAAATTTAAAATATTGATGTGTAAAAATAGCAATGTACTTTCAATTATTTTCTTATTAAAACATTATACCTTGTTCTTTCAATAAAGGTGGGTCCAAACAATATTGATGAAATCCACGATCACAAAAACCATCACAAAGAATAATATCATTGTCAAGTCGGACTTCTGTTTGTGCACATTTTGCACAAAATATCTGCCATAAAAAAGTACCAAAATCTGTTATTAAAATCAATAAAAGAAAAAAGATAAAGTAAAGTTATGGTCAAAAGGATCTCATACATCCTCACTGTCAATTAATCCATCAGAATCATATAAAGTTTCTGGAAACCTTCCTTCTTCACATGATTTATCAATCTTTTGAAAAAGATCTCTAATTCTCAATTTGAATCGATTAATATCTGATTTTGCACGTTGAAGTTCCTTCTCTGGTCTTAATTTCTCTAAACTGTTTGTCACAAAATAATATATCAATAAACAAAATAATATAAAAACTTTGTCATAAGTTATTTATTTTTTGAAAATGGAAGAACAGACCTCTGTCCTTTCCACCCTTCACCAGCATATGCATCAATGAAGAGTTGCTCATATTTGATTTTCTGTAATAAGTATTTTAAATGTGTTCTGATTTTTGAAAATTCATCGTTTTGATCTTTCTTTATCTTCTTCATCTTCTTTCTCTTCCTTTCTTTGCTTGTTGTTACATCTTGTGAAGAAGCATCGACTGATTCAGGAGTTTTAGGTTTCTCTTGTGATCTTGACCGTAATACCCTTGGAGTCTGAGTAACTGTTTTATCTTTTTTCCTTGGTTGCCCTTTCTTCTTGTTACTTTTCTGAGTTATTTTCTTGGTTTTATCTCCATGATTTGCCTCAGATTGCTTATGACTTGTAGTTCCATTGACAACTTCATCACCCTTGCGATTTGCCATGTTTGCTATTATGTTATTTGCAGATAGCTCTGTGCCAATTGACAAAATGAAACAAGAACGAAATCAGCGTTACTGTTAAAATTAACATTGAGAACAAAATAAAAATGTTGCATATCATTAACAACAATCACAAGCAGGCATCATAAAATCTATTTTTTCTCTGATTAAATTATTAAAAACCAACAGATCTCAACAAATTATCCACTTTCTTCTCCTTTATCTAGCTTAATTCCAACAAAGGGGCTTAAAATGCATTCATTCACGAAATCTCCAAAGGAAAAGTGTAGAAGCCATTAAACGCCAGTTATTAAAATCCACGAAGTAAAGCAATTCAACAAAATGAGCATATACATTTCTATATATATATACACAAGATGTCAGTGAAGATGAGTCCAGTAGCTTACCTCGTTGAATAACGGAAACAGATCTCGGAATGTAACAAATTGGCGAAGGAAAGAATCTAGGGTTTTGGAAGTGAGGAAGTTTTTGAAGAGAGAGAAGGTAAGTCGGTGGTAGTGGTGGGTATGTGGTTCCGATAGGGACTCTCCGCCGCTAAAGGTAGATGATGTGAGTTACCAAAATTCGATATGGTGATGAAAGAGAGACCGGTGTTTTCGCATCACCTGCGCGCGATATATTTTCCCTTTCCCTCCAATCTCTTCCCCCTCCTGTTTTTACTCTTTTCAAAGTCTTTGTGTCACTCCCTCCATCCTCAAAAAAATAACAATTAAATAAACGAGTAAATTACAGAAATCGTCAATGTGATCTATAAAAAAGTTGGTAGTTTTAGTGCAAAATTTTTTTATTTAAAAATCGTCAATATGATTTATGAAAGTTAGTAGTTTTGGTGCAAAAATTTATTTTGTAATCATTATGGATTGTATTTGTAACATTTGTTTCATCGTTATCTTTTCATACGTCGTGTCTTTCTTTATACATCGTGTTTTCCTTATAGAATGTTTAGTTTCAACTCTTTTTATTCCAAAAATGTCATAATTTCTGAAATAAATAAATTCAAACCAATAAGTATCGGTTTATCTCATTTTTAACCACAAATGCAGCTTTTAATACCCTGATTTCACATAAAATATAGAGTAAATTACAATTTTGGTCCCTGTGGTTGACATGAAATTACAATTTTGGTCATCCTTTTGAAATCTCACGCTGAAGGTCCCTGAGGTGGTAAAAACATTTCACTTAAGGTCCCTATGGTGCTCTGGTCCAAGTTAAAAGTCTAATTTACCCTTTTCTCATTTCTTGTTCATTTTTCTTTTAATGTATTTTTTATTTAATCAATTAAAAAAAAAGAAAAAGAAACAAGATTCACAGTATCCTCTTTTCCTTGGGCAGATTTGGTAGTTAACCGGAATAAATGGTCGGAAAAAGAAATAAACGCTCGTTTCGATCAATATCATATCATCCCATTTGACTGGGTTTTCTTTCTTATCTTTAATAACCAATCGGCTTGAGTCACTCTCTCGCATCCGTCTCGATGAGAACCAAACGTTAACGCTTCGTTTTTTTTTGGCCGCCGGAAAAAATCCAGAACAGGTATTGGATCGAAGCACCACCAACTACGAATGAAAGGACACGGGAAGCCAGAAAAAAAGACCATGCTCGAAGATTCAGGTTGTAGAAACATATCTGATCGAAGAAACTGACATGGTCGAAGAAACAGAGGCAGGTCGTAGAAACAGATAAGTCCACGGGCTCGAGTCGGTCTCAACTACATCGAGACTTGTACAGAATGCCGAGGTCATAAAAGAAATCTTTGGTGGATATCGTCGGGAAATCAAGCTCCATCAATGGCAGATGCAATTTCAAGAGCAATTTCAGATGCAATTTCAAACATATCATCGGGAAATCAAGCTCCATCAATTTCAGATGCAAATTCAAACATATCATCGTGTGCGTTTTTGTGTTTTTACCAGGAGAATTCGCATCGACAGGATCTCAAATACGCCTCCAGTCCCGTATTGTGATCAAAGTTGATTTAGGTTACAGATTTGTATAAATTATGGTTTGGATATCGGAAAATCGGAGGAAGCAAAGAGGTTTCGTGATGCAGTGGATGACAAAAATCATGTGAACGCCCAGTCAAATATAACGGATATGGTGCCAATTTTGTGGTGGTTTTTTGCCGGAAAATTAGAAAACAGGTACGCGGCGGTGCAAAAGAGGAGAGATGACTTTATGCAAGCATTGATCGATGAATTCTATGCAGTAGCTGATTAGGTTACTCTCGAAGGGGAGAAAACATTGCTGCAAGTTCTACTATCTCTACAAGATGCAAATCCAGAATAATCATAAATGTTTCTTACAAGTTCTATATCCGTCATTGACAAACTTCAAAACAACCTAATTGATTATGACGGTGACGGGCTTTGTGGAGATTTGAATATGGTGAAGAAGGGGTTGCTTCCGGAATGGATTTTAAAAAATGATTTTTTAATTAATAATCAATAATAGAATTTAAAAAATAAAAAATAAATAAGAAAGGGTAAATTGGTCATTTAACTTGGACCAAAGACCAAATTTGTAACAATTTTACCACCACAGGGACCTTCAGCGTGAGATTTCAAAAGGATGACCAAAACTGTAATTTCATGTCAATCACAAGGACCAACATTGTAATTTACTCTAAAATATATGTATAAATAAGACAATATTAATTTGAAACACTTTTCCCAAAATATTGATTCTATACAGATGTTTTGATGGAGTTTCATTTTAGGTTTGGCATCTTGATTTTATACAATACCATGAATAATAGACTAATGTAATATTCGTTAGACTTCCAAACCTAACATATAAGTTGATGACCAAATATGGAATTAACATTTAGACTTTTATAATACATTGTAATTATAATGTATGTAAGGTGTTTACTTTAAACTGTTATCTCTTTATTATCTTGTATACCTTCATCTACATTAATTAAACATTTTGAATTTGAAAAACTTGACCTTTATACGTAAAATGTTTTCTAAAAGGACTATCGTTTTCCATAACACTTTGAAAATTTTAATTAAATGATTATTTCAAATAATCATATAAAGGGCGTTATAAACACACACACACACACACACACACACACACACACACACACACACACACATATATATATATATATATATATATATATATATATATATATATATATATATATATATATATATATATATATAATATAGGATTAGTTTCAAATGAGAACAATTAAAATATTGAAAACTAAAATAACTAATCTAAGTCACACATTATTTTAATCTAATGGTTGTAGGGTTTGATCGTCTACAACGCGTTCACACTAGTTAATCTTCATATATATACAACCCACCTATGAATTGCGTCAAGGACCGAGATTGGTTCTCACGGTTCTCAATCTTTTAAATGTTCTCATTTGAACCTTTCCATATATATAGGATCAAGATCAAATGAGAACCGTTTTTTCCATGAGAACCAGAAAACTCTTTCTGATTGGTTGAATCATAAAAGAGCATCATAGTCATTTAACAAATGTCAATTTTTTTATTTTTGGCAACAACAATAATCATTTCCTAAAATTAAGGCTACTAAAAATGAAAATTTTGAATTAAAAAAAAAAGGAAATTTCAAAATATATATAAATAGATTTTAGAAATATTAAAAAAAATCAGGATTTTAATTTTTATAAAAAAAATAGATTTTCGATTTGTTTTTTATAATTAGATTTCTGATATGACAATTTTTTAACATAATGCATATATGCATATTTACGTTTTTGCATTATATATCCAAAAATGCATATATGCACATTCGAGAATTTTTCATAAAAAACACACAAAAAATCCATATTTCACAACGTTCGGATGTCATACAACCATAAAGTATAAAAAGAAATAAAATTCACAAAAATATTGGAGCACGAAGCATAAGAAAACCATTTTATTAAAAAACAACATAAAAATAACATACGCTTATTTTATACGATATAATCATAACTTAAAAACAAAGCAATACAACAAAATATCAGAAAAATCCTCATTTGTTCATCCTTAATTGTCATGTAGTCTTCGGTTTATCTTCACTTCTTCAAATTACTCGGCAAAGTCTTCAAAATCTACAAAAACTTTAATAAAAAAGTATAAAAATGTTTATATTCATACATATATGCAAATATGCACACACACATATATATATATATATATATATATATATATATATATATATATATATATATATATATATATATATATATATATATATATATATATATATATATATATATATATATATATATATATATATATATATATATATATATATATATATATATATATATATATATATATATATATATATATATATATATATATATATATATATATATATATATATATATATATATATATATATATATATATATATATATATATATATATATATATATATATATATATATATATATATATATATATATATATATATATATATATATATATATATATATATATATATATATATATATATATATATATATATATATATATATATATATATATATATATATATATATATATATATATATATATATATATATATATATATATATATATATATATATATATATATATATATATATATATATATATATATATATATATATATATATATATATATATATATATATATATATATATATATATATATATATATATATATATATATATATATATATATATATATATATATATATATATATATATATATATATATATATATATATATATATATATATATATATATATATATATATATATATATATATATATATATATATATATATATATATATATATATATATATATATATATATATATATATATATATATATATATATATATATATATATATATATATATATAAGGCCTGTTGGATTTATTTCTTCGTTTTTTTGCCTAAAATACGTTCTTTTTGGCTTTTTCTTTCCCGATAGTTCTTTTACTCCTTTTTCCTCATTTTAAAACTTGAATCCAGCTCCTTCTTTATTCAGCAATTTTTCCTGTGTTTTGGTAATTAAATTAAATAAGTGCCTTTTTGAAAGGTTTTCTGCAACCATGAACTAAATAACCTAAGTTTACATGCAACCTATAAGGATCTATGTTTTCTTCTAATTGAACATATAACAAAACTTAAAGGCCATAAGAAAATTAACTAAAAGAATAAGATTAGAAAAAACCAACCTTTTAGAATTTTCTGGAAGCTGAGCAGCAAAAATATCCTGCCTCAAATGAAAGTCACACCCAAGCTAGGAGGAGAGTGGATCGAAAATTACAGAGAGAAAAATAGAATGAGCAACTGATAATGAGGCCTAGGGTTCCCTATTTATAGGGAACCAAGTGGCAAAGCTAGAAACCCTAGCCGCAGCCCATTTTCCGGATTATCTGTACGCGCGCCGCGGCCAAGTCATTTGCGCGCCGCGCGCCGCAATTCAACTATTGAATTCGTACGAATATGTACGCGTATCGCGGCCTTTACATTTGCGTGCCGCGCGCTGCAATTCAACTATTGAATTTGTACAACTTTAATCCCTGACCTCCTGATTAATCCAATTAATGTCACAAAATTAATCCAATTAATTTCTGATTAATTATTAATCAAATAATATTATTTCTAATTAATATATTATCTCCATAATATATTAACAAACAATATCTTGATTTATTAGTCATATAATAAATCAACCTTTTCTCTCTCTTTAACTTTCCAACAAAATTAATGTGACATTAATCCAATTAATGTCACAAAATTAATCCAATTAATTTCTGATTAATTATTAATCAAATAATATTATTTCTAATTAATATATTATCTCCATAATATATTAACAAACAATATCTTGATTTATTAGTCATATAATAAATCAACCTTTTCTCTCTCTTTAACTTTCCAACAAACCTCTAGCTATGAGGGCAACCCAATGGACTGTGCTACTATTAATCAGGTAAATACTAATTATTAGTCATGACTTAGACACCTAATCCAACAGTCTCCCACTTGGATAAGTCTATGACTATAATTACCAATTCAACCTCTAATTAACCAGCACTTTTAGCTTCCTAGAAACCACTGCCAAACTCTGATCTAATCAGTTCTGTACATAGATAAGTGATCAGATGATCCTCCGTCCAACAAGATATTTTCAGACTCAATACATGGATTAAAGTCAATCCTGGTCTGATTCACTGTTCCTCGATTTCCGATTTGCATATGACTCTTAGACTACCAATTTAGTCCCGGTTGGCCAACCATTTTAGTCAACTTCAAATTCATCGAGAGGCCTACAGATATCTGTTCCCCGTTAGGGTCAAGGGACGAATAAGCTTCGACTCATATACTTATGTCTTTTACCAGACAAATCACTCACAACAATACGTTTTATAACACCGAGTTACCGATGCGTTTTCGTATTATCAATGAACAACCGTCTAGCAAATCATAACTCATATGTCTTAGCTTAAAGATCAAAAGATATTATCGTCTCAACATTGCTCGTGATGAAATCCATGAAGCAATCCATTGAGCGCGGGTTTATCCAATACTCAAATCTCCATTTCCAAGTACTCATGAATGGTGCAGCAATCCAATTGCCATGTCTAACTTCTTAGACAATCTATTACCAATTCATGACAGTCTTACTTTACACTTACTCCCAAAAGTGTAATCGACTGTGGATATTTGAATAATCCAATTATTCAGGAAGTAAAACATGCAAAATGAAACACAATGATAAAATATTGACAAAATTAGTAAACCATTACTCATTAATAAATCTCCATTATTAAATCACAAAAGTCAAATACAATAACATTGTTACAAGTTTCAAAACCTATCTATTTACAAAAACTTATATCATCTCTTAATCCAATGCTCCTAGCATGCTGATTATGCTTAATCCTACTCAGAGCCTTTGTCAAGGGATCTGCAGGATTATCTTCCGATGATACCCTCTTTACCACGAGGTGACCTTCTTCTACTTTATGCCTTATGTAGTGGTACTTTCTGTCGATATGTCTGGACTTTCCATGGTCTCGCGGTTCCTTTGTCAAGGCGACCGCACCTTCGTTATCGCAGAACAGTTCCACGGGCTCCTGAATACTCGGGACTACTCCAAGGTCACCGATGAAGTTCTTCAGCCAAGCCGCTTCCTTTGACGCTTCACTTGCTGCTATATACTCTGATTCACATGTAGAATCAGCCACCGTATCTTGCTTGGAACTTTTCCAAGTTACCGCTCCTCCGTTCAGAAGGAATACCCAGCCAGACTGAGACCGACCACTGTCTCTATCCGTCTGGAAACTGGCATTCGTATATCCTTTAACTCTCAATGTATCACTGCCTCCAAGGACTAACATCATCTCCTTTGTTCTTCGCAGATACTTGAGTATATTCTTTACAGCTATCCAATGCGCCCTTCCAGGGTTACCCTGGTACCGACTGACCATGCTTAAAGCAAAGGCCACGTCAGGGCGAGTACACGTCATAGCGTACATGATCGATCCTACAGCCGAAGCGTAAGGTACCCGACTCATTTCAGCTATTTCTTCGTCTGTACTCGGACTTTGAGTCTTACTCAATTTTGCATTACTTTGGATAGGCAGCTTTCCCTTCTTGGAATTTTCCATACTAAACCTTTTCAGTACCTTTTCCAAGTATGTACCCTGACTAAGTCCAATTAGTCTCTTCTTCCTATCTCTCAATATTCTTATCCCGAGAATATAGGCAGCCTCTCCTAGGTCCTTCATGGCGAAACATTTCCCAAGCCAAGCCTTGACACCTTGCAAGGTTGGAATATCGTTTCCCATGAGCAGTATGTCATCGACATACAGCACCAGAAAGGTGACTATACTCCCACTAGCCTTGACATATACGCAGGACTCATCCTCGCTCCTAGAGAAACCAAACTCTTTGACTTTCTCATGGAAACAAAGATTCCAGCTGCGAGAAGCTTGCTTCAATCCATAGATTGATCTCTCAAGCTTACACACCTTATTAGGATACTTTGCATCGACAAAACCCTCTGGCTGATTCATGTAGACATCCTCAGTCAACTTTCCATTAAGGAAGGCGGTTTTGACGTCCATCTGCCAAATTTCATAGTCATGAAATGCAGCTATGGCCAGCATAATCCTAATAGACTTTATCTTGGCTACTGGTGAGAAGGTCTCGTCATAGTCAACCCCTGGGGTTTGAGTAAAGCCCTTCGCAACCAGCCTTGCCTTGAAAGTGTGTACTTTTCCGTCCATGTCGGTCTTCTTCTTGAAGATCCATTTGCACCCGACTGTCTTTCGACCCGGTACGTTGTCAACCAAGTTCCAAACTTGATTGTCATACATGGACTTGATCTCGCTATCCATGGCCTCTTTCCACTTGGCAGACTTAGGGCCCGCCACTGCTTCCTGGTAGTTAGCTGGTTCATCCAAATTTATCAGTGTCCTATCACTGACAAACGTGTCCCCATCCGAAGTTATATGGAAACCATAAAACTCGGGTGGCATGCTAACCCTACCAGAACGCCTAAGAGGTAAGGATACATCTGTCGGACCAACATGAACTTCTTCCTCATGTTGGTTGCTAGTTTCTCCTAAGGTTGCGTCATCTGATGACTCTTGAATTTCTTCCAGATCAATGGTACTCCCACTGTCCTCTTTGAATATGAGCTCTCTCTCTCGAAAGACCGCTCGTCTAGCTACAAAGACCACGTCCTCGCTCGGTCTGTAGAATAGATATCCAAATGACTGTTTGGGATAACCAAGGAAGAAGCACCTTTCGCTTCTTTCTGCGAGTTTGTCTTGAGTCTCTCGTCTAACGAAAGCCTCACAACCCCAGACCTTGATGTGTCCTAACGAGGGGACTTTCCCCGTCCACATCTCATGAGGTGTTTTAGCAACCTTCTTAGTTGGGACAAGATTGAGTATATGGGCGGCAGTCTCTAAGGCATACCCCCAGAAGTGAATGGGAAGTGAAGCTCGACTCATCATGGAACGAACCATGTCCAACAGGGTCCGGTTGCGCCTCTCTGCAACACCGTTCAACTGTGGTGTCCTGGGAGGTGTCAACTGCGAAACTATTCCGCATTCCTTTAGATAGTCTAGGAACTCGATACTTAGATACTCTCCGCCTCTGTCGGACCTGAGCATCTTTATCTTCCTGCCTAATTGATTCTCTACCTCGTTCTTAAACTCTTTGAACTTTTCAAAGGTGTCCGACTTGTGCTTGATCAAGTAGATATAACCGTATCTACTACAATCGTCGGTAAAAGTCACGTAGAACCGCGTGCCATCCTTTGTGGTTGATCTGAATGGACTACACACATCCGTGTGAATGATGTCCAGCAGACCCTCACCTCTTTCAAAAGACCCTTTGAAAGGTGATTTAGTCATCTTGCCCAACAGACAAGATTCGCATACATCATCCGACCTGAGGTCGAATGATTCCAACACTCCATCCTTTTGGAGTTGGGCGATGCGTTTCTTGCTGATGTGCCCGAGCCGACTATGCCACAGACATGCCTTTTCTACACCACTAGTAAAATCAATATAATTTACACTATGTCCTAAATTGTCAACACATTCAATAGTTTCATACACACCATCACAATGATAAGCAGTAAAAATCAAAATACCATTTTTGAAAGCAGAAATTGAACCAATTTTATTATCAAAAGAAAATTGAAATCCTTGTCTGAACAATGCGTGAAATGAAATAATGTTTCTTGCCATTTCTGGCGAATAGCAACAATTAAATAACTCTATACTAGCATCACTACTAAGCACTAAACTGTAAACGCCGATCTTGGTAACAGGGGACGATCTCCTATTGCCCATGATCAAGTTCAGTCTACCGTGCTCCACCTCCCTGCTTTCCTTTAGGCCCTGCAGATCAGAACAAATGTGAAAACCACATCCTGTATCAAGGACCCAAGAATTAGAAGATGGTGAGTTTTTAGAGATAGTGTATATACCTGCTGTCGATGGCTTTTCTTTCCCATCCTTGACATCCTGCAAGTATTTGGGGCAGCTTCTCTTCCAATGGCCCTTCTCTTTGCAGTAAAAACAGTTGGCTTCATCGGGGTTGGCCACACAAGGAATCTGGGAAGACTTGGTTCTCGAGCCATTGCTGGACGACCCGACCTGAACCTTTTCCCTCCAATTTTGCTTAGGAGGGCCCTTCCTTTTCTTTCCTTTGCCACTTCCAATGGCTAGGACGGGTTGATTAACCGAGGGTACACTTTTACCCTTCATCCCGTCCTCAGCTACTCGAAGCATACGATGCAACTCAGTCATATTAGCCTAATTGTTGTTCAAATGATAAGCCAGCCTGAACTGGTCATAAGAACTCGGTAAGGAGTTAAGCACTATGTCAACGGCCAACTGCTCCGGTACAGGCATCACAAGCTTTCTAAGCCGCTCCACGTAACCTTGCATTCTTTGCACATGAGTGCAGATGGACTCTCCATCTTTAGGTTTGCTGTTCGTGAATTCCTTGACGACTTCGCACCTCTCGATGCGCTCTTGCTTGCGGAACTTTTCCGCAAGCTCCTTGTGCATCTCATAGGGCCAGTAGTCTTCGTATATCCTTTGCAATTCGGGGTTCATTGTGGCGATCATGATGCAGGCCACTTTGGTCGGATCATCAGAATGTTTTTGGTACAAGGCAATTTCCTCGGGAGTAGCAGTTCCAGGGTCAATATCGACAAGCTCGGTTTCGAGGACATACTCCTTGTTCTCGTACCTCAGAGCCATCTTGATATTTCTAATCAAGTCATTGTAGTTTGTCCCGTTCAATTGAACCTTGGAACACAGTGAGAGGATAGAGGGAACACTGGAGTTTGAGTGGGGAGCAGATTGATCAGCAGAAGACATCTATAAAAGAAGGTAAGTTTAATTAGATACATGTCGGTCCTTATAATAACCCAATATAAAATAAGGCTAGAATCCAACTATAACAATTTGCAACATAGAAGAGGGATGCCGTAATCTATAAGCAAATTTTATAAAGGTAGGCGAATGACGATTTAGCCAATTCCACTGCGGAAAAATAATCTTATTATAAATGGAATTCCTAGTTTCTTTTGAGATATATTGAACTGTTCAATAGCATGTTTAATCTCGGATATGCCCCACCGTTTGTGACTGGGATGCCGAGGATCACAAACCGGGTGTGAATAACCATGCAAATTAGCTTGGTACTCTCGGGGTCCATTATCATCTCAAATTGATGTGCCGGTAAACCACACACGCTGATAACACCCGAGACTAGGGGTGCAAACGAGCCGAGCCGAGCCCGAGCCTGACCAAGCTCGGCTCGGGCTCGTTAAGAAATATATAGGGCTCGGCTCGGGCTCGGCTCGTTACGAGCTTTATGGACCTAAGCTCGGCTCGGGCTCGTTAAGAAATACACAGGCTCGGCTCGGGCTCGGGCTCGGCTCGTTTAATTCTTAACAAGCCTAAACGAGCTTAAGCTCAGCTCGAGCTCGTTAACAAGCTCGTTTACTCTAATGCAGGAAAATAACAACTTACTTAATAACTTATATTCTAAAACAAACAAAATGCACAGAATGATTAAATACGTTTTAATTTATATATATATATATATATATATATATATATATATATATATATATATATATATATATATATATATATATATATATATATATATATATATATATATATATATAATTATATATAGGCTCGTTTAGGGCTCGCGAGCCTAATCGAGCTTGGTAACACAGGCTCGGCTCGGGCTCGTTTAATAAACGAGCCTTATATTTAAGTTCGGGCTCGGCTCGGGCTCGTTTAAAATCGGTCTCGAGCCGAGCTTTTATCGAGCCGGTCCCGGGTAGCTCACGAGCCGGCTCGGCTCATTTGCACCCCTACCCGAGACACCCATTGCCACTCTTTATGAACCCCCATTGGTGTGCCGGTAAACCACACACGCTCCACCAACGTTTCATAAAGTGCAATGTGCAATTTCATGGGGTCGCATCAAATTCACATTTTTTCTTAAAGTAACTAGATTGGGATTTTGTGTAAAGGTTCTAGTACTTTGATTATTATACTTTTGATGATTAAGTGGTCCTATCAAAACTGTTCAGCTAAAGACCCTCCACTGATCAGGCGAGCGGTGGGCGAGAGTGTTCACCCATTAGACTGCCATTTTACGGGCAGCCTCCTTATACCCACTTTATAGACCAGCTTCGTGAATGAGGCCTACTATTGCTTTGACTAACCAAGCTTATCTCATATATATAATATTAACTTTTAATAACATATATAAGATGTATTTTAAAACCCTTTAAAATATTCAAGGTTTATCTTTTAATTTTACTAAATTTAACAATTAAATTAAACCTTAAAATGGATTTAATCAATTTTAATTACCAAAAATTAAATTAATTAAATCTAAATATTTTAAACATTTTAAAATATTTTTCCGGATTTTTCCATTAATTTTCGAAAATTTAAAATTAATTAAATCTCTTTTGAATATCTTTTAATTAACAATTAATTAAATTAATTCAATGAAGATAGGTTTATCCAAATTAATCAAATTAATTAAAACCTATCCTAAACCCCCTAGATTTCGAATTCAAATAATGGGTTTAAGGTTATCCATTTAATTAACAAATAAAGTTACCAAAAATAGAAAACCTCCTAAAACCCTAATAGAAATTTCAAAAAATAGCAAGGGGGGATTAGGGTTTCTAAAACCCTAATCCAAGAAATCGATCCACATTATAATTAGGGTTTATAGGCTTTAAACCCTAAATACAGTTATAGCAATTCAACAAGAAAACAAAACAGTCTCTGATACCACTGAAAGGTTTTCTGCAACCATGAACTAAATAACCTAAGTTCACATGCAACCTATAAGGATCTATGTTTTCTTCTAATTGAACATATAACAAAACTTAAAGGCCATAAGAAAATTAACTAAAAGAATAAGATTAGAAAAAACCAACCTTTTAGAATTTTCTGGAAGCTGAGCAGCAAAAATATCCTGCCTCAAATGAAAGTCACACCCAAGCTAGGAGGAGAGTGGATCGAAAATTCCAGAGAGAAAAATAGAATGAGCAACTGATAATGAGGCCTAGGGTTCCCTATTTATAGGGAACCAAGTGGCAAAGCTAGAAACCCTAGCCGCAGCCCATTTTCCGGATTATCTGTACGCGCGCCGCGGCCAAGTCATTTGCGCGCCGCGCGCCGCAATTCAACTATTGAATTCGTACGAATATGTACGCGTATCGCGGCCTTTACATTTGCGCGCCGCGCGCTGCAATTCAACTATTGAATTTGTACAACTTTAATCCCTGACCTCCTGATTAATCCAATTAATGTCACAAAATTAATCCAATTAATTTCTGATTAATTATTAATCAAATAATATTATTTCTAATTAATATATTATCTCCATAATATATTAACAAACAATATCTTGATTTATTAGTCATATAATAAATCAACCTTTTCTCTCTCTTTAACTTTCCAACAAACCTCTAGCTATGAGGGCAACCCAAATGGACTGTGCTACTATTAATCAAGCAAATACTAATTATTAGTCATGGCTTAGACACCTAATCCAACACTTTTATCTTGAAATTAAACCAAAAACACATTTTTAAGCACTCGATATTGCCCGAATTATATGTATAAATGATGCAATATCAAAATACCCTACAGTTGATCTTTGCTTGTCCTCGAGCAAACTACAATTTAAAACTCAGCTAAGAAATTTGATATCTAAACAACTTTCCAATTGCTATCACAGATCTAACATTATTTACCGATGTTAAGAATAAGGTTTTAAGAATAAACATAGTAGATTATACCTAGTCTTATGCGCGTATTTCTAACTTTCCAAAATTTTACATAAAATCTATTTCTATTGATGACAAATGTTTAGATTGAAAAATACTCATTTTTACATAACATTGAATACACCCTTAAAATTTTCTTTTATCTCAAAATCTTTTGTCAAGTTTCCCAAAAATTATGCTGGACTAAGTTTATCAAGTTTAGTTATTTTCTCCATTTTTACCGCACCTTTGAAACTCGTGACTTTCTATGGAACTCTTGATTACAAATTTTCAACTCACAACTGTACAGAGTTTACTAATTCAAATTCCAAAGGCCACTAAGGAAATCCCATGACTTTCGATGACATCCGTGTAGCGAGCTTTCGACAATATTATCCCAAACCAGTTGGTTTTAGGTAATAAGGAGTAGAAATGCCCGTGGGCCCCATTTTATGTCTACTTGCTCGAATGTCAAAGGCCACTGATTGAATTTCCTTCCTGAGTCTCAATCTTATGGTGTAACATTACTTGATATTTGCTTTTCATGAGATTTCTCAATTGAAGTTCTTTTAACGAGGCTTATTTTCCTCAATTTAGTCATAGCATTCGCGCGATTAGGGAAACTGACTCAACCTGTTTTGACAAAACTTGATTTTCAATGGGTCTATTTCGTTATTTATGCAAAACCTTTTGTAATTATCATTCTAACTACTTGTCATTTAAAGAATTAAATTTTATATGAAAATATTGAAAAACTAGAAAATAAGAGCATAAAATCAAGTTTAACCTACGAATTTATTTTCAAAACATTTTTCTTAACAATTACCTTCTTAGCATTCAATTTTTGGAAATGATGTTTAAGATAAAAATTTTACTTGGCTCAGTTAATTATTGCAGTTTTGACTTGTTTACCCTACACTTATTTTATACAATAATTTTATTGTATATATCTTTCAAATCATAGAGGAGTTTAATTGGAAATGACTCCCCTTGGGTAATGAGTCGTTTTGTTTTAAGGACATCTTTCCACAGAAGAAGAATGCTGAACTGACTGCCAGCGTCTGTTTAAACCTGAATTTTGCATCCATGCTCAGAAAAAAATATCAACCACACCATTAAATAAAAACACACCACACTAAAATGAACTTCAAATAATTCAAACGTATTTAAATACACAAAATAAAATAAAATAAAACCAATCAATCGTCCATGTCATCAAAGGCAGAACCTGAGGTGCCAGTGCCGTCACCATAATCCTGCAGATAATCTGGCGGCTCAAACCACGTGGGAACAGGCGGATCATAAGTCGGATACGGTATGGGGGGCTGGTAACCCTGACTCTCATAGAACCCCTGCATAGTGTGTGATACCCACCGGTCATGAACCTGCCTCCGTAGTATGTCGCGCTCTATCATCTGGATGTCGCGCTGTATGCCCTGAATGCTGCTCTCTATCCTCTGCGCATCGCGCTGTCTACTCAGATCCATCCTGCTGATCTGTTGGGATAGGAAGCGTAGATCGATCTCCTGCTTTGGGGCATCCTGCTGTACCGGAGATCTCTGCCGGCGTCGACGGTGAGCACCGGGGGCTGGCTGTGGATCAGGTTGTGGTTGTGGCTGATGCTGTGGCTCGGGCTGCGGATCAGGCTGTGCGTCCATGTCATCACCCTGCTCAACAGGGTCATCCTCTCGAATGTGATCGTCTTGATCGATCACTCTCATATGATATAAGTAGCTCCTGTTCATAAAGCGAGGGTCTGACCTCGTGAGTCCTCGTGCGTGTGGAGCAGTAAATATGCCGTATGATATGGCCAGCCTGGCGATAAGATGCCCTCCAGTGATGGGGCTTTTCCTTTTTGCCCCCTTTGCCTTCCTTGAAAGGAAGACTGCCAGTGTGTATGGAATGTTGAGGCACACACCCTCAGATATTAGGCACCACAGGTAGAAGACGTCGTCAACTGGTACCTTCTCGCCTCCCTTACGGTGATTAACCGTAGTGGCAACGAGTCTGTGAAGCAAACGGTGGACAGGGGAGCGGATACTGCTCTCTACCGCGGTGTGTGAGTCATATGCCTCATCAGCTAGCAGACGCCATACATCTGCCAAGTGGAAATCTGCGGGCGGGATCCTAAGGCAGGCCTCAAAGAAAGTGGAAAACATAGGAGAGGCGGTCTCCTCCCGTGTGTACAGACCTAGGCGTATCCCTAGCTCTATCACACTACACTCGCGACTTTCTCCTCCTAGCCTGAAGGAAAAAGCAGTCCTATCCGATAGTTCCCTGTGCTGCTGAAACTGCACAGTGGATAAGAACTCCAGTGTGATTTCTCTGAATATGGGCTCCTGTAAGTGAAACAGTCTGTCCCAGGCATGACATGTAAAACCGGTCGCGGCGTGAATTTTTGTAGTGAAAGGCGCTAGGCGGTGGTGCAGCCTGACCGTCGCCGCGAATTCCCAATCCAGAGAGGGAGGGACATGAAGGTCTTTTTTATGGATCCTGGCTAGCTCTCCAAAATATCGCTGTCTCCTGGCATCGTTAATTGTTGGTGGAAATCGAAGCCATGGATGCGAAGGTAAATCCTCGGGTGGTGGATTTTGTTCCCCTCTTCCTGCCATTTATCTGTAAATAAAGAATAAAAATTAAATAGAAAAGAATTAGCTTAAAAAAAATCAATTTTTGCTCCTGTTAAGTGATCGGGTCGCGATGAGCACATGGGTAGGGTCGCGACCGGAGAAATGGGTCGGGACAGTCAGTTCGGGTCCTGGTTGCGGTCGGGTCGCGATCTTCATCCGGATCGGGTCGCGATCGTCGGATGGGTCGGGTTTTGGGTCGTGAGCTTTGAACATAGGGTCGAGATTATGGGGACGCGACAAAGATTTAGTCCGATGACTTTCAAGCATAGGGTCGCGATCGTTGAACCTATGCTTGAAAGTCATCGGACTAAATCTTTGTCGCGTCCCCATAATCTCGACCCTATGCTCAAAGCTCGCGACCCAAAACCCGACCCATCCGACGATCGCGACCCGATCCGGATGAAGATCGCGACCCGACCGCAACCAAGACCCTAACTGACTGTCCCGACCCATTTCTCCGGTCGCGACCCGACCCATGTGCTCATCACGACCCGATCACTTAACAGGAGCAAAAATTGATTTTTTTTAAGCTAATTCTTTTCTATTTAATTTTTATTCTTTATTTACAGATAAATGGCAGGAAGAGGGGAACAAAATCCACCACCCGAGGATTTACCTTCGCATCCATGGCTCCGATTTCCACCAACAATTAACGATGCCAGGAGACAGCGATATTTTGGAGAGCTAGCCAGGATCCATAAAAAAGACCTTCATGTCCCTCCCTCTCTGGATTGGGAATTCGCGGCGACGGTCAGGCTGCACCACCGCCTAGCGCCTTTCACTACAAAAATTCACGCCGCGACCGGTTTTACATGTCATGCCTGGGACAGACTGTTTCACTTCCAGGAGCCCATATTCAGAGAAATCACACTGGAGTTCTTATCCACTGTGCAGTTTCAGCAGCACAGGGAACTATCGGATAGGACTGCTTTTTCCTTCAGGCTAGGAGGAGAAAGTCGCGAGTGTAGTGTGATAGAGCTAGGGATACGCCTAGGTCTGTACACACGGGAGGAGACCGCCT
The DNA here is from genome assembly GCA_023525715.1 of Cichorium intybus. Taxonomy (NCBI): domain Eukaryota; kingdom Viridiplantae; phylum Streptophyta; class Magnoliopsida; order Asterales; family Asteraceae; genus Cichorium; species Cichorium intybus. The sequence goes on along the minus strand of CM042015.1, from coordinate 7,203,671 downwards.
CTCCTATGTTTTCCACTTTCTTTGAGGCCTGCCTTAGGATCCCGCCCGCAGATTTCCACTTGGCAGATGTATGGCGTCTGCTAGCTGATGAGGCATATGACTCACACACCGCGGTGGAGAGCAGTATCCGCTCCCCTGTCCACCGTTTGCTTCACAGACTCGTTGCCACTACGGTTAATCACCGTAAGGGAGGCGAGAAGGTACCAGTTGACGACGTCTTCTACCTGTGGTGCCTAATATCTGAGGGTGTGTGCCTCAACATTCCATACACACTGGCAGTCTTCCTTTCAAGGAAGGCAAAGGGGGCAAAAAGGAAAAGCCCCATCACTGGAGGGCATCTTATCGCCAGGCTGGCCATATCATACGACATATTTACTGCTCCACACGCACGAGGACTCACGAGGTCAGACCCTCGCTTTATGAACAGGAGCTACTTATATCAGATGAGAGTGATCGATCAAGACGATCACATTCGAGAGGATAACCCTATTGAGCAGGGTGATGACATGGACGCACAGCCTGATCCGCAGCCCGAGCCACAGCCTCAGCCACAGCCACAGCATCAGCCACAGCCACAGCCCGAGCCACTGCCTCAGCCACAACCACAACCTGATCCACAGCCAGCCCCCGGTGCTCACCGTCGACGCCGGCAGAGATCTCCGGTACAGCATGATGCCCCAGAGCAGGAGATCGATCTACGCTTCCTATCCCAGCAGATCAGCAGGATGGATCTGAGTAGACAGCGCGATGCGCAGAGGATGAAGAGCAGCATTCAGGGCATACAGCGCGACATCCAGATGATAGAACGCGGCATACTACGGAGGCAGGTTCATGACCGGTGGGTATCACACACTATGCAGGGGTTCTATGAGAGTCAGGGTTACCAGCCCCCCATACCGTATCCGACTTATGTTCCGCCTGTTCCCACGTGGTTTGAGCCGCCAGATTATCTGCAGGATTATGGTGACGGCACTGGCACCTTAGGTTCTGCCTTTGATGACATGGACGATTGATTGGTTTTATTTTATTTTATTTTGTGTATTTAAATACGTTTGAATTATTTGAAGTTCATTTTAGTGTGGTGTGTTTTTATTTAATGGTGTGTTTTTCATGGTGTGGTTGATATTTTTTTCTGAGCATGGATGCAAAATTTAGGTTTAAACAGACGCTGGCAGTCAGTTCAGCATTCTTCTTCTGTGGAAAGATGTCCTTAAAACAAAACGACTCATTACCCAAGGGGAGTCATTTCCAATTAAACTCCTCTATGATTTGAAAGATATATACAATAAAATTATTGTATAAAATAAGTGTAGGGTAAACAAGTCAAAACTGCAATAATTAACTGAGCCAAGTAAAAATTTTATCTTAAACATTATTTCCAAAAATTGAATGCTAAGAAGGTAATTGTTAAGAAAAATGTTTTGAAAATAAATTCGTAGGTTAAACTTGATTTTATGCTCTTATTTTCTAGTTTTTCAATATTTTCATATAAAATTTAATTCTTTAAATGACAAGTAGTTAGAATGATAATTACAAAAGGTTTTGCATAAATAACGAAATAGACCCATTGAAAATCAAGTTTTGTCAAAACAGGTTGAGTCAGTTTCCCTAATCGCGCGAATGCTATGACTAAATTGAGGAAAATAAGCCTCGTTAAAAGAACTTCAATTGAGAAATCTCATGAAAAGCAAATATCAAGTAATGTTACACCATAAGATTGAGATTCAGGAAGGAAATTCAATCAGTGACCTTTGACATTCGAGCAAGTAGACATAAAATGGGGCCCACGGACATTTCTACTCCTTATTACCTAAAACCAACTGGTTTGGGATAATATTGTCGAAAGCTCGCTACACGGATGTCATCGAAAGTCATGGGATTTCCTTAGTGGCCTTTGGAATTTGAATTAGTAAACTCTGTACAGTTGTGAGTTGAAAATTTGTAATCAAGAGTTCCATAGAAAGTCACGAGTTTCAAAGGTGCGGTAAAAATAGAGAAAATAACTAAACTTGATAAACTTAGTCCAGCATAATTTTTGGGAAACTTGACAAAAGATTTTGAGATAAAAGAAATTTTTAAGGGTGTATTCAATGTTATGTAAAAATGAGTATTTTTCAATCTAAACATTTGTCATCAATAGAAATAGATTTTATGTAAAATTTTGGAAAGTTAGAAATACGCGCATAAGACTAGGTATAATCTACTATGTTTATTCTTAAAACTTTATTCTTAACATCGGTAAATAATGCTAGATCTGTGATAGCAATTGGAAAGTTGTTTAGATATCAAATTTCTTAGCTGAGTTTTAAATTGTAGTTTGCTCGAGGACAAGCAAAGATCAACTGTAGGGTATTTTGATATTGCCTCATTTATACATATAATTCGGGCAATATCGAGTGCTTAAAAATGTGTTTTTGGTTTAATTTCAAGATAAAAGGCACTTATTTAATTTAATTACCAAAACACAGGAAAAATTGCTGAATAAAGAAGAAGGAGCTGGATTCAAGCTTTAAAATGAGGAAAAAGGAGTAAAAGAACTATCGGGAAAGAAAGAGCCAAAAAGAACGTATTTTGGGCGAAAAAACGAAGAAATAAATCCAACAGGCCTTATATATATATATATATATATATATATATATATATATATATAGGGTCCGGTTCCGGTGAGGACTCTTTTTTCGGTGAGGACTCGCGAGGACACCTTAAAAAAATTGAAGAAAAATATAAAAAAAGTACAAATCATAAAATCGAGAATAGTACTATATCATTATCAAAAAAAATTTGAAAAAAATATTTGCATCATTGCAAAACGTAATGATGCAATTTTTCTGTTTTTATTTTGGATCATTATTTCATTATAAAAAAAATAATGATCGAAAAGTTTTTTTTTGAATCTTTTTTTTCTCCGATATAGTATTATGATCCATTTTATTATTTATATTTTTTTATATTTTTTTTCAATTTTTTTAAGGTGTCCTCGCAAGTCCTCACTTTAAGAAGAGTCTTCACCCGATCCTGATTCTATATATAAATAAATATATATATATATATATATATATATATATATATATATATATATATATATATATATATATATATATATATATATATATATATATATATATATATATATATATATATATATATATATATATAAGTATCCATACAAGTATTGTGTAACCTTGAAACTCAATATGGACCACTCATTTAAAACACATTCTTTTCAGAATATACAAAATTTTGTTCATTCTTTTAAGAATGGTTAGAACTCATTATGTCAAAAACTTATTTTGTTAAGAATGTGTTTTTCTCATTGTTACGAGAATGAAATCTAATGGTCAAGATTTGGTTACAAGGTAACACCATAATTGTCATTCTTATAACCTAGAGGTGGCAAACGGGTCGTGTCGTGCCGGGTTCGTGTCGTGTCGAGACATTAAACGGGTTGAGGTTAGTCAACCTGAACACGACACGTTTATATAAACGGGTTGAAACCTAAGACACGAACACGACACGGTCGGGTCCGTGTCAACCCGACACGACACGTGAAAATTTGAATACTACAGCCAACTCGGGTCAAATCGGTTTAAATTGACCCAACTCGGACATGATAAACCCAACACGGACCTAATTGGCCCAGTTGAACTCTTGCCCGAGTCGCCCTAGTGTAACCAGGTGCAACCCATGGCTTATCCCTTAGAAACATTAACTTGACTCCTATTATATACGGGATGAGATACAAGCAACTTTCATCCCAGCGGCGATGTGGGATAGAATTTTGCGTAGCCAAAATAGAACAAAGGGACTAAGCTTTAATTTTGCTACCAAAACATTTAAGTGCGTGTAACAAGATTCGAACCCTGTACCCCAGGATTCTATGTCATGAGTCTTAACCACCTGAACCAATCTCCCACTTGTTATTCATCTCCCACACGGAATATACATAACTTACTTTTCGCAGTTTTATATATATATATATATATATATATATATATATATATATATATATATATATATATATATATATATATATATATATATATATATATATATATATACTTAAACGGGTCATTCGTGTCATCTTCGAGTTGAAAGTATCGACCCTAACCCAACCCGTTTAACTTTCGTGTCGTGTCGTGTCAACCCGTTTACTTAAACGGGTTGAAACCTCTAACCCAAACCCGCTAATTTCGTGTCGTGTTCGTGTCGAGTTATCGTGTCGTGGCTGATTCTGCCAGGTCTATTATAACCTAGCCCTATATATATATATATATATATATATATATATATATATATATATATATATATATATATATATATATATATATATGCACATATGCACATACATATATGCACATATGCACATACATGTATTCATATATGCATATACATATATGCATATATGCGCATACATATATGCACATATGCACATACATATACGCACATATGCATATACATATATGCACATATGCACATACATATATGCACATACATATATGCACATATGCACTTACATGCACATATGCACATACATATATTCATATATGCATATACATACATGCACATATGCACATACATATACGCACATATGCATATACATATATGCACATATGCACTTACATGCACATATGCACATACATATATTCATATATGCATATACATATATGCACATACATATATGCACATATGCATATACATATTTGTACATACATATATGCACATACATTTATTTTACATATGTGATCCTGTTATCCTAATCCATTACTCGTTTAGTCAGAAACAACTTTCATTCTTCATGGGGTTTTTTATGTATTTTCTGGGTGATGTTCATCTTATAGACAAATCGTACATATTTTTTTATGTAAAAACACTACAAAATACATGGTATAACACTAATCCTATTATCCTAGTAATTGTTGGAAAATATCTATTAAACATTAAAGCCAACTTTTGACTTTAACTGCAATATAGCAATGTACTTTCAATGTCATTATTGTTAATGAGAAAGAAGAGGTTACCTACAAAATAGAGTCCCCTGATGTGGGTTTGACACTTGTTGCCCAATCCTATTAACCTGCATACATATGAATGTTCGTTCAAATTGAGGATTATTGGTGAGAAAATGACTTTTTATTTATTAAATTGTGAGAATTTTATGGTATGGGCAGGCCAACCTTTGGTATTATATGTGGGTGTAATTGAATGTGTTCTTTGTAGACCCACGATTTTGACCGTCGTGAGAGAGACACGAACATTACCTTACTGCAATTTGAAAACCAATGAACGTTAGACAATACTCTTAACTCAGGTTATACTACTCATACTCAAAGATTTGTACAAAAAACCTAAACTTTTATAATTTATATTAATTTCTTAAGTAAGATGGATGAAAAATCTTTAAGCATTTATATGGCTGCTGTTGAACAAATTGATTTTCCTACTCACAAAATAGAGCCAAATTCATTTTCCAATATCATAGAATATACTTCAAACATCATCAGAAAATTATACCTTGAATACTTACAAAATCTCCCTGGTTATTCATTACATATTAAGGTTCCTTAACTGTTAATTATTTTTTATACCATCTTATAATTCATGATAATTAGAAGCTAACAAAATTACCGATATGCACTAATACGACTAAAATTACTTATTTCCAAAAACAACACTTGCACACCTAATCCAACTTCAATAAAGCAACTGAATCAAAAAGGTCAACGAATAGGTTTAAGAAAACCAAAGCGTTCACCTTGTAAAACAAATCTTCCACTTCCCGCTCACGAATATCCCCAGGAAGATTACCAACATAGAGCGTTCTGCTCGAGCGACTCATCTTTTCTGGTAAGAAAACAATTATAACAATCTCAAAACCAATCAAGACGAATCGCAAATCAACAAACCATCAAGAGCTATAAAGGTCGAAAAACAAATATTATATTACATAAAAATCGTAAAACTATGTAATGTAGTGATCGAAAGAATGTTGATAAAACACTAGGAAATGAAATATACGAATCCAACTTTATCACATGTAACCGAAAATTGACGATGGATACAGACGTGTATACAGACCTACCTTGAAGAAGACGAATCGGGAGTAGTTCTGCTGCTATAATCACCCCAATCGGAACAACAGCCGGGTGCACTAACCCAATCGGAACAACAGCGGGGGTAGCACCCTCCTCAAGTAAGCCGAATCTGGATCCGGTGCGCCGTTGATAACCGCAGCCAAGCACAAAGCGGCGCCGATTTGAGAGTTCAAATCTTGTTCTATCACTAACGCGTCCATCAAGGGTTTCGGTACCGACGTGAACGGAGGTTTCGTGATGTGAGAGGCGATGGAGCCGTTATGCCAATTGAAGCGGTATGACAATGGAACGAGGGAGGATTGCTCGCTGAAGAAGAGAGCAGACGGCGAGATAGGGAGGAGGATGGTGAGAGAAAGAGATATCGAGAGAGTGAAGAGAGAGATGCCGTAAATTTGGGTGTTTGCTTAATCACTAGAACGTGATTGGTATTTCTATACTTATATTACCCTTAATTGTTATTTTGAATAGTCAAATGTATCATTAAAAAAAAAGTAATTACAAAATTACGATCTATCATCATGGCCTTTTAATTTTTTGATCTAGTGGTCAAAAATTGGTTTCTTAGTTCTCATGAAAATATTGGTTCTCATTTCATATATATATATATATATGAAAAATGGTTTCCTTATTTGGAAACTCTTAAATTTAAGAGATCCCATTTATGATGCATGGAATACAACTTTTAAAACATATATGTCTTATCTCATCACAAAATCGTTTGAAACGTATACCAATCCACCGTAATTTGTGGATATAAGGATTTGAAATTTGAAATTCCCTTATCTTCTCTGGTTGCCCTTATGTTACAAATTACAGATTTAGTTTGCATTTCTCAGTTTTTCCATGAGCTCTCTCTCTCTCTCCCTCATGCACACATAATCGACGCTTTGACTGCTTGATCGAATATTTCATTTGGTTTGAATTGATACTGATTTCTGGTTTCAATTAGTGCTTGATTGATTTCATCTCACTTAATCAACACTCCAAAAACATCAGCCTCAACCCCTGGATACGCTCCGTTTTGTTGTTTAAGAACCCTAAAGTCGGCTCAACCCCTGCAACCGCTCAGCGCTGCCGTCACCAACCTTTGCAACACCACCATAACACGACTTCTAGACAGACCCACCACCAACGCATTGCTACTACAACGCCAATCCGCCATCTCCGCCAAAAATGATTTCGATGGTACACTGGAACTACACATCACTAACAGGGCATGTGTTTTCTGTATATGTGAGTGTGATGTGGTAGTTACATTTGACCTAAACTTCTTGATACTTCAAGTATTTCTAATTTTGATTTGTTACTTGTAGGTGTAAGGCTTTATTTAAGCATATCTGTGTGGCTTTTTATCGAGAAATTTTGTAAGAATCACAAAACCGACCCAGCAAAAATCAGCAAGAGAATGCTTCAACGTCGGTGTAATATTTTTGGTTATTTGTTTCGTTTTGTGTAGAAACCTTAAATCGCATCATGTCTCTCCTCCATGCCTTTTTCTTAGTTTTTAAGAGTTTTTGATTTCTTTTGATATATCAATGTCACAGAGCTTAATGGTTGATAAATAAAAGGCGAAACTCAGTATTACAGGTATCAGTTTTGGAAAGGATTTTATTGTTCCTCTAAAAGTTATATATATGCATGTGCTTTCACTCTTCTTTCTCTTCAGTGTTTCTGTAAGTGGGATGTTTTGTCATCTGAATTTCAATTTGAGTATTTATGTACTGGTTGAAAAAGATTTGCCATTTGAGTATTTATTTCAAGGTTTTGATAATTGTAATTTCAAATCTCTATGTGAGCCTGCAAGGTGTTTGTAGATTCAGATTCACTCTTGTGGTGGTACCTATTCAGGCCCTATTAGAAGTTTATAACCTTTTGTTTTAAGGTGTTATTTTGTAGTTTCTTAATAAGATTCACATATAGCTCGATTTGAAGTCATTTTATATGCATATTTTTACTCTAAAGCTGTAAATTTAATTTAATATGGTTGATTTGAAGTTAAAAAGCTTAGGAAATCTAATCACCATGCTTTTCTGGTGTAGATTGAACCATCAAACATGAAGTAGGTACCACCATAACTGAGGTTTATTCCTTTCCTTTTGTCAATAGTTTGGAAGTCATAAGTGATATCCATGATCAGAGTGATCGATCTTGAATGTGGATTGTAATTAAGGAAGTATTTGAATTTGTTACCTCTCTAGATGGTTTTTTGCGATTGTAATCAAATGAGTTGCATTGTACCGTCTCTCTTACTTTTTAATTGATTATATCCCAGGTCTGCTCACTTTGTCTCAATAAAGAAGACAAAAAAGGTTTTAGGCTCTAGAATTGTAGTGTACATTTCTTTCACTGTCATCTGATGCAGCCACGTCGATGGGACAAGGCACATACCGTATATGATTAATAGTTAATATTATGAATCTTCTCATTGTTTTGTTCTGTCTAACTAGATGAAACTTGAACTTAATTTGGTCTTAATAAACTTGTATTTTGACAGGTTACTTTTACAAACGGAACTACAATGAGACGAACTACAAGTCATGCAAAAATAAGAGATTGCATACAGTATCCTTTCTGTGATTGGTAACGAGTGCTTATTTTGTTACTCTTCCTTGCAGGTGTACAAAGCCATATTTGGGTAGACTTTGAAAGTACATTGTTACTCTTCTTTTATTCCTGAAGTTGGAACGACCACAATAAGGGACCTTTATCTAAAGTATGATGCCTTAATTACAAAAAAGAATGAAAGCTACTAATATAATGAAATAAAGTTGATGTTGTTTAGAACATACAGACAACATTATACTTACATTTCATTCTCTTAATAGCATCATACTTTAAATACTTTTTTTGTAATTACAGGTCAACATCATCTATATAGTTATTTGCTGGTCTTTTTCTCCATAATTTGTGCTCTAGAAACTAGCTCCTTACACCTGCACATTTTAAGTTTTTGCTACTTGATCCAAGTTCATGCCACTTTAATTTAGTCTGTTCATTTCCAATTACTGTTGCAGAGGAAAAACTATGCTGAAGGATCAACCACTACACACTAATAATCTACCACCCTTACAAATGCTCTATTATGATCATGGCATGTTGTTTCTCAATTAGGTTGTAGGGCATGGGAATACCAAGGAAAAACCAAGGTAACTGGGTAAGGGACTATTTCTGTAATTGCTTTTTTTCTGGACCATTTTTGTTTGTTAGTTATACAACGGATTATTTCACTTGAATGTCATTCCTTTCATTGGTCTTGATTTGTTTCTGCTGTATTTGGGTATACTAACAAGAACATGTAAAAAGTTAATAAAAGAAGTAAACGTTGTTGCTGTTATAATTGGGAATGATGGGGTTAAAAGTGACACCAATTTCATATGTATGAGATTTTTTATATTGTAGAAGGTTATGAACCGAAGAAGTTACAATATACCGCTTAAATTGTTGTACATTATTGTACATCGTATCCCAGTCTGCTCAAATTTTGTTGACATTTTTGTTCAGTTCTTTTGTATATGCAGATTTATGATGTTTAAGCAATGATTGAATTGAAATAACATTGAACCACTACTGTTAAAAACACCTTATAAGGGAATTATAATTTGAACGAAAAATTATTTATAAAGTGCTAAACGGGAAAGAAAGGACTTTTGCATATCAGTTGTTGGGTAAAAGGGTAATTTTTTTTTGAAGAGACTGGTATGAAATATATAGGCACAATAATTTTGGTATATATAATTCTTTTAGTTTTGGTTCCCACTCAACACCACTCCCTTCACTTTCCCAATCCGATCACCCATGGCAACAAAAAGAAACCCATCTTTTTTGATGTTTTACTTATGAACAATATAATCTCCATCATTTGTTATCATTACTAACTAATAAAAAGAGTATGTTATCATTACTAATTAATGAAAAGATTATAATTAAAACCGTAAACTTAGCAAATTATATATACAAACTCTAATAACTTCTAATTGTAGATATTTAAAGACAAATTGTTTTGCTCATTAATTGGACGGTATTAACGTCATACAGAGATAGAAAAAAATGGAAACTTGAATTACCATCTCCACCAACTGATCCATCACCAATCTGTTGAATATTTCCATTGCCGACCCTCCCCCCACCCCCAAAAAAATTTCAACTGAAAGGTTGTTCTAAACGTATCAAATGACCCTTTTGTGAAATATATTAGAGTTATTTCGTCGATAATCCCTCGCTAAAGTATTAAACATTCATTTCTTGGCTATGAAACTGTTTTGTTGTTGATTTGTTTAAGAACATTTGACTTCAAATAACCGTGTATTATTATTTTTAACTCAAAGCAACAACAAACTTTCATATTTAATTCATATTAGCAAACATATTTTTATTGTAACTCGAAATTACAATGTATTTTTACTTTTAATCCAATATAGCAACATGCTTTGATTTTATCCCCAAATAACTTGCCAAAATAAAACTAATCATCGTCGTTTTAGAGAAACATCGAACCAAACAGCATGATGCTCGCCCCAAACAATTTGTGTCCCGCCGCATTGCGCGGGTACACAACTAGTATATATATATATATATATATATATATATATATATATATATATATATATATATATATATATATATATATATATATATATATATATATATATATATATATATATATATATATATATATATATATATATATATATCCTATCCTAATAAATAAATAACTCAAAGTGCCACATGTCATCTTCTAAGCCATCTTGTACACATGTCATTTTTATAGATTTCTTGATTTTCATAAAATAAAAATTTGTTTGTCAGTTACTCTAAACTCATTAATTATCTTGTAACTCCCCAATTAAGTGTGGATAATTAATGACTATAATAGCATATTATGAATAATCAATTAAGTGTGGGAGAAAAAATTGATTGATTTGAGAAATAGTAAATAAGGTTTTTGAGTTTTTTAGTTATTTTAAAATAGGATTAACCAATCTAAGTTAATGTGAATGAAAGAAATAGCATTGAACTTTGTAAAAGAAATTCATTAATAACGTCATATATTTAAAATAAAATGGTTTTCTTAATATATAATTTTTTAAATTCGCCAACCAACTAAGATAAAAATGATCTGCAGATACATTGAATTTTGTATGAAACATGACATGTTTTTGAAAAAAAATATTAGTCATAGAAACCAAACTATTAGCCGTCATGAAACTATTTGCTGAAAGGAAACCATTAACGATTCATTGCTATGAACCTTAAATATCCCTAAATTGTAAATCTGAAAACCTAAACCTAAACTCTAAAAGAAACTACTTACCAAAAGAAACCTTTTGCATATAAGTTGCATGCTGGTATTTACACATCGACTGTGGTATCACTACAAACAAAATGGCATTTAATGACACAGAAAAGATGTCACTAAATACCAAGAAAGTGCCACCAAAAGCGCTGCGACTAAAAGTATATAGTGGCACTATTTTATTGTGTCGCTGCAACATTGAATATTTTTCCGAATTATAACATTGTACTCTCATTTTTTTTCTCTACCTCATGTAAAGTTTACTACTTTCAATTATTTTCTTATGGAAATATTTTTTTATGAACATTAACGTTTATATATTCATAATTTATATTCTTTATTTTTAATCATCCCGTGTAATACACGGGTCTTACAACTAGTATATATATATATATATCCTATAGACTAAACTTCAAATGGAACCCAAATTTTCCTAGAAACCTAGGAACCATTTATTAGTCATTGGATCAAAAAAATGGAAGGCTGATATGGAAGGTGACATTATTGTAATTAATAACAAATAAAAGGTTATCTTTGGTATACATCAAAATCGGATAGGGGCATTTTAGGAATTGAAAATTTGACACTAAATCAATCCCTAAGAAACTGCATAATTATTTTGAAACTGACTATCTCTCTCTCTCTTTCTCTCAAACATTTCTCGTTTTTCTTGTTTCCATCGGCGACTAGCCCTAGACAACCAAGGCCTTCTCCATTCACGCCATGTCGTCGTCATCTCGCTTATTCAGATCATCATCTTCGTTTCTACTCCTGCCTTCCAGCGACAGTGAGTCAGCGGTGGCCCTCCTCCATTTCGGCGACAGTGAGTTTCAGCGAGCTTGATTCAAGCCTCCGTAGAAGGGTGTTCTTTTTCCCTTCGTCGCCGCCACACTCCTGCTTTTCTGCCGTCCGACGCCCCTTCTCCACCATCGATGCCACCATCCAACGGCCCTCCTCCACCATCGATGCTGTCTGCAGTCCTTGTAGGGGCAAAGCTATCCACCACCATTGTTTTCCAAGATTAAAGCTATGGAACAGGCAATTCAATAAATTCAGTGTGTGTATGTTTTTTTTTGCGATTTATAATCTTCAATTTTTACTTTTTAATCACGACATGGCAATTTCATAAATGTTTTTATTCTTGATTGGGATTTCATGAATGTTTTTATTCTTGTGGTAGATTCCTACGAGAGACTTGATTGGCATGTGCATCATCATCATTCATATGGGCAGGTTATTCGATGAATTTTATTTTAGAATCACACCCTTAGTTGCATATTTTCTTAAATCTAGGTGGTGGTGTTGAATTTGGTGGATGGTAAAGCCAGCGTGAAAGACGTCCGACACCTTTATCATGTTTGGGATCAATTTACTTCCAATTTCTTTGCACTTAGCATTAACCCAAAAGAAAAACCTAGCACATTAAAAGGTTCGACTGCATCTCTAAAAGGTTCTTTCTGTAACTTCAATTTGGATGAAAGAGACATAATTTTTTAAATTATAACTTCAATTTGGACATGGGTTCCCGTCTCTTTTTTTTTTCTGTTTCCGGCAACAAGTCTTCAAATCGAAGATCAGTAGTTGAGCCCAAATTTTTTATATGTTTTTTATTTTTGAATCAAATAGAAGGTTGCAAATTTTGGTTCTTTAATTGGGCATTTCTGATTAAAGAATTGAGTTTCGATAGCGACGAGTCTGATTCGGTTTCGATGCTTGGAGCAAGAACATATATGCATATGTGCACATATTCACATATGTGTATTTGCATATTTGTGTATTTGTGTGTATTTGCATATGTGCGTATTTGTATATATGCATAAATATGCATACATATATTGGCATATGTGTGACTTATAGCATTGTACTTATGGATTTCTTTTTCAATTTGTTTGTGTACATGTGGGCGTATTTGCATATATATGCATACATATATGTGCATATGTGTATATGCATGTGTATATGTGCACATGCATACATATATGTGCATATACGTGCATATATGTATATGCATGTGTATATGTGCACATATGTGCATATGTCTGTTCAAACGTATGTGCACATATGCATATGTATATCAATTTGTTCATATACACACATGTGTCTATATATATATATATATATATATATATATATATATATATATATATATATATATATATATATATATATATATATATATATATATATATATATATATATATATATATATATATATATGCATAATTAGATGTGCATTGGTTCATATGTGTATATGAATGTATGTATTTATTGTAATATATTGGAATATACATTTATATTAATTTTTGTTAATGTTTTTGCGGATTTTGAAGAATTTATCAATCAAATTGAAGAATTGAAAAGAGACAAACTAAAAAAATGAAGATATCATGGAATTTTGTTGTTTTTTATATTTTTTGTATGTATTGTTCGTTATGTTTAGTAAATATTTATGTATCGTTCAAACAGTTGTATATTATTGTTTTTAATAAATCGATTATTTGTTGTTTGCATTTATAATTAAAGACAAGAATATATATATATATATATATATATATATATATATATATATATATATATATATATATATATATATATATATATATATATATATATATATATATATATATATATATATATATATATATATGAATTTCGAAAATATACATATATGCACCTGCGGAAATGTATATATGCACCTATATATAAATAAATTTATGTGTATATATGCACCTGCGAATATGTATATATATGCACCTGCGAAAACATGTATATATGCACCTGCAAAAATTTGAAAATCTGAAAACGAAAATTTGATTTATAAAAATGAAAAATTGATTTTTTTTAAATTTGAATATTCAAATCTAATAGGCTTAATTTTAGGAGATGGTTATTAATGTTGCCAAAAGTAAAAAAATTCAGTATTAAATGAGATTTGTTACCGAAAATAAAAAATGTCAATTGACCATAATGTCCTTATTGGTATGGATGATGATCTAAGGGTCCATAATTGGTTCCTAGGTTCCTAGGAAAATTTTGGTTCTCGTTCGATCCGGACTCCCTATATATATATATATATATATATATATATATATATATATATATATATATATATATATATATATATATATATATATATATATATATATATATATATATATATATATATATATATATATATATATATATATATATATATATATATATATATATATATAGTGCTAGGTTATAATAAGAATGACAATTATTGTGTTACCTTGTAACCAAATCCTGGCCATCGGATTTCATTCTCGTAACAATGAAAAAGACACATTCTTGACAGAATAAGTTTTTGACATAATGAGTTATTACCATTCTTAAAAGAATGAACTAAATTTTGTACATTCTTAACAGAATGTGTTTTAAATGAGTGGTCCAGATTGTGTTTCAAGATTACACAATACTTGTATGGATATATTTGATCCTAGCCCTATATATATATATATATATATATATATATATATATATATATATATATATATATATATATATATATATATATATATATATATATATATATATATATATATATATATATATATATATATATATATATATATATTTGCAAGTTAATGATGAATCTGATTACATGAGTCGTAATATACTACAGCTACGCTAGGTACATCAGGCTAACTACAGTTCTTCGTCGTCAACCCTTCGCCGAGGAGACTGCACAGAGACTAGACCAACACCCGCAACCGGCAAACCTTGGTGCATAGCACACGCCCACCCCGGAAAGACGCCCTGCAAGCAACTGACTGGGTAAAACCCAGCCCCCGGGTACACACAACACCGGCTAGCACAGAGGCCACAAACTAGGCATTAATATCTTTAGCCTTATGTTTGCATGGAGTGTGACTCGAACCCACAACCTCTCCTAGGAAAGGCAAGGGCCGTAGCCAATCCAACAACCGCTGATGTGTGTGTGTATATATATATATATAATTATATATATATATATATATATATATATATATATATATATATATATATATATATATATATATATATATATATATATATATATATATATATATATATATATATATATATATATATATATGATTAGGTGACAAGGTAATACTTATTATAAGACTTAATCTTTCTTATATTACAAATCAAAATCTATTCACGCCCTTGTCGTTTTTAACTTATATCGTAATAAACTATATTTACTTTATCATATGTAACATTTTACAACTATCATTGAATTATATTTACTTGGTAATTTTTAACTTGTAACGTAATAAACTAGTTCTAGTAGTCAGCTTTTGTTTTTATGAATAATATTTCTTTTGTAACAACAAAACTAAACAAAAATTGCGTAATTGTATACCCTGTCTCGGAACCGAAACTGCCGGTTCCGGTTTCTAGCATTTAAGAACCACTTAGACCGGTTCTGGTTCCAACTATACAGGAATCGACGGTTTCGATTCCAGCAAATTAGACAGATACTCATCTATACTCATCTATGCTCACCCCTAATCGCCCGTCTTTCTTTGGCGAATAAAAGCACATAATTGCAAATAAAAAGATAGTAAAATCTATTTTTTAAAGAAAATGGCATGTCTTGTCATTTTATTTAAAAAATGATAATTTGTGATAGAACCGGTTCACATGATGGATGATATGAGAAACTGTTTAGGATCCATCCTTTTAAAGGGCCCAAAATTTTACGTCATTCTATTTAAAAGATAGATAATTTGTGATAGAAGTACCTCACCTCTTATTTTTCAAACAAAATTAATCTGAATATTTTGGTTAGTAATTAAAATAATCCAGATATAAGTTTATATGACTTCTTAAGCTTCTTAGGCCGCACGGAGTAGGGCTCGCCAAGGGGGTCGCCAAGCCCCTTGGCCGCTCGCCAAAGCCACTCCACCGCCACTCGCCAGCGGCTCGCCATGCTCAACTCGCCAACGGCTTGGCGAGATGCCAAGCCAGGGAAAAGGTTTCAGAAATGACAATTTACCCCCCTGAATAAATGCATCCAAACGCTTCAAATCCTCCACATCCACACACTCTCAGTCTTCTGATGCAAATGTTGGATTCGACATTAATGAGGAGCCGGAGGCTGACGTTCTTCCGATTGGTCGTGATCAAGCCAAGAGGAAGATGAAGGGAGGTAGTTCTGGCACGAATAGTAGCACAGAATTGCAACAATTGAACGAGCAAGTCGCCACTTTGCAGACTTTACATGAAGAGAAAGTCAAAACCAAGTTGATGGATATTGTGATGAGAAACATATCCGATCTACGAGGGTTCGAGTATCAAATTGCACTTCAAGCGAAGAAGGATGCGGCTAGGAAATTGGGTTACACGTTCGACGATGAGTAGATTAGTTGTTTGTGTTTTATTTTGTGTCTTTGTTTAACTTTTAAATTGTTAGTTGTTTGTGTTTTTTATTTTTAATGAAATGTTTTAATTTTAAGTAAAAAAAACGAATTCTGTTTGTACAAGGACTAAAGTTGTAATTTCTCAAATTAATTTGGTTGGCAGTTCCTTGGCCATTGGCCACCACTCCCTACAAAATGGCCAAAACCTGTCAATCATTGTCTGGCCCACAAAAACCCCTTGGCCATCCCTTGGCCATTGGCCACCACTCCCTACAGCCTTAATATTTAATGTTGGATGAATAGTTAAGCTTTTTTACCACCAGGTAAGTCATCGACGACCACATAAGAGTGTGCCTTAATCAACTCACCTTTACCGTTATTAAGCTATCTTTTCGAAAGAGTGCATGGTAAGACGACCGACGCACATCTTTCACCAGGTACCTCGGGTCAACCCCACACCACCTTATATAACTTCAAGAACCCTAACTTCCATTCATCTATCTCAATTCTCAACTCGATCACCTCCACTCTTTTACCGAAAAACCAAGTTGCAACTAGACTCCTGATCTTCTATTCTCCTTCAGAGCAATGTCTAACACGATCAAAGTACTTTTCATGGTGGTCATTACCATTGCCATAACCATCACCCTCACAATCACCTCAAATGTTGATAATCACGAAGCCACCCCAAGCGAATCCCTGTTTGTGCAACGACTTCCCAAGAGGACGAGTCGTTTTCTATCCGAGACCAAGAATCCTAGATCTGCAGACCACTGCCACAAAGACGACGAGAGCTGCAACATCTTAGAAGGAAAAAACTCCACTTGCTGCAACAACAAGTGTATGGACTTGAGCGAAGACAAGCACAACTGTGGAGCATGCAAGAACAAGTGTAAGTTTACAAGCTCCTGCTGCCAAGGGGAGTGCGTTAATCTAGCTTATGACAAAAGAAACTGTGGGTCGTGCGGCAACAAGTGCATGCCTGGTGGTTATTGCATTTACGGTCTCTGCAATTACGCCTAATGGCTCTCTTCATATATTGGCCCATATACATATTTTCATATTATCATGACTGATGTACTAATCTTGGTTACGCACGACTAGTACAAACATTATAATACGCCCATGAATAATGAATTGCGAAAATTGTTGTCATGCTGTTTTTGGCTTTTTGCTATACATCTTGTGTAACACGCTTCCCCAAGCATCAAATTTAAAAAGATCAAATAATGATTAAAATTGTGTACTATTTAATATTTCCTCAAATCTTCAATGTTTATATATCTTTCGTTTTTAAGCGATATTCTAAGGCTAAAGGGAGTACCCCGTGATAGGGGCCGTGATCGCCACGTGTGCAAGCCATCACGGCGTGCACAGTACCGCCCCGTGTGTGCCGTGATGGCCGTGATCGTGGTGTGGGGTGATCGGCTTCACGGTGTATCACGAACAAATAAAAAAAAAAATTTTAATCCTTTTAAAGCCGTTCAACGGCTATATTTTCAAAAAAAAAAAACTTTTTTTAAACCAAATTTTCACCTATATATATACATACACCTCTCATCCATACAAACTCACACAATTATCGTATATACATATACACACAAAATGGAATTTTTTGAAGAATTCGATTCGGACGACGGCGAATTTATCAACACGTTTTTTAATGTCGTTGCGCACGGTGCCGCTGAAGGGTCTTTAAACGTTAGACACACCAGAACTTCTATCAACCGAGATCGGCAAGCTGCACACGAACTTTTGGTACGTGACTATTTTGCTGATCCTCCTCTGTATGGTGACAAACATTTTAGACGTCGTTTTCGTTTACCTAGAGAGTTATTTTTACGTATAAGCAACGCTTTAGAGACGCGATATGATTATTTTAAGCAAAAACCCAATAGTAGAGGTAGAATGGGTTTTAGTTGTATACAAAAATGTTCGGCTGCACTTAGGTATTTAGCATCAGGCATAACAGCTGATGCTAGTGACAAGTATCTAAAATTGGCTGAGAGGACCGTAAGGGACACTGTGGATTGGTTTTGTGCATGTGTTATTGAGGTGTTTGGCAAAGAATATTTGCGTAAACCTACAGCTCGTGATATCGAGAAGTTATATGCGGCACATGAAGAGAGACATGGTTTACCTGGTATGCTTGGTAGCCTTGATTGTACCCATTGGGCGTGGGAAAAATGTCCAACTGCGTGGAAAGGACAATTTACCCGAGGTGACGTAGGTGAGCCAACTTTGATATTGGAAGCCGTTGCATCATTCGATTTGTGGATTTGGCATGCGTATTTTGGGGTAGCCGGGTCCAACAATGACCGAAATGTTCTTAATCAATCTCCAATTTTCAATGATATTTGGACCGGGCGAGCTCCTAATATTTCATTCACAGTGAATGGACATCAATACAAATACGGCTACTATCTTTGTGATGGGATTTATCCAGATTACGCGCCATTTGTGAAGGCGTATGTGGTACCTCGAAGTGAAAAAGCAAAATTGTTTACACGAAGACAAGAATCGGCTAGGAAGGACATAGAAAGGGTTTTTGGGGTACTCAAACAAAAATGGCATGTGATCAAACATGCCTCACGAATCCATGACGCCGGTCGGATGAAGACAATTATGTATGTGTGCATCATTATGCATAATATGATTGTTGAATATAAATGTAGAGCGATTTGCACGAACGACGAGGCCGATGCGGTTAACACGGAAATGCAATTCATTCCCGGAACGCCCGAATACTTACAACAAGTACTCGATGTTCAAAATTCCGAAACTTGCCAATATCTCCGTGAAGATTTAGCCGAGCATGTTTATCAAAACAGATCGGATGATATCGAGTAGTTTTTTTTTTAATTTCCATGTAATGTTTTTTTTTAATTTCTATGTTTTTTTTTTCATTTTTAAATTTCAATGTAATGTTTTTTAAATTAATGAAATTTTTATGTTTAATCTAATGTTATATAAATTAAAAATTAGGTTTTTATTTATTTTTGAATTTTTTTAAATTAAAAAAAATGAGGTGGTGTGATGAAAATGTGATGGGTATAAAGGGGGTAATGTGATGGAGTGTGATAGAATGTGATAAAGGTAAAATCTGACGTGGCGCTGACGTGGCACCCATCACTTTTGGGCAAAGTGATGGGTACTCCTATCAGCCTAAACCAATCTAAAGGGAATGTCACGTGGCACCCTCTGATCGAATTCTCAGCTTATTTTCCCGCTCAGTTGCTCATTCACGGTTACCTATTTCGCATAAATGATGATTCGCTGTTATTAGATGATCAATTCCTTGGGTTAAACCTCTATTCCCCCCCCCCCCCCAAAAAAATTTCCCCTCTCAAATTCAAAAATCAAATCACATACCTATATCTCTTCATTAGGGTGATATCTCTCAATTCCAATTTCACCTATATATGCAGTATGCGGCATTAGCTACTTCCAATAAACAAATTCATCCTCCCCCAAAGTAGTATCAATACAAACATGTGAAGATCTTGATGAGTCGAGGGCAATCGATAGAATTGTTGGAGCCTGTTGAAGATGTGACTGTTGTAGAAAAGCTCCGTTTCTCCCTTTATCTCTCTTTCAGGCTATCACTTACTTCATCAATCCATCTTTTAATTCTGTTTTTCTTGATATCTAAACATATCATCCGTCATTTTATCAATTTGCGAGATGGTTATAAAGAATCCTAGACCAAAGTTGTTTACTTAACTTGGAATGGAAGATCTTGATGAATCGGATTGTATTCATAATCAAACTTAGTGAGAGAAGAGAGTGTGATTTATGAACTTATTGCTCGTGTACGTCTCGGATCAGATTCTTAATCAAACTCGTGTGTGTATTGACTATTTTTGGGTAATTTACAAAATAACCATGTTTTAATTTTGTAAGTATGCATAGCTGGAAGTGTTGGGGCTTTTTACGAGTAGGCAAATTATTATTCAAAGCTGGAGATCTATTTTAAGGATAGTTTCAATGACAATGATTACACAATTCGTATATTTAGATAAACAATATCTATGAGTCTTTGTGATTTGTTTTGTGTGTCCGATCTACTGTGTGAGTATCAATCTCTCTAGGAAAAAGAACCATATATTTGGAACACCAATAAACTCAATACTGGTATGATTTTTTTAGCTTTCAAAACCTGATAAATCCTTACAAGTTAATAAAGGAAATAAGGCACAATCATCAATACCAATATGATTTGTAGTAAATAACGATAAATACAATTTTCAAGCTAATGTATTTATTTGATGATTTAATCTATAAATAATTTTTGTAGATGATTCTATCTAGGATAATTTTTGTAGATGATTCTATTTGGGTATTAGTTCACTTTAGAGTATAAATCTATAACAACTAAAGTGAAGTGTGACTCGACTATATGTGTGTGATTGTTTGTATGTGTGTATATCAGAGGTTATGCAAGTGATTGTTTATACATGTTCAAACATAACCCTACTTTCATATAATTTGGTCACTAATTAATAGTTCTTTTTTGTAATGAGAGTAGGATGCTATAATAATGAAAGTACGATGCTAAACAATCCCTTCAAAAAGAAAGTATATTGTTATTATATGTGAAGAATGGAAAATATATTTCTATTATATGAAAGTCTCTCTGTTTGAATTGGGTCAAAAAAATTATAAAAAAAATCCATTTTGGTCCTTTTTATAAGGTTTTATAACTTTTTTGGTCTTTCTTTCCCTCTTATATGCAGAAAATTATTTTGTATACTTTTTGTGTCGTTTGGGATTGACGTGCACGCAGAGGTCGTCATGCGGTCAAAAATAAAGAAAACCTAACACACACTAGTATAGTGGAGTCAGGGTCGATCCACAGGAGCTACGTGGTCAGCCTAGATGAGAGATTGCCAACTAATAGTGTCACGGCTATAGTCGGAGGAATTAATTTCTATCTTTCTACCTGAAAACAATATTCAAATACCCAAGCCAAGCTTAGCTATGTCCAAATAACCTAGTTACTTTCTGAACTCAGAAGTGCATCTCTGAATCAGGAGCAATTGAAGGCATCCAAACTAGCAAAACCAAGCATAGCACAAACTAGCTAATAACTAACAGCTCTAAGAGACAGTTAATAGCCAAGATTTAATGCCTAACCTAACCAAGTTAGCTACTGTTTTCAGCAAGGGAAAACAGTCCCAACCAAGTCACAAACGATTTCAATCACAATCAAACAACCAAACAACAAACTAACATCCAAAACACCGAAAAATCAATATTAACATTAACCGAATGATTTCATTTATCAAAACCAATATCCAAACATCAAAATCAGTAGCTAAACACTACTAAAAACAGAACCCTAAGCTGGAAATCGATGGTTGTCACACCCAAGGATTCAACTCAAGCTTACAAATGTTTAACTAAAATGAAATAAAATCTAAAAACATGAAAATACCAAATTATAGCTTCTGAAATGGATTCCTCGAGTCAAAGAGCTTCTAGGTCGATGTTTTCACCAGGTCTTTGCTAGGGTTTTCGGCCGGAAATGCCTCTATTTATAGTTGCAAATTTCCCGTGACCGCGCCGCGCAAATGTGAAATCCGCGGCGCGCGTACTTATCCGTTCCCCGTTTTTTCGTCATTTAAATGTGTTCCACCGCCTTACATCCGCGTCGCGCAGGATATAAACCCGCGGCGCGCGTACGTCTTCTCTTGATTTTGCATTCTTTCCATACTTTTTCCTTTTTGTACACTTTTAGTCCCTGTTTCTGTTCTTTTTCTCCAGACAAGTCCTGACACGAAAAGTGAGAATACCCATGCATATATGATATAATTTTACCAAGAACAGGGCTCAACAACGCCTAAAATACTTGATATCACTAGGCGTTGTCAGGGATACCAAAGAAATTAACTTGGCTAAACAAGACGAAAGCTCCACTCTGGAGGTGTCGGGAAACTACACATATCAAAAGTTGATTCTTTATGGTTACTATTTTGATAAGATGTTTAACCTTTGATCGTGGCTGTTGAAGCGTCACACTCAACAAATAAATTGAGATAAATAAAAGTCTTAGAATGTGAACTGCTCAATTTACTATAAATGTAGTAATGGATAAGCAGGGTCGGTGTAACGACCCAAAATCTCGACAAAAAATTTTCATTTATTTCCAAGGTTCAAACATAGCTTTTATAAAAATAAAACTGTTCCAAGATAGTTGTTAAACCAACAGTAGAAAGTATTTTAAAATCATATCATAAAAACACCAAAATGAGGTCCCGTGAATGCGATGTGCTGCCGTCAAGCCTTGCCTTCCCTTTGTCGTTTGAAGTACTTGAAATGTTTTAAAATCAACGGGTAAGCACAAAACTTAGTGAGTCCACAAATTACCATACATGCCCACACATTCAACAACCCGTCCTCGAGAACGACCTGACCCTACATGCCATACGACAGCTACGGGTGTCCACCATACAACAGCTATGGACACGAGGCGGTTCTACCCATCATACACACTACTAGAAAAATACCTTTTAATGACATACGAACTATGACACACACTAATTTTATGACACACAAAAACGTATGTCATTAAAAAAATGTCATCTTCCTTAAAATCTGAAGGATTTATGACATACATAATTGTATTTCGTAAATTTGTGTCATATTTTATAATAATTACGACATACATAAATGTATGTCATCTTTTAATATCATAATCAGATAACAAAAGAAAAAAAAACACGGGAGGCACTTTAATGTCATTTTATAAAAATGTGTGTCATCTATGGTTTCTATTGTACTTCACGCTTCATCCTTGTTTTCTTCCCATCTCAACTCGATACCTAGGGCTCAAATCACCCCCGCCTCCCTTCTCTTCGGCTCCCATACGCAAGATTAAGTCTCGATTACTCTCTTCTTCTCCAATTCTCCCATATACTAACATGAAATGCTCCAAGGATCAACAAGATTAAGTGGATTCGTATTCTCTGATTCTCCGATTCAGCCTCGTATTCTTCGATTATCCAATTATGCGACAGTCAATGCTCATTCTTCTCTCTGTATAGGCGATTGGCGGCTAGGGTTTTTCATTGGTATCATTTCAATCCGTCATTGCTACTTCGCCACTGTCGCTTCTCATGGACTCGAGAGATTGAATCGATAACTAGGGTTCGACTACCGAGGTATGTGTTTCAACCCTGAGATGGAATCGATAACTAGGGTTTGAGAGATTGTATCGATTACTCGATTAGCTTCTTCCCAACACGAACTCTTCACCCCGCGAGTCCACGATGTCAACCTCTTCACTTCACTTGACAATCAACAATCGGACCTGGTACGTTTGTGAGAATTGGATTGATAACTAGGGTTCTACTACCGATGTATGTTTGTGAGAATCGATTGCATCAGGGTTTTCTCTTTCAGGTTCATCTAATTTTCATCCCTCTCTTTCTCTTTCAGTCTATAAAAGACGTATCAAATTTTTCTGCATTAGATTATGTGTTGATTCGTTAATCAGGTTTCACTGTATTGGCTATGTCGATTTGTTAATTATGTTTCACTGTATTGGCTATGTCGATTCGTTAATCAGGTTTCACTGATTTTAGATTCATATAATCCTTTATGCTTGGAGGAACCTTGAATCTTGCAAGGCTTTTGGGAATCGATTGTTTTGAGAATTGAAATTATTGTAATGGTTATGACTTAATTTGTACTCAATACCTTCACAGAATCTAGTGATGGCTTTGTTGATAAAGATATGGCTTCTGTTTCTAGTGATTTGAAAGTTTTTATTGTAGGTAAGGGTTACAGATGGTACATCACATGAGCTACAAAGATTGTACATCACATGAGCTGCAAAAGGTTGGTAAGGGCTATAAATAGCAATGTTCAATCATATTAATTAAAAGTTTGAGTTCTTTTTCACATTCTTTTTTTATTTGTCTTGTTTTCAAGTTATTGCAGGCTTTCTAAATGAAAATGCAGGCTTCCTGAAGTTCTATGCACTTGGATAAACCAAAGATCTAACTGAATTGGTCTGGGCAGGCTTTCTATAAGGTTAGTGTATCTTTAGAGATGTTTTAAACTTTAAAGTTCCACTCAATGCATCCCTGCTTTTGTTAACCTATATCTGAGGTATTATTATGAAGTGATTTATTGAGGTACATAATACCCTTTTGAAATTACTAAAATATCCTTGGGTTTCTGCAGCAAAAAAGATAAAGATGGTCTCATCTACATTTGGCGAGGATGAGTCTGGCAGCAATCAAACTCGACTTATAGTTGATGACTTGAAATACTTATTTCAGTTTTATGGTTTTCCTTGATATATTGAGTGACTACCAAATATAATAACCGATATCATGTCATCAATATAATGTGATATATCATCTCTATGTATGCAGGTAAGGTGGTGGTGTGTGTAACTCCAGTTATTGAAAGGCTGCCATTTAAACTTGAAGTGTAGATCAAGTCAAACATATGTCTGCCATTAGGAAGTTGATCTTGCTATTTTGTATGTGGCAAAAAATAATTTGATAATTTTAAAATGTTGATTAGTTTGTATTTGAATGATTATGATGTTGTAATGGATTGTATTTGAATTAATGATATTTAATTTTATATTATGAGACTATAAATTTAATCTGTGATGTAATTTTAATATTATTAAATCTTATATATATATATATATATATATATATATATATATATATATATATATATATATATATATATATATATATATATATATATATATATATATATATATTTGTTCAAAAAAATCATGACTTACATTGTAAGTCATAAAGGTTTGTCATAAATGTATGTCGTAAATTTACGACACACAAATATGTGTCATCTGTCATTTATGACAGGGGCTTCCTTGACATACATTTGCGTGTCATCTGTACCCTTTAATGACACGCAATGCGTGTCATTAAAGGCCTTTTTTCTAGTAGTGACAACACCTATGGGTTCCCGGTTTTGGCCCAGCCCATAATACAACAGCTATGGGACAAGGCGATAGTTAAACTCGTGAGTGAACACGCATCAGTACTGAGCCCAACAACAAATAATCACAATTACAGAACAAATCATATAACTGTAAATCACACACAAGCTGCCTAACATGCAACATCATATAGTAAGGTGAGGATACTCACCTGAATCGAAAACACACGGATAATCTCTAATACCCAAACTAGGCTCGTCCGATCACCGAAATCCCACACACACGACATATTAATCACAATCCTTACTCCTATAGGTTCGACTAACGGTCAGACCCAACAATTGTCACAAATCAGCAGTCAGACCCAACAATTTTTCCAAGTGTATTTGGTTGAATTCATCTCTAAACTTTCGTGTCCATGTCTTCAAGTCTGCCTCCCAAATGACCGAAAAACTACCCTTAAAATCGTGTAGAAAACTATTGTAGTAATTCAATTTTACACGCCACACGGCTCGTGTAAAGTCACACGGGTCGTGTACATTTCTTTGAAATTTCTGTCCGGTTTAAGGTCAGGCCTCACACGACCCGTGTAAAGGTACACGAGCCGTGTGAGGGTTCTTCACAAACAATGCAGTGGGTTGGGGTCTGGCACGACCCGTGTGGGTCTTCAGGCTCCATTTTGTCAATCTTTATACTTCAAAAAGCTTCCATCTGGAACTGTGATGCTCTATAACCGTCCAAAACTACATCCAAGCCTCCTTCATGCATGCTAAGCCCTCGTTCATCCTCTTTCGCTCCGCTCCACCGTTTTTGCTCCGCTCCTTCTTATCTCCATTTCTCCATTTTCTCCGCTTCATGCTCCTTTTTCACCTATAATCACACACAAAATTATGAAGTATCGTTGTCCCCGGAAAGTAAAGGAAAATGCATGAAAATAACTAAAAGGATAAATAAAAAAGGTAAAAGTAGCCCAGAAAAGATGCATAAAATACATCCAACAGTGGATTCTGAAGAATGAATTTGAAAAACCCTTTCTAAGTCCCACAAATAGCGGTCCCAAACGTAAAATGACACAAATACCCCTTAGCCCATTTGCGCGGGTCGCACAAGGGTAGTGTACTTTTCACACAGGCCGCATGAAAGCGCAAAAATCCCAATTTGGGTCTGACAAGTCCTTGTCACCAAAAGGCTCATTGTCTATTTCCTCATTTATTCAAACTCGGGTTTGACTTCTTGTTGATCACCTTTTGGGCTCTAAAACTCCATCGTAGCCAAATAACGTCCATTTTGATCCAAAGCTTCATCCAAGCCCATAGTCCAATAGCTATTCATGCTCGTCTCGCTCTACTTTTCGAAAAATTTCTCCTCCGTGCTAGTCTTCTAAGACATCTGCAATTTAACACAAAAGACTATAACGTATCTCTGAATGATAAAAATATCAAAAAAGAAAATATGCATGAAAATTATACTAAAATTGACTTAAAACATGCTAAATAAATTATAAAAAAGAAGTAATGTGTAATACCTTAACTTTAATTTATAGTAAAGTTATGTTTAATATATATATATATGAGATTAAATGAGTTAAAATATGAGTTAAAATGCTTAAAAGGTCAAACCGGGTCGAGTTGTGTGACAAGAGTTGAATTGAATTGAAAAGAAAGTAGAAAACAAGCCAACCCGGGTCGTGTTATTGAGCCCGGGTCGTGTCCGACTGAAACCCGGGTCGGGTCACAGAAACCGGAGCGAGTTACGTCAAGATTCAAGCGAAAAGTAGCGTAGCGAAACCCGGGGCGGGTTGAGCAGCCCGGGTCGGGTTGCGGGTAAAAACCCGGGGCGGGTTTGACAGCCCGGGTCGGGTTTCGATGTGGGTATAAATACATTTTTCTCCTCATTTAACCCATTTCACGACCCACAAACATCTAGAAACGATTTTCAGAGCTAAGGGCATAGAAATTGGTCACTTTGATCGAGGGTTTTGCTTAAGAGAAGGTTGGGGAAGTTGGATTTAACACCCGAAACGTGTTATTGAGTCCTTGATTTCGAGGTTAGTGATTTGTGGTTCTAGGGTTCTAAACCCTATGTTCTTGAATCTGAATTTTTGTTGGAAATTAACTTATGTGTTACTAGTAGGTAGTTAATATGTGTTGTATTGAGCTTCTATTACGATTATTGCGAAGTTTTAACGGTTGGTTTGGTAAAAACCGCAAATCTTGGAAGTCTTGAAATAATAGTATGTGATGTTCATTGTTTGTGATCCTTATTAGCTATTGATTCTTGGCTCATTGAGTTAGATGATGTTGAATTGTTTTGAGGATGTTTGAGGTATGATATGTGATGTTATTGTTCAGCAGATACACATAGGAGGGAAGGAGATACACGAGGCACAGGCGGACCACGAACTGAACAAACATCAGGTGAGTAGTTATGATTCAATATAAATAGTTTGATTATAACTAAATTGACTTATTGCGCATCTTAATTGGTTGAGACAACCAATTAACATGAATTAAACGAGATTGAGAAATTCTTGTTAATCTGATTGCTGAGCTTGATTGAGTATACCAAATGACTGAGATAGTCATTGAAATAGAGAGTAGTAATTTGAGTTGTAGAAACTGTGATAATTATTAGATTGATTCTAAACTTTGATAATTTTTCTAACTGAGCTTAATTAGCTCATGTAAATAGTTATATGTTGTGTTATAGGTGACAGAGGTAAGAAGATTGCTGAGGGATGATCCGACTGGACATGGGACTTGACTTTTGGACTAGTTGTAAACCATGATATACTTTTCTGTATAGTTTTGTAAAAACAGTCTTTTGTAACCCAGTTTTTGGGACACGTTTGTTATGTACTTGTTCTTTTGATAACTACTTGTACTGCTGTTGCTTAATCTTGATTACACCATGAACCATTGTGGTTATTTTGAGTAATTATTGGTGTAATTCAGAGATAAGAAACTGGGTGTTACATAATGAAATGAAGCATTAAATCCTTTCCAATGTATGTGTTATTTGATCCAGGAGCAACATTTTCCTTTGCACCCCTTTCCTTTTTACCAAAACTAGCCACTTTGTTAGTTTCTTTGAGGGAGAAATTAGTTGTTGAGGTTGCATATGGCCGCTGTGTACTTGTTGCCGAGCAGTTATGTAAGTGTCAGCTTGAGATTGATGAGACCACTTTCCATATAAATCTGAAGTCAGTCTCTACTAAGGAGTTCAATGTGATTGTTGGTATGGACTGGTTGGCGGCTAATACTGCTTAGGTTATCTGCAACAAGAAAATTATATTAGTCGATGCACCAGACCGGTCCCAACTGACTATACACGACGAGCAACAACATAATCAAATACTAACAATTTATTTAGCTAAAGTAAGACATAGTATCTGCAAAGGTGGTGTATTATACATGTCCTATGTGGCACCGTTAGAGCCTATAAAGTTAGAGGTGGGAGTTGTCGAAATCGTAAACAAATATCCTGATGAGCTTCTGTGATTACCACTATATAGGCAAATATAGTTTACTATTGATCTAGTACCTGGAGTTGCCCTTATTGCCCGTGCTCCTTATTGACTAGCACAATCAAAGATGGAAGAATTGAAGAAACAATTATAGGAGTTGCTAGATCACAGATTCATACAACCCAGTACCGCTCCCTGAAGTGCTCTTATTTCGTTTGTGAAGATAAATGACGGGTTGACGCAAATGTGCATCGATTACCGTTAATTGAATAAAATAACCATCAATAAGCGATAACCTTTGCCAATAATCGACGACATGTTTGATAAACTTTTAGGAGCCTTGTTCTTTCGAATATTGATTTGAGATCAAGATACCACCACTTGAAGATTATGGAGTACGGTGTCCTGAAGACAGCTCTCCATACACGATACATACACTACGAGTTCCTGGTGATGTCATTTGGGCTTACGAATGTCGCTGCAATGTTTATGGACTTAATGAACCGAGTATGTCATCTTTCCTCGACAAATCTGTCATTATATTCATAGATGATATCTTGGTGTACCCCCGAAGCCAAGAGGAGCATAAAGTACATTTACAGCAGGTTTTGGATTTTCTTTTCCAGGAGAATTGTATGCCAAGTTTTCCAAATACGAATTTTGGTTACATGAGGTCCAATTTCTTGGACACTTAATCAACAGCAAAGGTGTGAAGGTCTATCCTAGTAAAATAGAAGCATTAATGGGATGGGAAGTCCCACAAAATTCTTTAGAGATACAGAGTTTCCTTGGATTGGTGGGTTACTGTCGGCGCTTCGTGGAGAAATTTTCTTCTATTGCAGCACCGTTAACTCAACTGACCAAGAAAAATGAGAAGTTTGTTTGGACCGAGTTGCAAAAAAAAAAAAAAAACATTTCAGCAACTAAATCACGCCTTATGTGAGGTGTCGTTATTAGCCTTACCGTAGGGGCGAGGATGATTTTGCAGTATATAGTGATGCCTCGAAGGTGGGGTCGTGTATTGATGCAAAGGGGCAGAGTGATTGCGTATGCTTCCTGACAACTCAAATATTAAAAAAAAGTATCATGTACACAACCTTGAGTTAGTTGTAGTTGTACTAACACTAAATATATGAATGTATTATTTGTATGTAGTGAAGTTCCAAATCTACATAGACCACAAATGTAACACCCCGTCCCTTATTCAACATTTTATTAAAACAATCTACATGCGGAATTTCTTACAAATTTTTTTTCAAGAAGGGGTGTCACAAGCTCGATTCTTCGCCATAACTTAAACAATTGATCCCATACTTTGATTAGACTAGGATTCCTGCTTCTCTAAGGCATCTTCTACTTCTTTCCATTGCTACCTGAGTACATAGCATTTTAAAAATAATACGTGAGACAAAAAGTCTCGTGAGTAATACGGGTTTTAGACCCAAAATAATTTTCATACTTCACACAATACAATTTTTCTTAATATTTAATTTCCTATGAGCGCACCCATAGGTACTCCTTCTTATTTGATACCACATTTCTACGAGCGCACCCGTAGGTTTTATACTAGACGCATCCGTATAACTCCTCCCTCGATAGCATGAAACAAATTCATCCATCAAGGTACCAATTAGACAACTACTTCGCGACGAGAGGTACCATCCCAGTAGTGTCTTTTGACCACCCCTACCGCAGCAGGCCGTGATCTTTATCCGGATACTACTCAACTCATCAACATGGCTCTATCACTTTATTAGTTCCCTGCATTTCTCATTTATCTTTTTATACACATTATAAATACATTTTTAGGGAATATTTTCAATTCCATAAAAACCATTTTGACTCCAAAACATTTTTGTATAAAACTCATTTTGCTATGTACTAAAAAATCCACATATTACTCACCTTGGTAGCTAGGTATGTCTAGCTACAATAATCCACTAGCTCTTGACTCTACATGCTTCCAAATATCCTTCAACCTCTATTTATTTATTAAGATGTTAGAACTCATTACACAGCTAAACACATTATATGTGTTAAATCATATATGAACTCTTTCTAGCATTATCTAATTCCATTCCAAAATTTAAGTGTGACTCTTAAAGCATAATAGTCATTTTGGACATTTTTGCCCTTTTGTCCCATTTTGACAACTTAATCCAAAATTCATGTAAACGTTTGTTTAAGTCATTGTTATATAACCCAACAATATACTAATAGTGTTTAGAACATGTATAAAGCTTCATGGAACCTTTTACACCATTTTTCGTTTCGACATTTTTTGTCCGTTTTCCTATTTAGGCATCCTACTTTGCCTAAATGTGTTTTCTTGGATTTTAACATGAAATTTTAGTAACTTTCTGATCTTAACATGTTTATTAAACAATATTAATGCTTAGATGTCAAAACATATTTCGTTTCGCTCTTATATTATACTTTTAGCAATTTTGCCGCTAAAAATTAATAAAATATAAAAATTATTTTTAAACATCACACTTTTTTAAATATTTTGTTTCCAAAACCACCCAACAACACATAAATGTTGATATAAAATTCATTCTATGCCCCCATGAGCTCATATTTGCTTAAACGATAACTTTTTAGTTTAAGCGTTTCCGATTAAGTCATTTTTAGACTTAACCAAAACTCAACTTTTCTTGACACAAACCTTCAATTTCCTTTTAGTACAGTATAATAACATGACAATGAATCATGTTGTTCAAGTCTTGGGGTTATTTCTTAAACTTTCATTCATTTGAATTAAAACGGCAAATTTAACTAACATATTGCAATTATAGTCTTTTTACGACTAAATGGTGTTTTATATGATGTTTAACCAAATACCCGTATCCCCAATTCAATGTTATCATCTTGTGGTATAAGTAGGTTTCAAAAGTCATATTTACTAGCTTCTTGATTACCGATATAAATTCCCAAATTGTTGTCCCATTTTAGACTTTTACAAGTCAATTTTGTCCCTCTTTTTGCCACTTGATTGCTACCTAGCAAACCAACTCTATAATGTTGATTCTTTAACACTTATAATTACTCATAATACATCGCTATATGCTAGTAATGGTTTTCTTTCAATTATTTGAGCATTATATTAACATATACATTCGTATTCCCAAGTGGGACAGAATCTGCCGAAACATGATACCCTGTACGAAAAACGGCATAACTCATTCTAGGAGAATCGAAACGACTCACCGCTTTTTGATTTAGAAACTAGACATCTATAGGTTTCTTTTCATGTATGCCATAAAATTTTTAGACCTGTAGATTTGTACAGTTTTACAGTTTAAGTTGACGTAAAAATTATGTCAGAATACTTTCTTATTTTCATTCTTATTATTACATAACTTATGAAATTACAATTTCATTTACTTCTTATTCTTTTTCATACATATGCTTAAAAGGTCATTCTTTAACCCATTAAGCACTTAATTCATTAGTCCTTCCCAAAGGAATCATTCCAATTCCTTATCTAACCATTTATAATGAAATTTCAACCATGGAATCATCAATTCCATTCAATTCTCTCAATTTCCAATTTCATTGATAAACGCATTTAACTAGATGGAATTACTAAACAACTTCTACTAACTGGTTATTACACTCATTATACTCAATCTAACCACCTTACTACATCACATTAATCCTTTGATCATAAAAATCAATTTCTAGGGTTCATAAGAAATTGAATTCACCAAAATATGATTCTAACTTGACAATGAGATATAACTCATTATCTCAAATACTTCTTAACATGTATTTATAAATTCTTAATTGTATAATATATACATATATATATATATATATATATATATATATATATATATATATATATATATATATATATATATATATATATATATATATATATATATATATATATATATATATATATATATATATATATATATATATATATATACTTGATTCTCTTTTGGTTTAAGAACTCATGACAAATATTCCAACATCTAGACTTTTGTCCCATGACAATTACTTGACAACTAGAACTCAACTTGACATCAAGTGTTGTTCATGCTATCAAGAAAAGTTCATATATTCAATATGAAATCAATATTACTCATAAGTTCAATATAGTTTCTGACTTAGTTTAGGTATTTTTCACCATTCTTGAATCAACCTAACAAGCATTCAATTTTTTTTCCATAATTTCTTGAATAAGAATTTAACTATCTAGGTTTAAGAAAATTACCGTTGCAAATCTGTCAAAGAACCATTAAATTCTGAAATTGGAGTTGTTCCAAATCTGTAATCGAACCATATGATACACCTTGACTCACCCTTGCTTCTCTCCCTCTCTCGATCTTACATTAACTCTCAATTTCCCGATTTCCTCTTCCCGATCTCTTTCTCCTTTTCTTCTTTTACGAACCCAAGAAACAACAAGAATGTTCCAGACTCATATTCACGTATCAGATTTATAATCTGATTTTAATTAAGCCAAAAATCAAAAATTCCGAAAACACCCTTCAGTTTTTGTCCTTAGGAAAAATTTCGGTATTTTCCTGGTTTTTTTCTCAAACTTTACAGCATCATAACTTCCACATACTATATTGGATGTTTACAAACTTTATACTTGTAGAAAGGCGGGAATGGGATTTACAACTTCATCCTACTGAATTAAGTCTGAATCCCTATATATTATACGTTACAGACCCTTAAACATGACCTTTTGGCCATTTTTGTCACTTTTTGGTAATTTTTAACCCGTCATAACTTCTTCGTTATAACTCCAAACGACCCGAATCTTCTTACTGTATTCTTATTATATCAAAATATACAAAAGTCTGCTTGATAAAATTTTCCCAAATCCTAATGGATTTGTGGATATTAATTTTTAAAGTTTTACAAATATTTTCGTCTCTTTTAAAATCTCAAATTTCTATTTTCTGTCCTCGAGTCTTTAAATCAAATTTCAAATGAGTTAATACTTCATTATGACTTAACAAAAGGTCTTAGAACACAAGTTTCCATATTTTCACATTCTTTGACGATTTTACCCTTTCGTATATATTAAAATGTGTATTGACACCGAACCTTTTAACAACAAGATATTTAGTTTTTTTAACTTCTTATTTCATATATTAAATTTTTTATTGTCACAACAAAGCATGAAGTATATATTTGATCAGAAAGAGCTAAAAATGAGACAAAAAAGGTGGATGGATTTAGTAAAAGATTGTGATAATAAAATACTATACCACACAGGGAAAGCGAATGTTGTTGCATATGCTTTCAGCTGTAAGGAGAGACCTCTTCGTCTTATATCGGCCCGTATGGTGATGATGAGTTATTTATCAAATTTAATTAGGGAGGCACAAATAGAAGCAAGTAAAGAAGAACATGTGAAGAATGAACTAATTGTGAGTTATATGAATAATTTGGATGAAAATCTACAACAACTTAAGACCTTTATGGGACGAGTATGGGTGCCTAAGTATGGGGAAGTCCGAAAGTTATTGTTGGATGATGCATATTGTGCCTGATATGCAGTTCATCATGGTAGCACGAAGATGTATAGAACCTATAAATCATTATATTAATGGCCTTTTGATGAATCAATAAGTACGATGGTATGTAAAGAAATGTTTGACCTGTTTGCACGTGAAGTCTAGCCATTAAAAACAATATGGATAAATCCAGCCTCTACCAATCGGGTGAAGAGATGGAACAAAATCACTATGAATTTCGCAAAAAATTTTCCCAAAGCCCGTAGGGATACAATTCCATTTGGGTTGTAGTCGATCTATTAACAAAGTCTGTGCAATTTATACCTATACGTGAGACTTATACAATTGAAAAATTGGCAAGCATATTCGTTAAAGAGGTGGTGCAACGACATGGGGTGTCAAACTCTATTATGTCCGATAGAGATAGCATATTTACATCATGGTTTTGGCAGAGTTTTCAGTGGCAAATGGGTTCTTAAGTATTGATGAGTACAACTTACCACCCACAGACTAATAGGCAGAGCGATAGGCGATCCAGACTTTGGAGGATATGCTTCGTGCTTTATTATCGACTTTGGAGGTAGCTAGGAGGACTATTTACCTTTGGTGAAATTTTCTTATAATAATAGCTACCATTCAAGCATTCAGATGGCTTTGTATGAAGCCTTGTATGGAACGCCAAGTCAAACTCTTACTTGTTGGATGGAAGTGGGTGAAAAACCATTAGCAGGACCCGAGATTGTAACCTAAAAGAAATATGTGAATGTATGCAGGTAGCCCAAAATAATCAAAAATTGTATGCTGATAAAAGAAAGAAACCTTTAGAACTCAAATTTAGGGACATTGTAATGTTAAAAGCCCCCCATTGGAAGCACCTTATTCCTTTCAGGAAGAAAGGGAAGTTGAGTCGTCAGTTTATTGGCCCTTTCCGAGCATTACAAAGAGTTGGAGCTTTCGCGTATTGCTTGAACTAACCAATGGGTTGCAAGGCATTCATGATATATTTCATGTCTCATATTTGCGAAATGCTTTATTTGACGAGTCCCAAAAGGTACCATTGGCGGAAATCGAGGTGGATGAAAAATGGAGATACCAATAACAACTTGAGAAAATCTTAGACTGTAAGGAGACACAATTGAGGAATAAAAGGATTAGACTAGTGAATGTTCAATGGCGATATCATAAAGGATCATGCGTGACTTGGGAGCCAGAGGACGAAATCAGGCTGAAATATCCACACATATTTGCATGATTTCGGGGACGGAATCTTCTAAAGGGAGGGGGAGAACTTGTAACCCCACAATTTTCGGTAAGTAGGTATAACCTATTTCAATAAAAATTCGTAATATAATGTTCCGTAGAGTATAGTATTATGTGTAAATATGGCTGATCAAAATGAAGTGTTAGTGTGGTATTGTATAAAATGGTGAAAAGCAAGAAAACTTATAGATTTAGGAACACTATCCAATTTACGCGACACATGGACACGACGTAGGTAGACTGTACGCGACATGTTGAGTAAGTAGAATGCCATAAAAGAAAGAAAATGAAAAGTACAATTCTAACTTGGAAATGGACTGAACTGGACGTGTGAGGTATTGAAGGAGAAACAATATTATTAATGTCCCTTCATTCCAAAACGACCTACAAGCCGCGTGGAGCTACGCGACGCTTCAAGTAAGGCCACGTGACACGTAGAGTTGGGCATGTTTAATATGATGAATGTGGTATTGAAGGAGAAATTGAAATTGAAGGTGTTAGAACCAAAGGATTGTTACTAGCCACTTGAATTCAAGGTATACTCTCTTGCTTTAAATGTTGAGTACATTTTAAACTCTAGAAGTGAAATTGACAGGGGTTATAGTAGGTTAAATGAGTTTTGTGACCCTGGTGGTCGTATTAAGTTAAGACGCTCTCAAACAAACTAGAAACTTGATTATTTGAAGGTTTGAATGGTAATGGACAAAGGCTAGTTGCCGCGACTACGTGACGCATAGCCCGATGCGTATGATGAATGAACACGTCGTGTCCATGTATGGGACACGACGCGTGGATTGGTCAGAAATATTATATCTTGCTCATTTGGAGTGGGAATAGCATATCCCAAGAATACACATAGAGCTGACTTTGGAGACAACTTGTCCCGCTTGACGTGAGGTCGTAGAACAAAGCAGATACACCCAATGACCCGTAAGGAGGAATAGTCAGGTAATTGCCAATACAAGTTTCCATAAGGAAACATATCAAAGTTGTTTGTAGTGGGGATGCAATTAATCACATAAGTAACGGTCAACAGAGCTTCTCCCCAAGAGACAATGGGAACTGCAGAGGATAGTAACAAAGACCGTGCAGTTTCTACAATATGTTAGTGTTTTCTTTTTGCTATATCGTTCTGCTGAGGGGTATCAGTACATGATGACAGGTGCATAGTACCATCAGATGCCAATAGCTGAGTAAAACTATTAGATGTATACTCCTGCCCTAAATCACACTAGAAGCATTTTATGATAGTAGAGTGTTGGGTTTTGTCAAGGGCTCTGAAATTGTTATATATGTTGAAAAAACCAGACTTGCACTTTATAAAGTAAACCCATGTATAACGAGTGTAATCATCTATGAAAGAAACGTAAATCACTTTTATGAAACGCTAAAGCATAAAATTTTGCTAGTTTACAACCACAACAATAAGAAATATCATGAGTGTTCAAAATACTTAACACACTATTAAAGGATAAAAACTATAAAATTGATGCAAATACATGTCTCAAACAAGAATGGCAAAGGAAAAAAATCATAAGATAAATGACTTAAACTAAAAGACGACAAATCAACACTAGAGGCAGTAGCATCAGAAAAGTGGAGCTGCTCTAAAACGTAAAGCTTCCCAAGTCTACGACCTATCACAATCACCCTTCGAGATTGTGGGTCCTGTACACAATATAGCGAATTAGAAAAAAAGACCTAATAACCAGTTTTACATAGCTGACCGACCGAAACAAGATACAAAGCAAGTATACGAATATAATAGACATTGGTAAGAGATATATGATGGGTAGCAAATGAATCAGTACTATCTATCGGCATAGCTGTATCACTAGTACACATAATAGATAACAAAGCAAATGATGACAAATATGGTGACATATACTGAGATGCACTAGAATCCAATATCCACAAGGATGAAGAAATACCTGAAGGACTAGATGAGGACAGACCTAAGTGAAATATAGAGGCTAGCATGGCAGTAGGATTAAAGCCAATGAACTGTCTGAACTGCTAAAAAAATCCAAAGTTGATGGTGGAGTGATCATCGTATCAGCCGCTACAGAAGGTGTAGTAGCAACAGTGAACTATGGATGACGAAAAAGTGGATATGAAAGGCGAGGTTGAAACTGTCTAAAAGTCTTGTTTTGCTATAGGGGCTGAAACTGTCAAGGAGTTCTGTTTTGCTGCTTTTGATTTCCCTTAGCAAGCAACAAGGGGGACTGAGACTTCTAATGATTATTCTTTTTACAAAAAGCACACTTGTCAAATGCCACTTTTGGCCGATACGGATTTGAGGTGTGGGGTCGTTGTGGAACAACAAAAACATTAGGAGTGGTGGCTATTTTAGACCCTTTGTCAGTTTGAGATTTGATACGAGTTTCTTCAGCAATCAACTCATGGACCACTGAATCGACTGTAGGAAAAGGGGTGCGATGAAGAATTATTCAACGTAAGCCTTCAAAATCTGATCGTAACGCCATAAAAATTGAAACAACTGATGCTCTTCCCTTCTGGCAATGTAAGGCTTGAAGGCCTTCAAGTTAGCAAATTATATGAGAGCTAACTGATCCTATAGATCAGACATAGAAGCATAGGAATCCTGAATACTCTAATTGTTCTGTTGGAGGGCTCGAATATCAAATTCTAACTGATACTGTTTTGCAAAATTAGACTGAGTGTACAGCCTGTCCAAGTGATCCCAAACTTCCTTTGTTGTATCATACTTTGCCAACTGAGTACCAATTGACTTAATTACCTAATTGTTAATCTAAGTGATAATCTTGGATTATTAGTCTCCCATGAATCTAAAAAGGTCGCATAATTTTCAGCCTTCTCATCCGTTGGTTTACCCTTCACGCCTGTAACAATCCCCTACATATTCTTGCGCTGCAATAAATTCTTCATTACATAACTCCAATAGGCATAGTTTTTGTCATCAAGTTAGGTACTAATAGACTGAAGAGAATCATCTATTGGAGCCATATTGCAAATAGACAATGAAACAATAACCCAAAACCAAAAACAGATACGAGAAAATATATCAAGACCCTCAAAATGGAGCAACCCGAAATAGCAGATACAATTGAGACCCATGAAGTCAAATAAATCAAATCAAACCATATACATAATCGAATAGAGCTCTGATACCATGTGAACTAATAAACCATATAGGCAAAAGACGGGTAGGGTTTCATTATTGAGATGAAAGTATAAATACAAAGAAAGGAAAATACAACTATAAATTGAAGGGTTAATGATCCAAAATGGCAACCAATAATACAAAATCTACCCATTAGGTCATTGATGTTTTAATTGCACACAATAGGTCACTGAACTTTCAATTTTGGTTTTAAAATACCATTGTCACAAATTTTAACCACCGTTTTCCAATTTCGACGACACCTACATCTCTGTCAACCAGGCGTAAACCATTTTCCTCAACTCATCCATATTTCTACCACCTCGGGCAGGTTCAAAGTTTATCCACAATCTCACCACAGTCGTACCACCTCGACCACACTCACATGGCTCTCCTCCTCTGATATTCGCCTCTTGTCGCTACTACTCTCTTCGCCGGAGGGCAACAACCAGTCATGAGGTCTCATCACAACAGTTTTAACCGATTAAA
This sequence comes from Cichorium intybus, assembly GCA_023525715.1. Lineage (NCBI taxonomy): Eukaryota > Viridiplantae > Streptophyta > Magnoliopsida > Asterales > Asteraceae > Cichorium > Cichorium intybus. The sequence goes on along the minus strand of CM042015.1, from coordinate 7,164,139 downwards.
ACTGAAAACAATGCTATTTAAAACCAAAACTGAAAGTTCATTGATCTATTGGGCGCAAAATTGAAAGTTTTTGTGGCTTATTGGATGCAAATTTGAAAGTTCGGTGACCTATCGTATGCAATTAAAATTTCAGTGACCTAATGGGTACATTCTGTTTTATTGATTGTCATTATGGATCATTAACCCTAAATTGAAAAGCTATTGAAAAGCTATCTATGGTTTCCCTAACTAAAAGGCTGGCTAGAAAGCCCAAACAATATTAGTTCAACAAGTTTATTAGGCTAAAAGTGTAAATGTCAAAATTGGAAACTTCTAAAGACTAAACAGAAGATCGATTCCTGGCGTAAGCCGTAAAGTGGTAATCTCCAAAAGTGCAAGTTGGACTTGAATCCTCACATATCGGTGAAGGGTAAAATCGGAAGCTCTTAATGCAAAAGATTGAATCTTAGAGGGGATTAAATGGTATTCTTACTAAAAGCGGGTTCACCACAATTAAAAAAAAAAAAAAAAACTAGGTTTAAAAGGTGCAAAATCGGAATCCTTAAAAGCAATAGATGGAATTTGGAGGGGTAAATTGGTAAGATTGAGAGGTGTAGATGCGGAAATTTTAGGCCCATCTTCGGAAATTTGCTGATGTTCTATTTTGGTTTGTTTCTTTTTTGTTGAGTTTGACTTTGTACCCTGCTTGTTCTTTTCTGTGCTGGTCATTATTTCTCTGTTATTTCACTTATATATATAGACTATAGTTGTATTTTTTTCACGCCGTTTGCATGAATATTGCATCCATTTCTTAGTCCATTTTATAAATTACCAAAATGTTTGTCACTGGACTTTATAGTATGACAGTTTTCTTTAGGTACTTCAGGTGAACAACAAGCAATTAGTAATACATGTAATCGGAGTTTTACTTGATGTATTAGAATAGTATTTGTAATTAGTAATACATGTATGGCGTGATTTTTGTTTTTTGAGATTTCCACATTCAGCGATAACTTATATTTCATAGTATATTGCCATGTGTTATACTTTTGGATTTAAATGGGTGCTATAAAATGATTTTGGTAAATCATAATAGTTCCAAAAACGAGATCACATTCATACCCATAAATTTTAATCATGATGAAAGATTGTTAACCATCTAAATAAGTTTACACGTACGTGTTTTTAATCCCTATATTTTTTGTATCGCATGCTGTAAACCCCATGAAACTCTATTTTCCCTAAAAGAACGATGGGTTTGTTAATTTAATTAGTAATTAATACTTATCCTTCCCCGTTTCATAAAAGTTTTACATTATAATATTTTAACTCTAACACTTGACTAGTTAAGTATTTAAATAACATTATAATAATATTAATTAAATACTTTAACAAGCCAAAAGTATTTATTAATTAATAAAAAATTCGATGATTATTAAATAACAAAATAGTAATTAATAAAAGATAGAAAAATGAATATCGTATTTATCTTAACCAAACCAAAAAAATTATATTATTTAGCATGGCTTGTGAAAAATACCGGCCTTCAACAACCCGGTCGATCCGGAAATTCGATTTGAAGATATTTCAAAATTGATGTATCAAATTTCAAATATGATGAATAATCAAATTTCGGATTATCCAAAAATCCAATATATATTATATTTTATCTTAATCATATATTATTGTGTAATTATTCGGTTATTATATATTCAAATGATTGTGATTTTTTGAGATGTTCGTATTTCATTTTCCTATATAGAAATTCGGATGTACCCGTATTAATATTCTGAACTACATATCCTATATTTGATATATTTGAACTTCAGAAACGCATTCATATATTACAAATTTACAATTACAATCCAGTATCTGAAATTTTGGGAACCCAAAATTCCAAGTATACGGCTCTCTTTGAATAAAATGTCGAAATAAGTTCGTATTATAATTTTATATTTATTTATTATTATATTTAATGTTGTTATGTGTTATCTTAGTAAATAATATTATAGTATTTAACAACATGGCAAACGGTATTCATTCAAAAACAAATTGTAATTAGTTATTATGTATAAATCTTCCCTACATGCATATGTCTATCTCCAAAGGGCATTGTTGTCCACTAATTTTTTTCTGTTAGAGTAATCAAGAACCGATATATGGTATGCATTTAAATTTAACTTAAAAGATATACATTGAATGAGATATATGTTAAGAAAGTTCGAGTAATTACAAATTTATTTCAAATTTTAAAATATCTTTGCATGCATGAGTCTGTATATACCACGGGTCACGCCACAATCTGTCCCTTTAAATATATCTCGTTTAATTTCTTCCCTTTCATAAACCCTTCTCGATTCTCTTTCTCTTCCGTTTTCCGTTACAATGGAGAACGGCCCAAGATCAAACGAAGAGTTTGACTGGCTGTTCACCGGTCAAAACCCTACAAACAACTTTCCGCCGTCATCCATCAACGCTAACGGCGGATCCTCCGTCATGGGTTCTTCTTCTTCCATGCGGCCTGCAAACCACAACGATGGCTTTCTTGCTGATAACGGCGTTCTCTCTTTTCAGAACAAACAACAACAACAGCTGCAGGCGGCGATGGGCAGCCACTTGGGAGGAGTGAATCCCGTCCGTTCGATGTTGAATCATCGTGATCGGTATCCGACGCCGGTCTTGCCGGATTTCATTGAGTATAATCCGTACGAATACGATCACGTTTGCGATCAGTTGTACGGCAGCGCCGATTACCATCTCGGGTTTTCAGCCTTTGATGTCCGATCACCAGTTAGTGGTTTACCGGAAACCCTGTACGACCGGAATCTTGATATCGATTTCAACCGACTTAATATCTCAGCACCAAACCACCACCATCTACTGCCATACTTGGCCTCTCCATCGTCCCTTCCAGCCTCCAATATCAGAAACAATTCCTTCGTCTACAATCAACTGAGAGGTCCGCCGGTTCACCGGATCACTGGCTCTAACGATCTCTGCTGTGTTAATCCCCACCGGAGAGATAACTTGGTGGTTGAAAACGCTATACGATCTAGAGATTGGATCAGCGATTACCAGTTACAAAACCCTAATTGCAATAATCCTCCTTCCCGGCAGCAGGGACGACAGCCTAGGTTTCCGGCGAGTTTGAAAGATATGAGAGGTTTTATTTATTTGGTGGCGAAAGATCAAGAAGGGTGTCAATTCTTGCAGAATAAATGTGAAGAGAAAAAGCCGGAAGAAATTAATATGATATTTACTGAAATCAAAGATCATATTCGAGAACTAATGGTCGACCCGTCGATGAATTATCTTGCTCAGAAGCTTTTTAAAGTGCTCGACGACCGACAGTTAACTCACATTGTTGTTTCTGTGGTCGGCGATAATGGAAAGTTCACTTCTATATGCCTCAATTCTCATGGGTATAGATATTAATATATTAATTTAATTATCAGTTTAATCTTCGACATATGAATTATAGAATGTATTAATCGATTTTGATTTATTTCAGGACTCGAGCAATGCAGAAACTGATTGAAGTTCTTACTACTTCAGAACAACGATCTTTGATCGTTTCATCACTTAGAAGGATCACTGTCACTTTGACCAAGAACACCAACGGTCATCATGTTATTCAACATTGCTTGAAATCGTTCACTGTTCATGAATGCCAGGTATATCATATGACTATATAATTATTTAGTTTTATAGCATTTAATAATTAATTAGTTCTTGCAATTGTATTAGGTCAAATTATGTATAATAGACAATGTACTTTATATTTTTACCCATTATGACAACTCTTTGGCAAATTCTTAATGTAAGTATGTTTCTATTATGTGTAAAAAAATGTACATATACATTGTCATTATGAGGTATGTTTCTATTACTAATAGCAATTAACGTTTTTTATATTTGTTCTTTATACATTACATATTGCTATTCCTCGTAAAAAGTGTAAGTATGTTGGTATTAGCAGAATATTAATGTACTACATTATTGGTAAAAAATATAATTACAATGCTATGATGAATACAAATTAAATAAGCATATTGCTTATAAAGGTAAAATAGTAAAACACGTTTGATTTGATTGCAGCCAATTCTGGATGTGGTTGCTGATAATTGCCTCGACATTGCTACTGATAAAAGCGGTTGTTGTGTGTTACAACAATGTGTTTCACTCGCAGTTGGAATAACTAGAGAGCGTCTCCTTACTCCAATAATAGAGAATTCACTTCATCTATCTGAACATCCTTATGGGTAATTAATTAAATTTCTTCTCTTCTTTTTAATTTATCTATATTAATTTTTATATTCGTAATCTTTATATTTAAAAAAATTCAGGAATTATGTGGTGCAACATATAGTAGGCATGAAAATACATGAAGCAACCGCAGAAATTTCAAAGAGGCTTGCTGGTAACTTTGTGTCGCTAGCTATGAACAAGTTTGCGAGTAATGTTGTTGAGAAGTTTTTGAAGGATGCTTCATATGACGTGGTTGCCGTTATCAGTAGGGAGTTTATAAACAGCCATAACTTTTTATCGGTTATTACACATCCATTTGGGAACTATGTTGCACAATCGGCTTTACATTCTGCCAAGGTAATTTAGTTTGCTCATAACAATGATTTAATTTCGTAACTTTAATTATATACACTTAATTAATTAATCTATTTTTTATGAAGGATCCTATCAAGGAGACGATGATTAATAAAATTCAGAAAGAGTATGCGTCTTTACACAGTCATCCACATGGGAAGAGGGTGCTTGCATTGGCTAGAAGCAGTAGGCTGAAAGTGCAAGCTCATGCATGATGAAGATTTTGTTGTGCCACGTCACCACTTGTTAATGGATGTTGTGGAGTACTAGTAAGTGTGAAAGGATTAATGAGGCTAGGGTTTATGGAGGATGTTATAAGATATATATGTCGGTATTATAGTTACTATATTAGGTTATTAGGTTGTTTTCGTAATTAGTCTGCTCCTTGCTTGGTGTGTTATTTAGGGCAGATATAGTATGTGTTAACGGACAATAAGCGGTGCATGTTGGCGTTTTATGTGGTTTAGTATAATATATAATATTCGTAACGATGACATGTTATTATATATAGTATAGTATTAGAGAGATATTATATATGGATCTTTATTAGAGAGATATTAGTCGCAACACAAGGTTCATTCGTTACATTCTTAGCCTACAGAAAGACATTAAAATGTTAGGCATTATTCTTAGAAGGGAAGAAATAATGATACTTAGCCTGTAATTACATTTTTTCATCAATTAACCATGTAAAGATTCACATTAATGGTGAAACGAAGAGAGACAAATGGAGGTAAATGGTGGTGAGAGAGAGAGACACGATTATCATTATGAATGTGTGAGGGCGGTAACAAAAGCTCAAATGGTTGTTATTATTGTTCTTTTTATTAAAGTAGGATGTCGTTATGGCAATCTAATTAATGAAAATATAATGTTATTTCCAGTTTCTAATTACAAAACTGGAAATAACATTGTATTTTCATTGATTGGATTGTAATAAACACAACAACACACAACCCCGTTTTAAACTAAAAACAAAACACACACACATACACAATTACACACAATCATACGCATACAATCACAAACATGCATACACACATTAAGCCATAAAGACAGAGTGACACAATTACTCCATACACACACATATACACACGTAGACACACAAATACAAACACTGATAACCTAAATAGTAACAGAAACATACACACAGAGATACATAGATAGAGATACATAGATAGGGACACATACATATACACATACACAAAGTATTACTAAAATAGAAATAAATGAGACTACGACACTATAATGTACAAATAGATAAACTCATAAAAGTACGAAAGTTAGTATTTAAGGCAATAAATTAGCGACTTACTTACCATCAATGCTTCAGTACCATTATTAATTTCGAGCTTTTGTATATTTTATTATCTTAGGGGCAATTGGATCCTCAACAATATCTACAAAAAAGATACAAAGAGATATATGAAGAAAAGCAATGCAAATGTAATGCATTTATATATACATAATAATTTAAAAGTTATATTAATAGTAATGAAAGTGATAGTTAAATCCAATCCAACCTCATACTTTATTTGGAATGGTTTCAACAACCTTTAAATCTATAACTATCAAATCGATGAAGTAATTATTAGAAATCAAGAAACAAAAACTTATGAATCTCTCTGATCTAAATAGTTCGGTAGGCTAAAAGGAACCCAACTTCTTTCTTATAGAAGGCCTCTATATAGTTGGACAAGTTCATTATTCAGTTTCTCAAAATTCTCATCCTTCTATTTGCATTTGTGCATAAAAGAATCATTTATTTTAACGCTTTTTACAATAATATGAACACCCATGGAAACAGTACCAATCAAGTTATCACTGTAATGGACTTGCATGCTTACTCTAATGTCAAAACAAAAACAAAACATTATGAGATATTAATTATTATATTCCACATGAGTTTAAAGAAAAACAAATGAAATCCTTGATATAATGATCACACAAGCTACTAAAAGAATTCAAATGGAAATCATATTATTAGTACTAAACTGCTAAAAGAATTCTATTCAAGTTTACTACGTGGTTATGAAGTCATTCAGTAACTTGAAACCTAATCATACAATGAGTGGAACAAATCATATCGAATGTAACGATACAAACGATGACTAAACCAAGTTCATACATAAACATAAAGTTGTAACAACTAATCCACTAAAATGTATATTGATTTGCAACAAACAATCAATCCATTTAAATTGAAAGTAAACTAACATTAACTGGTGTATCAACATCGTCAATCATCAGCTATAATTGAAATAAAATATAAAAAAAAATGACATAAAAAACAATGTATCTTTTTCCTTAGAATCGGGCTTTGAGAAGAACCAACTATTTTTCTGGTCTTGAATCGCTCCTCTAACCGTGCTTTGGTCTCTTTGCAGGTTGTCACCTTCTTGTCATGCGACTGGAGCGCATCGACCGACTGGACATCCTTGAGATTGATGTCGAAGTAGATTAGTCTTGACCCTGATTAGAAGCAAACCTCGAGGTGTATCTCTCAAAATCAAAGTGAAAGTCAGAACTAAGTGAAGATAATCTTAGAACCAAGGTAAATATTGAGGACCCAAAATAGGAAGGATTGTTACCATGGTCTAAAGCCTGTAAAAAACTTTTATTAAAACTCTTTAAAATCAACATGAATATTGTGAGCATGGCATGGCTTCAATAAAAAAGAATTATTTTTTATTCTTGGCGTTTCAAAAGAAAAAACTCAAACAAAAATTATGTTATCCTTATAAGCCCCAAAAACTTGCTATAAAAGTAGCATCAAAAGAATTTATATACCCTTGTAATAAATTTCAAACATTCTTCAATTTTCAGATGGTATACCCATGCAAGTGTTCATATCTGTTTCTATATAATACATCATTAATTAGTTTGTTATTGAACGAGTTGAAGAAGAGTAAAATGAAAATTAACGATTAAGAATACATTAGAAGCTTACTTGAGCATCAATTACTTCAATGATTTCAAAAAATCATACAAAACACATAAACCACAAAGGAAGAGCTCTTACCATGGATTTCACAGGAGAAATGGTGAGAGATAATTTTCTATAGTTGCCACCTAACCAATCAATGATTTCTTTGGGTTTGGTTTACGAACCTGGAGAGTAAGAATTCTGTAATAAACAACTTTCGACAAAACCGAATTACATTTATCACACCATAAGCATCCCTAAACACCACTATTACTTCAACTACCCCAATTTACGCAACAAAGTCAAAATAAATAAACCAACATTACATGAAATACAAAGGGATTTTAAAAGGGCATACATGCTTTGTCTCTATTTTTTAAATAGAGGCGGTGACGTGACAGAATAATCGGGAGTAACTGGTGCAGTGGTGGTGGTGGTAAATGATTGAGAGGGTTCGAAGGAGGAAGGATCATCATTTACGGTGATAGCGGGCGCAATTTAGCATCAAGATTTTGGAACCGATGTTGATGAAGTTCTTCGATACAAACATATTAAAACATGCAATTTAAATTAATCGAAAAAAGTATAATTTAGAAAATTAAAAAAATTAGAAAAATCTAAAATTAAATATGAGCTCATACCTAACAAAACTCAGAGAAGAGGGGGAGAGAGAGACAGAGAGATGTAGAATAAAATGAGAACGATTAAAAAGTTGAGAATGTGAGACGCATTTGAATCGTCAGATTGTTTAGATCTATGGCTGATATTATGTGTTAATTATAGAAATTTAAAAGTAAATTAATTATTTTATCTTTTTTTAAATAAAATAAGGGTATTTGTGTAATTTTAATATCCATGGAATTAGTCAAATCCCTAAAATCAAGCTCTCTCTCTCTCTACAAAACCACCACTAACGTATCCGTCATCACAAGCTTCTGTTCTCTCCCCTACTCTTAGAAAAGCCCTAAACTGCTACACTTCCCGTCGCCACCATTGTTGCACCTCTTCTCGTCACCATCATCACCGTCGTGAAAAAGTTCATCACTGTCGTCACTACAACTTCCTCCCTTGATCTCTCAATCTCGTGTTGAAACTCATGTGTGTGCATCAGGCTACCAATAGAGAAAATAGTGTACATTGGCATCATTTTTTCCCAATGGAAGACTCCAGTTGTCGTCACCATCATCCATACCTTTCACTATCACCACCATCGAGCCTCCATTGCCTGCCTACCATCAACATGGCATCGTTAGACCCAAGACCACCATTGATAGTCAAGCTCTAATGGTACACGATCCATCAAAAATTATATTAGATTTTTAATCATAAATTCAAGATCCAAAACACAGTTCAATAAGGAGACTATCCGAAAGGCTTCATTGTGTCGTGCAGGCTTTTGATTTGGTTGTACTGTTTATGTGATTTTGCTCCTTCAAAATCAATAATTCCAGGTAAAACTAAACTCAACTTTAGTTAATATTAGTGGATGATCTTCTCTTACTTTTAAATTCCATCGATCTATCTTTTCGAAAAACTCAAATATGGGCTACAATGGATTGATTTGGTTATAAAATACTCATGACGGTACTTGAACAAGTCAATCTCACCATGTGTTCGATAGAATGCCTCAAAGAAGTTATAACATGAACTATTTGAAGTTTAGATGTTGCTCTTGACGATTGAGACTTTGAGTTTTGATGGCTAGCCCTAGCCGACCGGTCACCGTTCTCCTCCACCAACGATGTGTACACTGTAATTGTAGTATAGCTTTGATTTCTTCTGATATGCTTCTGGATTATTGTTTTTTGGGATTAAATATTGGGTAGCATCATTTGTACAAGTTGTAAGTAATTTGGTCATGTTTGCTTCCCCAGTTGGATTCTATTAAAGCTTTTAGTTATGTACTTATGTTTACAAATATCATATTATCTTTTCGATATCATTGATGCTTCTAGTTCTTATTTTTATGTTTTGTGATCATTATTATAATTTCAATTTATGTAAGTAATTAACTTCATTCAATAATTTTTATTTATGTTTGAAACAATTTCACCACATAACAGTCCTTGATGGCAATAGCCAAGAGGGGTATAGATGGGTTGGTTGAAACCGAATAAATTAATGTATCATTGGTTTACCTTATGTTAGCCAACTTATAGGATATTCATGTTATGATTTTTTTGAAAAGTTCCAAGTTTAAACCATATGTGATGCTATAATGTTAGTCATGATTAAGCAATATGATGTTATAATTACAAATTGTATGTTAATAATTTACAATGTTAATCATTGATGATTAACACTGTAACAACCACTTTCTATTAATCATTAAAAGATGAACATATAAACTCTATTGTTAATCATCAATGATTAACACATAAAAATGATTTATGTTTGAAAACAATGAGTTAACATGTGTTAATCATCAATGATTAACACTGTAACAAACACGTTCTGTTTATAATAATAATAATCATTGATGATGAGTCGTGTTAATTATTAATGATTAACACTAAAACATCCACTTTCAATTAATCATTAACATGTGAACATATAAACTCTATTGTTAATAATTAATGTTTAATACTTAAAAATGACTTATCTTTGAAAACAATGAGTTAACATGTGTTAATCATCAATGATTAACATTGTAACAAACACGTTCTGTTTAATTTTTTATTGTAATAATAATCATCAACGATGAGCAGTGTTAATCATTGATGATTAACACTGTAACAACCACTTTCTATTAATATTAAAACATAAACATATAAACCCTATTATAAATTATCAACGATTAACACTTAAAAGTAATTTATGCATGAAAACAATGAGTTAACATGTGTTAATCATCAATGATTTGTTGTTTTGCAGGTGTGAATCCAAGAATAACAATGATCAAGGGTGCCCACTATTTGTTTTTGTGTGTGATGGTAGCAACAAGAAAAATGGGTTGCGATTGATTCACGAAAAGTGCTGACATCAGGACGGATTTTGTAATTTTTTTTCTATGAAATGATTTAACTATTATTGAAGATAATCATGTATAAATTTTTATTTTTGTCTTAAATACGTTAATCATTTATGAATATAAATATTGTATATGAATGTGTAATTTGATTTTTCTTTGTAGTTTTTCTTATTTTAAATGCTTTGATCATTTATGAATATAACTATATAAATATATAAAACTAGTCTTGATATATTCATTTATAAATATAACTATATAATTGTATGAACCCAATCTTAGCATATTCATTTATGAATCAAATATATATATAGAGTCGGGATCTTTTGAGAACCAAGGGAGCCCCGAGAACTCCCAAACGGTCAACATTTTCGAAAAACCAAAAATTGGGGCCTCTAAAACGCTCAAATGTAAGCCTATCCGCAAAACAAAATTTCCGAAAAAACGACTTTATTTTTATTTATTTTTTGAAAAATTTGTACATGTGCAAAAAAAAAATTTGTACATATACAAACTTTTTTATACGTACAGTTTTTTTTCAAAGTTTTTTTTACAAAACGCGTTAAATATGTGTTAGAAAGACATCCATAAAAAAAAATGTAAAAGTGCACGTATAAAGGGTTAATCCCTTTGGTCGCCTCTAAAGGGTTAAACTAGAAAACACAATGAGCCTCCATTCGACTTACGCATTCTGTTCCAAACACACACACACACACACACACACACACACACACTCTCTCTCTCTCTCTCTCTCTCTCTCTCTCTCTCTCTCTCTCTCTCTCTCTCTCTCTCTCTCTCTCTCCGTCTCTGTCATAGAGCTGCGATTCCAGCTGAGCATTGGTTGTTTAGAAGCTTGTTTCCATAGAAGATCAATCTCCAACAACAACATATTAGTAATTTATCATATGTTTGGTTTAGCGTTTTGTGGGTTTTTGGAATTTTATTAGTTTTTTATGGCAAACTTAAAGACTTATTCGCAATTTGCATGAAGATGATGATAACAACACGGGGAACGATGATGACAACGGTAGTAGTGACCAGTAGTTTATGTTTTATTTAATATTTTGTAGACGTTGTGTTAGAAATAACTTGAAAACATATATGATGGATTGTGTGTTTTTCTGGATAACGTTAGTACTTTTTTGGAATTATGTAATTTCTTCATTTTATGCAATGGCTGAATTGATTAGGCTGCTTATTAAGTACTTAATGAATTCAAGATAAATAAAGCTAAAAAAAGGAAAAACATACTATTTGGGGCGACACCATTAGCAACAACGTGGATCAATATGGGCGTTACTATTCCTGACGACCCATTTAGCAGTCGAAAGCTAATATTGACGACATTATTGGTGGCGACACTATTAGGGGGGACAAAGAGATATTGATGGCGACAAGCTTTAGCAACGACAGTTTGACAATAGTGACAAGGTATTAAGGGTGACTGTTAGCGACGGATGCCGCTAAGGAGGACACAGCGGGCCTTTAGGGGTGATAAATGTCGCTGCTAAAACCCGTGTAGTGAGTTCGTTTTGTTGACAAAACAAAAAATTCTATTTGAAGTAAATTTATTTGTTTTTACATATCCACTAAATAAGTGACTTCCTTATATAATTAATCCATTTTCATGAGCATTTACTAAAATAGGATTGTAAACGGGATTCCCTATGTGTTTTTTAGTGGTGTTAGCACATGTTTTAGTTGAAGATTGTCATATAAATAAAGATCTCTAATATTTTACATGTATGGAATTCTTGTTTAAAATTTTCATTGGAGGACTCTCGATGATGTTATTTACGAACGTCAACAAGCTGTCATTATATATAATATGCTCACTAGCTCAATAAACAATAATCGGCCAAGAATTAAGTGCGTAACTCTTAACAGTCATCTTTATAAGAAAACAAAGGGGGTGCTGCTGCTCCGATAAAAAACAGAGTACAGAGGTGAAGAGTAAAAAAAACAGAGGAAATTTGGGGCTTAATGTTTCTGTGTTTATTCCAAAAAAACCCATCAAACTACGATTACAATGGGAATTAAAATGACAAGGAATTGAATCTACTTCTCCTAAAAGAATGCAACGTCTACCCAATAATCATCTAGTGCCAAACATGGCTTTTACTTATTCAAATTCCAAAGAAAAGACTAAAATGCCCCTGAATCAGAAATGTGTGCTTTGAACTGGTTTGGATTAATTCCAACATTCTCCTCTTTAATCCACAACTAGTTCATTTCAAATCTTTGACACCCAACAGCTCCCTTATCTCAGCAAACTTCAGTTTCGGGAGAGCCTTCGTGAGGATGTCAGCTCGTTGTTCTTCGGACCGCACATGAATGATAGAAATTTCTCCTCTTTCCACACAATCCCGTATGAAATGAAACCGCATATTGACGTGTTTACTTCTACCGTGGAACACCGGGTTTTTCATCAAATTCATGGCAGATTTGTTGTCAACATACAATCGAATGGGACGTGAATCGACCCGAGTTAACTCCAGTAACAAACCAGCAAGCCAAATACCTTGACAAGCAGCTGCTGTAGCTGCCATAAACTCAGCTTCACAGCTTGAGAGTGCAACTGTCTTTTGCTTTTGGGAGCTCCAACACACCAGATTCTTGTTGAGATAAAACGCCATGCCTCCCGTGCTTTTGCTATCATCTAAATCACTTATCCAACTGCTATCCGTATATCCCAATACTTCATAGTTTCTGTCATCTTTCTCATATATAAGCCCAAAATCCATAGTGCCTTTCACATACCTCAGTATATGCTTCACAATTTGCTGGTGTTTTTGTGTAGGTTTCTCCATGTATCTGCTTGCTATGCCAACTGCATACATAAGGTCAGGTCGAGTGTGAGTAAGATTCCTCAAACAGCCAATGACCCTTCTATATTCAGTCGAGTCAACCGGTGTTCCCAATTCATCTGTCCCAACGTGTAACTTGGCTTCCATTGGATATTTGGTTGGATTACACTCTAACATGCCTGATTTCTCGAGCACCCGCTTAGCATAGGCTGCTTGTTTCAAGTAAATTCGACCTTCCCTTTGACTTAATTCAATACCCAGATAGTAAGACAATAGCCCCAAGTCGCTCATGTCGAATTCAGCACTCATCTGCTGTTTAAAATTCTTGATTTCAGCCACACTTGTACTTGTCACAATCAAGTCATCGACATATATTCCCACCACTAGGAACTGACCCGCTTTGCGTCTTGTGTATACGGCATGCTCTTGAGGGCACCTAACAAAGCCGAGTCCCTTTAAGCACTTGTTCAATTTTGCATTCCACGCCCTTGGCGCCTGACGCAAACCGTACAAGGCTTTGTACAGTCGGTAAACTTTATCTTGATGTTGCTTTTCAACGAACCCTTCCGGTTGAGAAACATAAACCTCCTCTTGGAGGTCGCCATTAAGGAATGCTGATTTAACGTCAAGATGATGTACTTGCCACCCTTGTTTGGCTGCAAGAGCAAGTAGTACACGTATTGTTTCGATTCGGGCTACCGGAGAGAACACCTCTTCATAATCGATCCCCTGACGTTGCACGTACCCTTTAGCGACCAGTCTCGCTTTGTGTTTGACAACATTACCGTCTGTATCTTTCTTTAGTTTGAACACCCACTTCAAACCAATGGCCTTGTGACCTGGTGGGAGAGTCGTTAGCTTCTACGTGCCATTCTTTTCGATTGCCTCGAGCTCGCTCATCATTGCCTTTCTCCAATTCTCGTCATCAGTGGCTTCACAAAACGTTGTGGGCTCCTCCGTTCCCAAGAAATATAACTCTTCATCATCGAGTTATATTCTCTCTGTTTCATCATAAACATCGGATAACATTCGATGTCTCAGGGGTGGCGTTTCACTGTTCGAGGATGATGATTCAACATTTTGTACATTTGAACCCACAGGTGTTGAATGCGAACTTGGTGTAGAGGTGAATCGGGTGTCTGAGTCTTGAGGTGTAAAAACATTAGGACTTGGAAATTCGGCTTCTTCTTCTTCACGTGAAGCTTCATTTGAGCTGGAATATGGGATTTGTGGGGTTTGGTGACTTTCTTCATCAATAAAGTCACATGGGTCTTCACCTTCATTTTCAAATATGAAGGTTGTACATGTCGTTGAATTAGTTGTACCACTGCTTGAGCTACTTGTACTTTTAGAGCACCATAACCATTTTCTTCCTTCATCAAAATTGACATCCCTGCTCACATGCAATTTTCCCGTTTCTGGATCATAGAGACGGTAAGCCTTTGTTCCAAGTTCTGACCCAAGATAGATAACAGCTTTACTCCGATCATCTAGCTTTTTCAAACCTCCTGTATTGACTTTCATATAGGCTGTACAACCAAACACTCTTAAGTGTTCAATATTAGGCTTTCTTCCTGACCACGTGTCATATGGGGTTGAATTTTGTAGAGCTTTAGTCGACACCCGATGAAGAATGTAAGTGGCATGTCTAATGGCCTCCCCCCAAAACCAAGCTGGTAAATTCATCTCTTTCAGCAAACTTCTTGCCATCTCGACCATGGTGCGGTTACGTCTCTCTACGATGCCATTTTGCTGTGGCGAGTACGGTGATGTGAGGTGTATTTGGATACCTGTTTCTTGACAGTAAGCCTCAAATTTTTTCGATATAAATTCTCCACCCCGATCGGTTCTGAAAGTGAGCAGCTTTTCACCAGACCCGTTCTCGGCTAGTGCACGGAACTTCTTGAAGTAATCAAACGCCTCATCTTTCGTCTTTAGCATAAACGTCCACATAACACGTGAATAATCATCAACCAACATAAAGAAATAACGATTACCGGAGGGTGTTGGTGGAGTAATTGGACCACAAATGTCACCATGTACCAATTGTAAAACTCTTTGGGCTCTAAAGTTTGTTTGTGAAGGGAATGAAGCACGAGCTTGTTTGCTAATCACACAATTCTCACACAGTTGAGTTTGTGGGATGATACTAGGTAAGCCAACAGCCATGTCTTTGTCCTCCATGAGCTTCATAGCTTGGAAATTGACATGACCAAGGCGCTTATGCCAAAGCCATGTTTGATCGGATTGTTTAGACAACAAACATGCTGGTTTCACAACTTCTAGGAGAGTTTTATATAATCTATTAGAGGCTCTTTTTACCTTGATGAGCAGTTCACCATTTCTTCCGTAAACCCATAGAAACTCGCCATGCATCACCACCTTGAGCCCAATTTCAGCAAGTTGTCTGCAACTGATGATGTTTGTGCGGAGGCTCGGGATGTAATAGACATCACGTAACACCCGCTTCTCGCCGTTTTTGCATTGCAAAACCACTGAACCTTTGCCTTCTATGAGCACCACCAAATTGTCTCCAAACTTTACATGCCCTCTAATGCTTGTATCCAACTCATAGAAAACTGAACTCTGACCCGTCATGTGGCTACTTGTCCCATTGTCTAAGTACCACAAATTTGAGCTTGACCCATCTATACGCATGGTTAGCAATTTTGGTGTGGTATTCTCTTCATTCAAGAAGATCTCTCCTTGCATCGCCAAAAGTAAGGTTGGTTCGTCTAGGTGGGTTTGAGAGAGATTGGCTTCTTGATTTCTCTCTCGTCGGGGCTTAGGACACTCCGCTGCGTAGTGTCCGTAATCGTCACAATTGAAGCACTTCACGGTGCTTTTGTCCCGACTTCCGTTGTAACCACGACCCTCCTGTCGTCCTTGGTTTGACCTGTCAACTGATATAGAAAAAGAATGCTGGAATGATAGAGATGATATAGACAAAGAAGCTGAATTGTTATCTTGAATGTGTTTATTCATCAACGTAACCCTTGCTTAAATATGCAGGGATTTACATACTTTTACATATAATAAGTTGGAGACAACCAATAGTGGGAAACACACTAGAAAGCAAAAGATGGATCTTAGTTGGGGAAATGATGCAAAGCTGATCCCACACTTATAAAATATTTATAAAGTATTTCTTTTAACACTCCCCCTCACGTTGAATGGTGGGATTCCCAAAATTCAACTTGGCCAAACAGTTGTTGAAAATTTTTTCATTTACAGCTTTTGTCAAAATGTCGGCTACCTGGTCTTCTGATCGAACGAACGGTAGTTCAATGATTTGAGTTTCTAGTTTTTTCTTTGATGAAATGTCTGTCAACTTCCACATGTTTTGTTCGGTCGTGTTGTACAGGGTTTTCTGATATTTGAATAGCTGCTTTATTATCACACATAATCTTAATTGTCTCTGTACGGAAGAGGCCAACTTCAGTGAGAAGTTTTCGTATCCATAGAGCTTCTGCGACACCTCGTGCTATTCCCCTGAACTCTGCTTCAGCACTAGAAAGGGATACCACTTTTTGTTTCTTACTCCTCCAGGTGACTAGATTTCTGCCAACTAAGGTGAAATATCCCGATGTTGATCTTCGATTTCCTTTGTCTCCTGCCCAATCTGCATCAGTATAGATCTGGGTTTTTAGATGCCCGTTTGCTTTAAACAACACTCCATGCCCTGCTGTTCTCTTGAGATATCTGATAATTCTCCATACTGCCTCCATATGAGAGACCTGGGGTTGGTGCATAAACTGACTAACTACCCCTACTGCATATGAAATATCTGGGCGAGTATGTGAGAGATATATCAATTTCCCCACGATTTGTTGGTACCTTTCCTTATCGACTGATTTTGCTTGGTTGTCTATATACAACTTTTGGTTTGTTACCATGGGAGTTTCTGCAGGTTTGCAATCAATCATTCCAGTTTTTGCTAATAGGTCTAGAACATATTTCTTTTGGCATATGAAAATTCCTTGTGTTGACCTTAATACTTCAATTCCAAGAAAGTACTTAAGCTGGCCTAGATCTTTCATCTCGAACTCTTGGAATAAGTTCTTCCTTAGTTTTGCCATTTCCTCCTCATCATTTCCTGTAATTATCATATCATCAACATAGATAATTAAACAGGTTATACGTTCATTTCTCCTTTTAAGGAACAGAGTATGATCAGAGTTACATTGTTTGAAACCGTAATTTTTCATTGCTAAGGTGAATCTACCAAACTATGCTCGAGGAGACTGCTTCAACCCATAGAGAGATTTTTTAAGGCGACAAACTTCACCTGGTTTGAAATTCTTCGTGAAACCAGGAGGTGCTTCCATGTAGACTTCTTCTTTTAGTTCTCCATGTAGAAAAGCGTTTTTAACGTCAAATTGATGTAGCGGCCATCCTTTATTTGCAGCTATGGAGAAAAGAACTCTAATAGTATCAATCTTTGCAACTGGGGAAAAGGTCTCAGCATAATCAATTCCATAGGTTTGGGTATAGCCTTTGGCAACCAACCTTGCTTTATATCTTTCAACAGTACCATCAGGTTTATGTTTTATTGAAAAAACCCACCGACATCCCACTGGTTTCTTTTCGTTTGGAATAACACATTTTTTCCATGTGTCATTTTTTGCTAAGGCTTCTATTTCAGTTTCCATTGCATTTCTCCAGTTCTTTGTCTTCAAGGCTTGCTCTACGTTGGTAGGGATTTCGTCAGAGTATAGTGCAACATTGAAGGCCCTGGCTTCTTGAGTCAAGTTTCCTTTAGCCATATTTACCATAGGATATCTGGAACCTCGCGATTCTCTTTTCGGAGAATATCTTTTTGGTGGAATCCCTTTGTTAGTTCTTGGAGGTAACATATATCTTTCTGTTGGTTGTTCCTGTATTAGTTCTTCTTGTTCTGTGGCAGTTTCATGATCAGGGGTAACAAGTTCAACATGTTCAAGAGAATCAGGTGTATGAGTGAACTGAGTATTACATACCTCGGATGTCAGGTTGGGAGACTGATCTGGGACGGAACTAGAGTTAGGATTTGTATATTGTGTGGATATGTTGTGAGATTTTTCTTGAGTAATTTCGTTGGTATTTTCTTCTGATGTTGCCTGAACATATTCTAACCAACTTAGTGCGTCTGAACACTCTATCTCCCCCTGACCACTATGTTGGGAGGCATAGTAGTATTCTGTTTCTAGAAAATCACAGTTCATAGTGGTGAACATGTGATGAGTCTTGGGGTTATAACATCTGTATCCCTTTTGATTCACTCCATATCCGACGAATACACATTTTTCCGCACATGGGTCGAGTTTATTTCGTTGAGACTTTGGTATATGAACAAAGGCAGTGCACCCAAAGATTTTTGGTTCTAGCATAAGAAATGAGGGAATTTTTACAAATCCAGATAGGGTTTGTAGAGGAGTTTTAAATTTGAGAGTATTGGTTGGAAGTCGGTTTATTAGGTATGTAGCTGTGGCAAGAGCTTCAGGCCAAAAAGTTTTTGGAACTTTTGATTCGATTAAAAGAGCTCTGGTTATTTCTAACAAAAAACGGTTTTTTCTTTCAGCCACACCATTTTGTTTTGGTGTATGTGGGCATGTAGTTTGATGGATTATGCCTTTTGATTGAAGAAATTGTTTCATAGAGGTGTTAACGAATTCTCCTCCATTGTCGGATCGAAAAATCTGGATATTTTTTTGAAATTGGGTTTGAATCATCGTATGAAACATAATGAATTTGTCAAGAACTTCAGATTTATTTTTTAAGAAATAAATCCATGTCATTCGAGTGCAGTCATCAACAAAGAAACGAAGGTTTTGTCCTCCAATGATTGGTGATGGACCCCATACATCTGAATGAATTAGTGAGAAAGGAACATCAACCCTGGTGTTTTTTGGTTTGAATGTTTGTCTATGACTTTTGGCTAACACACATGTCTCACACAACGATAAATTTTTTGAAGGAAACAGTTTAGGAAATAGAGTATGTAAATAACCCGTAGAGGGATGACCCAATCTTCTGTGCCATAACCATGCTTCTCTTTCTGTGGTTCCATGAGCCAACATCACAGTACCATTTTGAGTCACCTCATCCACATAATACAATCCTTGTTTCTCAGTGCCACGCCCAATGATCGCTCCCGTCCTGATATCCTGTAAGATACAAAAGGTGGGATGCATTAGAACTAGGCAATTTAGTTCTTTTGTGACATGGCTTATTGATAACAGGTTTTGGGATAGAGATGGAACGTAGAGACAATTCGAGAGTTTTAACATAGGAGAAATCTCAATTGTTCGTCCTTGTTTAACTTCCATTTTTTCACCATTTGCAGTTTGTATTTGTACTTTCCGAGGTTTGGATACCGAAATCAGATCTGATATTTCATGAGTCATGGTGTCGGTGGCCCCGCTGTCAAGTATCCAATTTTTATTTCGTATATTATCACAAGAAAACATTATATTTGCACTTCCTCCACTTTCTGGGTCGTTTCTGCAATTTTTTAAACTTGACTCTATATAAAAAACCATGGAATAAACTTCAGGGGTATTTTTTGACACTTTCTTTTTTCCAGGGTCCAAATCGTTTTTTGTTGTTTTAGGGTTAAAAATCGGGAATCTCTTATTCCCGTTACCTGCGATTTCAAAAGAGCAGTCTTCTTCTCCATGTGATCTCGCAGCTACGCTTCTCCCATCTCCGATCCTCGATCTGCCGTCGCCGTTTGGAGCGGCTCGGATGTTGCTCACGGCGGCGGAGGTGATCCCATTACCTGTGTTTTCATTTAAGCCATCGTATTCTTCATGGGATACCGCAGCCAAGCTTCTCGATCCGCCGACTTTCGATCCACCGTCGCCGTTCGAAGCGGCTCGGCTGTTGCTCACGGCGGCGGAGGTGACAGTCACTGGTTGGTTTGATGGTGAAGCTACTCTCGCGATTCCCGCTGCGATGCCTCCGAATCCGCCATGGCTACCGTCGCCATTGATGGTGGCGTTGCTGTTGCCCACGGCGGCGGAAGCCTTACCCCTCTCTCCTCCGTTTTTCCCGGTGACCGATTTGCCCTTCTTGTGACCGTCGACCCACCACTCGGGGTACCCGACAAGCTTGAAGCATTGCTCCTTGGTGTGTTTCATCATCCCGCAGTGCTCGCACTTTAGGTGTGTTTTGTCTTCTTTCTGAAATCGGTTGTTTTTTGAGATGTGTTCCGGTCGACGGATACCCGTTGAGGCAAATCCACCACCAACGGAATCGGAGGTAAGCAGTCCCATCGCTAATACTTGAGTTTCATTTGAAACGGTTCCCAAAATATTTTGGTGAGCCGCCTCTTTCCGAACAGCAGCATAAGCCGCTTCGGCTGTTGGTAGAGGATCCCATCGGAGGATATCTCGTTTAACAAAATCATATTTTCGATCAATGGCATTTAAAAATTGAAACAGTTTTTGGTCAGATCTGATTCGGGTGTATGTTTGAATGTCTTCTGGACATTTCATGGGATTTGGATCGATTCTTTCGATTTCTCCCCATATCCCCTGTAAAGTAATCCAGAAGTCTTCCAGTGAAGTAACATTTTGTTTAATTTCGTTTGCTTTTACATGAAGGTTGAAAGTTTGCAGCTTGTCTTTCCCGCTGCTGTAAGTGACCACCAATGCATCCCATAGTGACTTTGCTGTGGGATACTCGGTCAGGTTACTTGCAAGAACTGGTTCTATGTTTTGTATTAGCCACGAAAAAACGACCAAATCATCTTGTTCCCACTGCTCGAATCTTCCATCCTTCTGATCTGGAGGGTTTGAGGTTAAGTATGATAATAGGGCTTTTGATTTTCGGCCTATAGCGACCCGAATCATTCGGGTCCATAGAGCGTAGTTTTGGCTATTGAGTTTGAGGTTGATTTGTAGGCTGTCAGATAATTTGGGGTTTTGAGATTGGGAATTTTTGATAAGATTTGCTAGCTGTATAGCTAAATCATTATTTGAATTTTCACCTTCTGCCATTTGGTAGATGATGAGTTGGTTTAGAATCTCAACACCGCTCTGATACCATGTCAACTGATATAGAAAAAGAATGCTGGAATGATAGAGATGATATAGACAAAGAAGCTGAATTGTTATCTTGAATGTGTTTATTCATCAACGTAACCCTTGCTTAAATATGCAGGGATTTACATACTTTTACATATAATAAGTTGGAGACAACCAATAGTGGGAAACACACTAGAAAGCAAAAGATGGATCTTAGTTGGGGAAATGATGCAAAGCTGATCCCACACTTATAAAATATTTATAAAGTATTTCTTTTAACATGACCCACCGCCATGGCGACCTCCCCGTCCGCCACGGTTGCTGCGGCCACGGCCTCTCCCACGACCCCGACCACGTCCAACATCAAACGATTGATGCTTCTGGTTTGACGATGACTCTCCGGTACCTGTTTTCTTAAACCTTGCCTTCAACTCATCTTGAGTGAGCAATAACTTCTTCTCGTCACTTTCTCCTGGGTCCCTTATTCTTTCTTCATGTGTTTTTAATCTACCGACCACCTCTTCAACCGACATAGTATCTAAATCTCCAAATTGCTCAATTGTGGAAGCAATCTGAAGAAACTTTGTGGGGACTGCACGAAGTAATTTCTTCACCACATACGTCTCTTCAATTTTGTCTCCTAGAGCACGTATGTTGTTTACAAGGTTGTTTAATTTCATGGAGAAATCGTCAACCGAGTCTGTCTCGTTCATCTTTAACGCCTCGAACTCAGCCTTTAAAGTCTGCACCTTTGTAGTCTTCACTCTCTCAGCACCCATGTACATAATCTTGAGAGTTTCCCACGCCTCATTTGCCGATTCTTTCTCTGCCAGTGATAGCAACAACTCCTCTGGTATTCCCTGATAAATGGCTGCCGTCGCCATTTTATCTCTGCGTACATCTACGACTTCTTTGGGATCTTTGGGCTCAACAGCGTCCCAGACGCCTTGGGCTTGCATAAAAACTTTCATCTTTATGGCCCATGCTGTGTAGTTGTTTCTGGCGAGCATCGGATAATGAAGGGTAATTTGTCCGTCTTTTTCTTTGTTCTTATCACCCATGTCTGTCGACCGAGGTTGATGTTGGGGTTGGTATTTATGCATTCACCTGCAGAGCAACTGTTAAAGGTTATAGAAGCAAATAACTAAATACTTCATTGTATTTCATTCATGGAAGCCTTACACTTAAATACAGATGCTTGACACTTTTACAGAAATAAAAAATAGACTGACAAATAACAGTGGGAAACATAGTGGGAAACATATAGAATCATGTTGGATCTAAGTGGAAGGAATGATGGGGAATGATGGAAACTGACCCCACACTATAAAAAATTTCTTTTAACACTCCCCCTCACGTTGAATAGTGGGATTCCCAAAATTCAACTTGACCAGACAATTGTTAAGAATTTTTCCATTTACAGATTTTGTCAGAATGTCGGCTATCTGGTCTTCTGATCGAACGAACGGTAGTTCAATGATTTGAGCTTTTAGCTTTTCTTTGATGAAGTGTCTGTCAACTTCCACGTGTTTTGTTCGGTCATGTTGAACAGGATTTTCTGATATTTGAATAGCAGCTTTATTATCACACATAATTTTACTTGTTTCTTTACGGAAGAGACCAACTTCAGTGAGAAGTTTTCGTATCCATAGGGCTTCTGCGACTCCTCGTGCTATTCCCCTAAACTCTGCTTTAGTACTTGAAAGAGATACCACCTTTTGTTTCTTACTTCTCCATGTGACTAGATTTCCACCAACTAAGGTGAAGTATCCCGAGGTTGATCTTCGATTTCCTTTGTCTCCTGCCCAATCTGCATCAGTATAGATCTGAGTTTTTAGATGTCCGTTTGCTTTAAACAGCACTCCATGTCCTACTGTTCCTTTGAGATATCTGATAATTCTCCATACTGCTTCCATATGAGAGACTTGGGGTTGGTGCATAAATTGACTAACTACACCTACTGCATATGAAATATCTGGGCGGGTGTGTGAGAGATATATCAATTTTCCCACAATTTTTTGGTATCTTTCCTTATCGGTTGATTTTGCATTGTTGTCAATATACAGCTTTTGGTTTGTTACCATGGGAGTTTCTGCGGGTTTGCAATCAATCATTCCAGTTTCTGCTAAGAGATCTAGGACATATTTCTTCTGGCAGATAAAAATCCCTTGTGTTGACCTTAAAACTTCAATTCCAAGAAAGTACTTAAGCCGGCCTAGATCTTTCATCTCGAATTCTTGGAATAAGTTTTTTCTTAGTTTCGCCATTTCTTCTTCATCATTTCCTGTAATTATCATATCATCGACATAGATAATTAAACATGTTATAAGTTCGTTTCTCCTTTTAAGAAACAGAGTATGATCAGAATTACTTTGCTTGAAGCCGTATTTTTTCATTGCTAAGGAAAATCTACCAAACCAAGCTCGAGGAGATTGCTTCAATCCATAGAGAGATTTCTTCAGGCGGCAAACTTCACCTGGTTTAAAATCCTTCGTGAAACCAGGAGGTGCTTCCATATAAACTTCTTCTTTTAGCTCTCCATGTAGAAACGCATTTTTAACGTCAAATTGATGTAGTGGCCATCCTTTATTTGCGGCTATGGAAAAAAGAACTCGAATAGTATCAATCTTTGCAACTGGGGAAAAAGTCTCAGCATAGTCAATTCCATAGGTTTGGGTATAACCTTTGGCTACCAACCTTGCTTTGTATCTTTCAACAGTACCATCTGGTTTATGTTTTATTGTAAAGACCCATCGACATCCTACTGGTTTTTTTTCGTTTGGAATAACGCATTTTTTCCATGTGTCATTTTTTAATAAGGCTTCTATTTCAGTTTCCATTGCGTTTTTCCAATTCTCCGTCTTCAAGGCTTGCTCCACGGTGGTTGGAATTTCGTCAGAGTATAGTGCAACATTGAAGGCCCTAGCTTCTTGAGTCAAATTTCCTTTAGCCATATTTGCCATAGGATATCTAGAACCTCGAGATTCTCTTTCTGGGGAATATCTCTTTGGATGAATCCCTCTGTTAGTTCTTGGAGGTAATGTATATCTTTCTGTTGGTTGTTCCTGTATTAGTTCTTCGTGTTCTGTAACAATTTCATGATCAGGGGTAACAGGTTCAACATGACGAGAGGACTCATGAGTTTGAGGAGACTGAGTGTTACTTACCTCGGATGTCAGGTTAGGAGACTGATCTGGAATGGCACTAGAATTAGGATTTGTATATTGTGTGGATGGTTTGGGTGATTCTTCTGTTGTTGTCACCTGAACATATTCTAACCAACTTAGTGCGTCTGAACACTCTATCTCCCCCTGACCACTATGTTGGGAGGCATAGTAGTAATCTGTTTCAAGAAAATCACAGTTCATAGTGGTGAACATGTGATGAGTCCTAGGATTATAACATCTGTACCCTTTTTGATTTACCCCATATCCTACGAATACACATTTTCAGCACATGGATCGAGCTTATTTCGATTAGACTTTGGTATATGAACAAAGGTAGTACATCCAAAGATCTTGGGTTCTAACATAAGAAGTGAAGGAATTTTGACAAATTCTGATAGGGTTTGTAGTGGAGTTTTAAATTTGAGAGTGTTGGTTGGAAGTCGATTTATAAGGTATGTAGCTGTGGCGAGAGCTTCAGGCCAAAAAGATTTTGGAACTTTTGATTCGATTAAAAGAGCTCTGGTTATTTCTAACAAAAAATGATTTTTCCTTTCAGCAACACCGTTTTGCTCTGGAGTATGTGGACATGTAGTTTGATGAATTATTCCTTTTGATTGAAAAAATTGTTTCATAGAAGTGTTAACGAATTCCCCCCATTGTCAGAACGAAAAATCTGGATATGTTTTTGAAATTAGGTTTGAATCATGGTATGAAACATAACGAATTTGTCAAGAACTTCAGATTTATTTTTTAAGAAATAAATCCATGTCATACGAGTGCAATCATCTACAAACAGTACAAAGAAACGAAGGTTTTGTCCTCCCATGATTGTGATGGACCCCATACATCAGAATGAATTAATGAAAAAGGAACATCAACCCTGGTGTTATTTGGTTTGAATGTTTGTCTATGACTTTTGGCTAACACACATGTTTCACACAACGATAGTTTTTTTGAAGGAAATAACTTAGGAAAAAGAGTATGTAAATAACCCGTAGAGGGATGACCCAATCTTCTGTGCCATAACCATGCTTCTCTTTCTGTGGTTCCATGAGCCATCATCACAGTACCATTTTGAGTCACCTCATCCACATAATACAATCCTTTTTTCTCAGTTCCACGCCCAATGATCGCTCCTGTCCTGATATCCTGTAAGATACAAAAAGTTGGATGCATTAGAACTGAGCAATTTAGTTCTTTTGTAACATGACTTATTGATAACAGGTTTTGAGAAAGAGATGGAACATATAGGCAATTAGAGAGTTTTATCATAGGAGAAAACTCAATTGTTCCTCCTTGTTTGACTTCCATTTTTTCACCATTTGCAGTTTGTATAAGTTCTTTTCGAGGTTTGGATAACGAAATAAGATCCGAAATTTCATGAGTCATGGTGTCGGTGGCTCCGCCATCAAGTATCCAAGTTTTGTCTCGTATATTATCACAAGAAAATATTATATTTGCACTTCTTCCATTTTTCGGATCATTTCTGCAGTTTTTTAAGCTTTTTTCTATATAGGGAACAAGGGAATAAACGTCAGGGGTTAGTTCTGACATTTCAATTTTTCCAGGGTCAAAAATGATTTTTGTAGTTTTAGGGTTAAAAATCGGGACACCCTTATTCCCGTTACCTTCTTCTTCGATTTCACTGAAGCTCCCCTCTCTCGATTTCGCATCCAAGCCTCCAAAAAATCTGGTGAGTCCGTCGCCCTCCTGGTCGGTTTTTCTGTGATTCTCGGCGGTGGACGCCGTTCTGTCCCAATCAGCCATCGGTTTCGGTGGAGGCGTACCCAATACTCCACCAAAAACTTCGCATCTGACTTCGGATCTGACTTTTCCGTCGCCGTTCGGAGTGGCGCAATTGTTGCTCACGGCGGCGGGGTTTGTCTGGTTAGGAGCGATGGTTCGTTTTGGTGCAGTCGAGCGGCGGTAATCCATCGGCGGAGATGTGGGTCGAGCTTTGGATCGGGGTTGATTTGTAGATCCCGCTGCTATTCCTCCGAAACCACCATAGTTACCGTCGTCGTCGATGGCGGCGCTGCTGTTGCCCACGGCGGCGGAGGCTTTCCCTCGTCCCCCTCCATCTTGTCCAATCGATGCTTTAGTCTTTTTATGCCCGTCGATCCACCACTCGGGATACCCGACAATTTTGAAGCATTACTCCTTGGTGTGTTTCATCATCCCGCAGTGTTCACACTTTAGGTGAGATTTATCTTCTTTGGGAAATCTGTTACCTTTTGAAAAATTATCTGGTCGACGGTTACCTTTTGAGATAAAACCAACTCCACATGACTCTGTGGTAAATAATCCCATCGCTAATCCTTGCGGTTCATTTGAAACGGTTCCCAAAATGTTTTGGTGAGCCGCTTCTTTTCGGACAGCAGCGTAAGCCGCCTCGGCGGTTGGTAGAGGATCCCATCGGAGGATATCTCTTTTAACAGAATCATATTTCCGATCAGTAGCATTTAAAAATTGAAAAAGTTTTTGGTCAGACCTGATTCGGGTGTAAGTTTGAATGTCTGCTGGACATTTCATGGGATTTGGGTCGATTCTTTCGAATTCTCCCCAAATTCCTTGTAAAGTGATCCAGAAGTCTTCAAGTGAAGTGCTACTTTGTTTAAATTCATTTGCCTTTACATGGAGATTGAAAGTTTGTAACTTGTCTTTTCCGCTGCTGTAAGTGACCACCAAGGCATCCCAGAGTGATTTTGCTGTGGGATACTCGGTCAGGTTGCTTGCAAGTTGTGGTTCTATGTTTTGTATCAACCATGAAAAAATGACCAGATCATCTTGTTCCCACTGCTCGAATTTTCCATCATCTTGATCTGGAGGATTTGAGGTTAAGTGGGATAACAAGGCTTTTGATTTTCCGCCTATGGCAACCCGAATCATCCGGGTCCATAGAGCATAGTTTTGGCTATTGAGTTTGAGGTTGATTTGCAGGCTGTCGGATAATTTGGGATTTTGTGGTTGGGTGTTTCTGATCAGATTTGCTAGTTGTATAGCCAAATCTGTATTTGGATTATCTTCTTCAGACATTTTTTGGTAAGTGATGAGCTGTTGAGGATCTCAACACAGCTCTGATACCATGTTAAAGGTTATAGAAGCAAATAACTAAATACTTCATTGTATTTCATTCATGGAAGCCTTACACTTAAATACAGATGCTTGACACTTTTATAGAAATAACAATAGACTGACAAATAACAGTGGGAAACATAGTGGGAAACATATAGAATCATGTTGGATCTAAGTGGAAGGAATGATGGGGAATGATGGAAACTGACCCCACACTATAAACAATTTCTTTTAACAGCAACCTGGTTAGCTCTGATACCAAGTATAAGAAAACAAAGGGGGTGCTGCTGTTCCCATCAAAAACAGAGTACAGAGGTGAAGAGTAAAAAAAACAGAGGAAATTTAGGGCTTAATGTTTCTGTGTTTATTCCAAAAAAAACCCATCAAACTACGATTACAATGGGAATTAAAATGATAAGGAATTGAAACTACTTCTCCTAAAATAATGCAACGTCTACCCAATAATCATCTAGTGCCAAACGTGGCTTTTACTTATTCAAATTCCAAAGAAAAGACTAAAATGCCCCTGAATCAGAAACGTGTGCTTTGAACTGGTTTGGATTAATTCCAACATTCTTAACCACAAGAGACTTTAGAACGTACTCAGTTTTCCCACGTCGCTTTAATGTGGAGGTTGCTGCACAGCAGCACATGGATGAAGCTTTGCATTCCCAGACCTGGGCATCCCGCGCGTATTTTTCCATTCACTAGTCTAGGTACTCAATGATCTTAAAGCATCCATCACTCGAGTGTTCAGATCTAGGACAATGCATGAACCACTGATTATCGTTCTTTCAACCCTGCTTATCACCATCTCTACATTCTGTATTTGATGTTTGTGTTTGTGATTTCATACCTGGACGAGACTGGGACTTCCTAGAAACTTGAAATACGTCTGATTCTAGAGCAATCTTTGGGATGCACGAATTTTCGTTGTTGTTTATCTTGGTTGACCAAATGGTAGATGAATCCTAGAGTAAGAATTTGTGTGCTGTTGAGGATCCCTCATCAAATCCCATCAGGTAGTCATATAGCTAGATTATCCTTTTCTTGCAAGATTTCAATTTCTTTTAATATGCCACATTTGCAACTACGGTAATTGTAAGTGCTGTAAAAAATGGTAACCATACCAGGGTGTGTGAATGCATGCCTTCAAGTTTGACAATCAACTTCAACTTCAACTTGGCTACTTCAACATTTGCAACTCAAGCTTAGAATTTTTTGTGGTTGTTCATATTTGTTTTCAACAATTGCAACCATGTTTTTTCTCTTGATTCACACTTCAATAAACCCTATATAAAGGGTAGAAGATCATTGATACAAATCACACCAACAAAACAAAAACCTCTCACATCTTCTCTTGTAAATACATAAGAGTTTTATAAACTCTTTGTATTTTTATATTCTTCAAATATTTTGTAAACACCACAAAATATAGTGAATTGGTTCTCGGCTTCCTCCGCCCGTGGTTTTTCCCGATTTGGGTTTTCCACGTAAATCCTCGTGTCTCTATTTTATTTACTTCATTCGTATTTCGTTGTGATTATTACCGTTTGATAATTTTGATCCTATTCCGCATTGAGCTAATATTGTCTAAAGTCAATTCGGATCCGTCATATTTTACAACAATTGGTATCAGAGCATCCGGGTTTTGATATTAGCTTATCGGGATCACTTTATCAATTAATTAATCATGTCTTCGGTGAAATACGATATTCCGCTGCTGGATCGGAATACCTGATTTCCGCTGTGGCAAGTAAAGATGAGAGATATTCTCATTCAGATGGATCTCCACAAAGCACTGTTAGGAATGGAGAAAATGCCGGCAACTTGGTCAACTGAAGAAAAGGAAATGAAAGATTTGAAGGCGTCGTCGCAGATCCGTCTGCATCTATCCAACGACGTTCTCCAAGATGTACTGAAAGAGACATCTGTGGCGGCTCTCTGGCTAAAACTCGAACAGCTACTAATGACGAAAAGCTTGTCAAACAAGCTACACCTGAAGCAACGACTCTTCAACCTCAAGATGGGCGAGGGAAGTTCTTTATCTGATCACCTCTCTACTTTTAAAGAGCTTATAGGAAATCTGGAAAATATGGACGTCAAATATGAAGATGAAGATTTGGCGCTATTTTTATTATCATCACTCCCTGATCCCTATGATCACTTTCGTGATACCATTATCTATAGTCGAGATACTCTTGTCTTGGATGAGATAATGACCGCTCTTGATTCAAAAGAAAAGATGAAGCAGATTATTAGTGGCAGCAGCAACGATTCAAAAGCCGAAGGTCTCAACATTAGAGGGAGACCCAACGAGAGAGGTAATTCTTCACAAAACCGATCTAGATCTAAGTCCAAAGGCAAGCGCAAATATTGTAATTATTGTCATAAAAAGGGACATCTGATCGATGAATGTTACAAGTTGAAAAACAAGGAGAAGGAGAAGGCAACCATGAATGGTAAACCAGCAGGTACTACCGTAGAAGCTGATGTAGCCGAAACCGGTTCCGATGGCGAGCTTCTATCCGTTTCAGACTTCGGTTTAATTACCATGAGCGAGTGGGTTCTTGATTCAGCATGTACTTTTCATATGAGCTCCAACCGGAGTATTTTTCATACATATGAAAATGTTAACCAAGGACATGTCTTGATGGGCAACGATACTTCGTGCCGTATTATTGGACATGGTACAGTCAGGTTCCGCATGTTCGATGGTGTTGTTCAAACAATTGAAGATGTGAAGCATGTCTCCGGTCTTAGGAGAAATTTACTATCCCTCGGTACTTTTAAGAAGAAAGGTTACGAGTTTGTCGGCAAACACGGGAAGGTCCATATTTTCAAAGACGGTTCAACTGTCATCCGAGGAGTTCGGAGATCCGCGAACCTTTACATTATGGACGGACAAGTTATTTCTGGCGAAGCCTCGGTTAGTTCTAAATCCCTCTCCAATGTTGATCATTCTCGCCTATGGCATCTCAGGCTCGGTCATATGTCATACCACGGTATGAGTGAACTAAGCCGAAGAGGGTTACTTGGGGAGCATAAATCAACTGAGCTTGAATTCTGTGAAGATTGTGTGTTCGGAAAGCAGAAGCGAGTAAGTTTTATCAGTGGCAAACATACGACAAAAGGACCACTCGACTACATACACTCGGATTTATGGGGACCAGCAAAGGTTACATCGAAAGGTGGAGCCTCTTATATGCTCACTATTATTGACGACTTCTCCAGGAAGGTATGGTCGTTCTTCTTAAATACAAAGGGAGAAGTATTTTCAACCTTTAGGGATTGGAAAGTGTTAGTTGAAAAACAATCTGGTTTTGAAGTAAAATACCTTCGCACCGATAATGGACTGGAATTCTGCTCAAAAGAATTCAACTCCTATTGCCGTAAGGAAGGGATTACACGTCACCGCACTGTAGTCCACACACCACAGCAGAACGGCGTTGCGGAAAGAATGAACCGCACCATCATGGAGAAGGTCCGATGCATGCTCTCTCACTCGAAGCTACCAAAGTCTTTTTGGGCCGAAGCAGCTTCCACCGCATGCTATATTATCAACCGCTCCCCCTCTTGTACTATTGGAAAGAAGACTCCGTTTGAGCTATGGTCTGGTAAGCCTGCTGACTACACAAAATTAATACCGTTTGGATGTCCAGCATATGCACGGGTTGATAATGGCAAATTAGAACCAAGAGCCATTAAGTGCATTTTTATTGGATACAAGACAGGAGTGAAAGGGTTCAAATTGTGGAGCCCAGAGCTTATGAAAGTCATTACATCAAGAGATGTGACCTTTAATGAAAAAGCTATGCTCCATTCAACAACCAACGTTCAGGCCAAAGAAGATGAAAAATTGGGAGAAAAAGACAAAGCACAATTGGAGGTGGAGCTATCTTTTAACTCTTCCACCGATATGACTCATGAGGTTCCTGCAGTGTCTCAACCTTCAAGCAGTGAACATACTACTCTCCATGAGACCACTGCAACTCCATCTCAACCTCCGAGCCCATCCATTGCAAGGGATAGACCACGCAGACAGATTGTACCTCCAAAGAGGTATGCTCAAGTAAATTCTGTCGCATATGCTCTTACCGTTGCAAGTGAAGTAGAATCTGTTTTGGAACCTATAAGCTACAACGAAGCCATACATTCTAAAAACTCGAATGAGTGGATGGTTGCCATGCACAATGAGATGGAATCTCTTCAGAAAAATGGCACATGGGATCTCGTTGTGGCTCCAAAGGGTAAGAAGACAGTTAAATGTAAATGGGTTTACAAGTTGAAGGAGGCTATTCATCCCGGTGACAAACCGAGGTACAAAGCTCGTTTAGTAGCCAAAGGCTACAGTCAAATCCCAGGTATTGATTATACCGACATTTTCTCTCCGGTTGTGAAACACACGTCAATACGTGTCTTGTTGGGATTAGTTGCCTCTCGTGACTATGAGTTAGAGCAACTTGATGTTACTACAGCATTCTTAAATGGTGTGCTTGAGGAAGAGATATATATGCAACAACCTGAAGGTTTTGTAGCTCCTGGCAAGGAAAGCTACGTGTGCAAATTGAAGAAATCTCTTTATGGCCTCAAGCAATCTCCGCGACAATGGTATAAAAGGTTTGACTCATTTATGACCAGTCACAAGCTGAAAAGGTGCACCTACGATAGCTGCGTTTACTACAAGAAGTGTGACGATGGCTCAATGGTCTATCTACTTTTATACGTTGATGACATGTTAATTGCAGCGAAGAATATAAAGGAGATTCAAAAGATAAAAGACCAGTTGAATGCTGAGTTCGATATGAAGGACTTGG
Source organism: Cichorium intybus (assembly GCA_023525715.1). NCBI lineage: Eukaryota > Viridiplantae > Streptophyta > Magnoliopsida > Asterales > Asteraceae > Cichorium > Cichorium intybus. Next base: position 7,131,789 of record CM042015.1, on the reverse strand, counting down.
GTGCTGCCAAGAAAATTCTAGGAATGGAAATAGTGCGAGACCGCAGTGCAAGAACTCTATACCTTTCTCAACAAAGCTACATTGAGAAGGTTCTGCACCGTTTCAATATGCATAATGCAAAAGAAGTCAGCACTCCTTTCGCAGCCCACTTCAAGCTATCATCCGCCTTAAGTCCTACCACCGAAGAAGATCTAGCATACATGGCAAAGGTACCATACTCCAACGCTGTAGGATCTCTTATGTATGCTATGATTTGTACACGTCCAGATTTGTCATATGCGGTAAGCATGGTGAGCAGATACATGGCGAATCCAGGAAAAGAGCATTGGGCTGCTGTTAAATGGATTTTTCGGTACTTGCGAGGTACTTCCTCTTCATGTCTGCGGTTTGGCAAAACCGATAGTGGAGTACTTGGCTATGTGGATTCCGATTACGCAAAGGACTTGGATAAAAGACGATCGATTACAGGGTACGTATTTACTTTGGGTGATTGCGCAATTAGCTGGAAAGCGCAGTTACAGTCCACCGTAGCGTTATCCACCACCGAAGCCGAATACATGGCTGTTACGGAAGCAGTGAAAGAAGCCCTCTGGTTGAAACGGTTGATAGGTGAGCTTTCAAACAAGTTATTCGTTAAAACTGTTTTTTGTGACAATCAAAGTGCAATATTTCTGACAAAGGATCAAATGTTCCATGATCGAACGAAGCATATTGATGTTCGTTATCACTTCATCAGAGATGTTATTGCTAAAGGCGAAATTACGGTAAACAAGATCAGCACCAATGATAATCCTGCTGATATGTTCACTAAAAGTCTTCCAATAGCCAAGTTCAAAACATGTTTGGATTTGGTGGGTGTTTCTGATCGCATTTGAGCCTGATTAGGCTCGTGGTGGAGGAAGTATTTCATTTTCCAGGATCAATTTTTCTCTATATGGTGATTGCAGTTTCTTATGAAGTTTTGAAGTTTGAAGAGTTGTTGGTTTTACCAAATGGGTATACAAGGTTTGCTCAATTTTGAAGTCAAGGTGGAGATTGTGAATGCATGCCTTCAAGTTTGACAATCAACTTCAACTTCAACTTGGCTACTTCAACATTTGCAACTCAAGCTTAGAATTTTTTGTGGTTGTTCATATTTGTTTTCAACAATTGCAACCATGTTTTTTCTCTTGATTCACACTTCAATAAACCCTATATAAAGGGTAGAAGATCATTGATGCAAATCACACCAACAAAACAAAAACCTCTCACATCTTCTCTTGTAAATACATAAGAGTTTTATAAACTCTTTGTATTTTTATATTCTTCAAATATTTTGTAAACACCACAAAATATAGTGAATTGGTTCTCGGCTTCCTCCGCCCGTGGTTTTTCCCGATTTGGGTTTTCCACGTAAATCCTCGTGTCTCTATTTTATTTACTTCATTCGTATTTCGTTGTGATTATTACCGTTTGATAATTTTGATCCTATTCCGCATTGAGCTAATATTGTCTAAAGTCAATTCGGATCCGTCATATTTTACAACAGGGTGATTAGCTAGCTTGAGGAAATGTGAATGGTGTTCCTCTAACCAGGCAATCGACTTTTGTTGGTCATCATTTCAGAGAAGAAAAAGACGGGGTAGTCAAGGGTAAAGTTCAGATATCCACGTTCATCTCTTATATCATAAAAAAGATTAAGGATCATAATTTTGTATTTCACAATTCTGTTTCATAGTTACAATGGACTACCACGTAGATAGCGCAACCAAGCACGAAAGAAAAATAAAAAAGATTGACGTCGAAACAAAAGGAAAGTAAATCTTTAAAACTTGTGGATGATCACTCCTTATGGACGGGAAAGATAAGGAAGGAATCAAGGAAATCTCAAAAACATTTTATATGTGATAGGTAAAATTAGGTTTCTTTTGTGTTTAATTAGTTATGTCATACAAATACTTGTATATAACTATTTTATGGCGAATATTTAAAAGGAAAATTATTTTACACTTTAGTCTAACTGATCAATGTGGTTCGGTTCCATTCATGTGAAAACAAACTAATTTTTAGACTTTTCATTCGTCATACACAACCTCTAATATGTTGATTGCATATGTGAATTCAAAACCTAATACCTCTTAAAATCTTGCCTATTTTATCAAAATTTCAACTCTTAATAGTTGTTTGTTAAATAGCTAATTCTAAATTGAAAGATATAATCTTCAACAAAAAAATAATAATTTCCTTCTTAGTTATTGAGCAATAAACGACACACCCCATAACTCATAAGAAAGTACAAATATAACCTTATATATGATAACAACTAGAAAATGTTATCCATTTATTTTACTCATAAAAACAGAGACAAACTAAAGCCCATTACATAAAAGACCATATAGGGTGATGGTAGGGATACAATGAAATTGAAATTTAATGGCATTTGATCTGCCTTTTGTTGTTTGTCTTGTCTCTATAACAATGAAATTGAAAGTTAAGGGCATTTGGGTTTGCCTTTGGGGTTCTTTTTGTCTTTATAGCACGGGCATTCGTGTTTGTTTCCAAACATATTCGTAGGCACACACTTGCACTCTTCACAACATAGCTCGCAGTACTTCATGCACTTCTCTGCGAAACTTGATTTCATGCACCTTCCCTTACACTTAGTTTTACAATATGCTTTTTGCAATGCTAAGAAACAAAATTATTCCCATTAGACCAATAAATTGTCTCAGTATTATAAAAGACATATAAACATTACGTTTATAAAAAAAAAGCATAAGTATTCAAAATGCAAATAACCTTAAAACATAATGATATAGATGATGCCCTACGGTACACATTAAGCATCATTTAAGATGATTAGTAGTTAACTTTTTATTAGTGATTGTTTATAGTTTACAATGTTATATCTTGCATAGATATGTTTTAAGGTTAGCTATATATGGTCATGATAGTTGATACCAAGGTCCAACTAGAAATTTTGATGACAATTACTAACATTTCTCATTTTGAAAGCCCTGTGAAAACTATAAGTTTCCGTTTTTCGCATAAATTTAAAGTTATTCAATCGGTGGCTTCATCATTTCTCGTTATTTGTATAATTTTTTGGTGTACGTTGTTTGGCTGTTTTGTAGTAATATGACGTATTATTAGGTATTTGATTGACGATCTATTTTTTTTTTTTAAAGATGTGTACCTGATCAAAAACAATTGTGATGCATTTGAATTTAAAGGAGTCTACAAGTGATGTGCCAAAAAAGACTAAAAATCACACGTAGCATAAGATATCTACCTTAATTATCAATAGAAAACTGTAAAGTAGTATCAATAATTATTATAAAGTTTTGCTCATTAGTCATTCAACAATCAAATATACTTGTTATTAGATGACAATATAATCATTTTTACAGCATTAAAAATGTTCATAGGTCTCAAGAAAGCATTTTTAGCATCTAAATAAAACATAAGCAACACATTAAGTCATTAATAAGAATGGATTAAAGAACATATGAACTATTATCATTAGAATTTTACAAAAGCACATAAGTTACATACTTTACATAATGTGTGTATGCTATTTTGATGGTTACGGTGGAATACAATTTTGGACGATAATGCTAATAACTTATGATAAATCGTTAAAAATAAAGATACACACAAATACCTGCTGCATTGCCTGTAGCCAGTTGAATGAAAGAAGTGACAAGAAGAAGGGAAAGGAGAAGACCAAGCAAGAAAATTTTCCTCATTTGGTTTTTGGCCTACGGGTTGAAAGCTACTACTAAAAAAATGATCAAAAAGCTAGAGAAAAAAAGTTGATAGAGGGAGTTGTTATTTTTGAGAGAATAAGAGGGTGTGTTTTGGAAATAGAGAAGTAGAGGGGTGGTTCTTGGTAGTTGCAAAGAGTAGTAGCGAGAGTGTTTTATAGGGGGAGCGAGGGTGGCAAAAGAAATGAATAAATGGTAGGTGAGTGTTGCTTATGGAGTGGGTTGTGTTTGAAATAAGGTTGCACATGAAGTTTAGGTGTGGATCCCACATTTTTAACATGGTATTCATCATTTAACGTTAATATGAACATGGATCGAGCTGGACTTTTATTTGGGTTTATTATAGTGATAAGATGAAACGGTCATGGACTAGTTAGCATGTCAAAACCGGGTCAAGTCGGGTTGGTTCATTTGTCACTATAGTTTATACTTTTATGAATGATTACTCTTAAGGCTGGCAAAAATTTACCGTGGAGAACCAACCAACACGTTACCAACTGTACCAACAAAGTCGGTAGCCAACATGTTTGGTAGCCAATATGTTTGGCTGGTAGTATCATACCAATTAAGCAATCTTGGTACGGTAACGGTACAAAATTTTGAATACCACGGTTATATCGTACCAACCAATTTATATATATATATATATATATATATATATATATATATATATATATATATATATATATATATATATATATATATATATATATATATATATATATATATATATATATATATATATATATATATTGAATACCACGGTTATACCGTACCAACCAATTTATATATATATATATATATATATATATATATATATATATATATATATATATATATATATATATATATATATATATATATATATACATGTATATATATATATATATATATGTGTGTGTGTGTGTGTGTGTGTATATATATATATATATATATATATATATATATATATATATGTGTGTGTGTGTGTGTGTGTGTCAATTCCAATACTCATATTTTTATTTTTTTTATTAGGAATAATAACTAACAAGGCATACTCAGAAATTAATTACCAAAACAACTCTTAATACTAATTCTTTTTCAAACAATAACAGATATTAAAAGCAATCTAATTACACAAGTAACCCGCAAGTAAGCGACAATCAATTAGGGTAAACAATATTAAAAGTAATGTTTTTGGTATATACCAATACCAACTTGTACCAACCAAACTTGTTGGTAGCCAAATAAGTTGGTACCAAGTATACTTGGTACGGTACTGGTAATCAAGATTTTGTACCAATTATAATTGGTACGGTACATGGTATACAAGAAAAAGCCCCGGTACCGTACCAATTTCACCCCTAATTACTCTGTTAGACGTGATTAAAAAAAGTATACTCTAGAAGCTGTAATTTAGCTATGATATTATATTGGCAACCAATTAGGCTAATCAATTGATAGTCTTTTAGAAAGATAGGATTTGGAATAATAAGTATTAAAGAAATAAAGGATGAATTATACCCTTTAGGAATTTATTTGGAATCCTAAAACACCTTCACATATGCAACTACATATGATTCAAGAAGGTCCTAAAAATGTTTGACAAAAACAAAAGTAAAGCTATTAGGACCATAATATTTCTCCTCGCCACAACTCCACACAATTTTCTTATAATTTCTTTGTAGAAAAAGACAAATCAAGCAAATTTCTACTTGAAGACAAAAGAGTTATAAAGTTGTCACCGTTCATCCTCGTCCTAGAAGTCATCATTTCATCAAATTTAGAAGCAAATAAATAGTGAGATTCAATCTTCACTTAAATTGGATTTGTAATAAAAGTACCATTTATCGTAACACCTAAAATAGACAATTGACAACGCTTCCAGTTTGCCACGAAACATTTAGCCCGATTGTCAAATCAGCTATCAAATGTATAGTTCTCAGCCTTGTCGTTTCTCACCATTTACTTACCAACTGCATGTCAAAAACACATATCTTCACAAGGACCTTACGGAGATGGCCTACATGCACAAACCACTTGGTTTTGTTTTGTTGATCAAACAAAAATAAACTACGCCCGTCTTCTATGTAAGTATCTATATGGTCTTAAAGCCCCTCAGGCTTGGTTTCATTGATTTGCTAATTAAATCTTATGGATTGGATTTAGTCATAGTCGGTACAGTTGAGAATAATATACAAGAAATTAACAAATTGATGTACTGCTGGTTATGTGTGGGACTATGATATCACATACTAAAAGTCACAAAAGATCCAGAATAAATAATAATTATTTACTAGATCAAAGGATTAACTAATGAGTTATTTAATATTAACAAAACAGTTATATTGACATCACTTTTTGTTGATGGGCTTGTACTATTGGATATATCTTAAAAGGGCTTAGAATCCTCATTTTATGGGACATGTAAGGATGGGATTAGGGCCATTGTGGAACAAGCAACAATTAGCCAAAACTCTAATCCCTCTGATCATACTGAAATTGACGACCATCATCCTCCAAGCCCTTCAAATCGACTCCAACTCGGAGAAACAAGGGAGAAAGTAGAGCCTTAAATCTAGTTGAATGTCTAGTAGCCATCATAATTTACTTGTATGGATACACTATAGATACCATGTGATTTGATTATTATCCCAAATGCTTCAAGGGTATGATATCTAAATATCGTATGGATATTTATTGTTGATAATCTTTTTTGCATTGGATCCATCATTTGGGGTTAAAATTTGGAAATAATGTTTCTACTATAGTATATGTTTTCTTTAACTTTTTTACATCACATCAAACCCTACACTAGCATTAGAATTTCTTTTAGACATATGTATCACTTACTTATAATATATTGGTTGTTATTCTTTATGCTCTTTGTTGTCTTGAAAACATGCATAACTGTTATAATCGTTAAAATTTTGATTTTGACAGTTTTAACGATTTGTAAACAGTTTTATTTTATAAAATATTATTTTGTTATTAAAATACATTGAAACAAACCATTGAAGTGTTCGTTAGAATGAACGTATATGAAAAGCGAAAAAGAACCAAAGAAAACGGGTTAAACAGATTACAAAACAGCCAATTTTGCAAGATCACACAATGTATTTTGAGTGGCGTTTCAACCAACACAATCAATACCTATTTATACCAACCACCTAAAGCCAAAAAAGTCATTTTGACCTTAAAAACAGCAATAATCGGCTCCAAAACCGTTCGAAATATAAAAAGTTCAAAAGATAAGCATTCTAACATCTAAACACCGGTTTTTAAACCAAAATTTCTTGAACCAATTCCAACGGTCCAAATGCTAAACCCGTTCATAACAATATGCGGTTTTTCTGAAACCAGTTTTATTCAAACAGGTCCCGTTGGATTTAGGGATTATTTTTATGAACTCGTTTTTTTGCCGATGTCTAACTCTGATGATAAATCATTCTTAAAATAGAATAAGATGTAGTAGCATAAATCGTAGAAAGTAGCATAAATCAAAACAATATAAGTAGTCAACAATATCACAATCAAAATTACAAGAAACATCATCCCCCCAAAAGAATGTATATAGCTACTCCAAATACAATGCAAAAGCATTCAACCATAATCCCCGAAAACTATATCGATTCCATAAAAATATCCATCATTCTCTAGAGTAGCGAGTAAGCAAGAGCCCATCCAAAAACCATGCTCCCAACCATTGAACCAATCTTCTCTACACCACTCTGCAATATCAATACCAAAATAAGATCACAAAAACATAACAAATCTCACAATTTTTGGTTCATAATCAAAAGCACCCAATGATCGAGTAATTTGAGAAATAAAATTGATTTTAGACCTAATTTCATTGTTTTCAAGATTTTTTTACTTTAGTTCCTTGATTTGTGTAATTACACTAGCCTTTTTAGGGGCCCAAGTGCAATGTAAAGACAACACATCGGTCATTAATGTCGTTTGTAAGTATCCTTGGATGCCCAAAAAACAAGACACACGTGATCACTGTCTCAAAGACAAAAAGCCCAAGACACGAGACGCCAACACACAGCTCACGTTAGCAGTATACACAAATTCGATGTCTATGGCTATCGTGCGCGTGTGCAAATCTGGAATCGCAAACACCACGCATCCAAACCTTTCTGATTTGAAATTGATGTCGACTTTAGTGGGTTCACGGGTTCTTGAGAAAGTATTCCCTTTCGGAATAAAAATGTTCAGATCTGGTGGGGCGTACGATAGCGAGTGGCTACTGGCTATGTTTCGAACAGATCAGGCTATGTTACACGTAAATGGTACAACCAGGTTGAAGATAGATAACAAGTAGCATTTTAACTAACATACGCTGTCCATTTAAGAGGGTCGGGACATTATCATAAGTGAAGTGATATTAAAACTAGATTATCCGGTTTAAGTAGTTTACAGAGTAGACCAGATCTAACAAGTGTAAGTGAGATCGTGAGAGTGTACGTACCACGTCGGTTGCAGACGGTGCCGGAGATAGATCGGTAGGCAGGGAGGGTGAAGGAGCACCAGTGGGAGGTGCTGGCGGGCTTAAAGTTAACGGAGATGGGGCAGCTGTCGGAGTCACACTTGGAACCGGAGATGAAACTGGGACGGCAGCAGGAGGAGATGCGACGGGAGGAGTAGCTGGTGGTGGAGATGCGACGGGAGGAGGAGTAGCTGGTGGTGGAGTCGCGACCGGGGGAGGAGTAGCTGGTGGTGGTGTCGCGACGGGGGGAGGAGTGGCTGGCGGTGGTGAAGCAACTGGAGGAGGAGTCGCTGGTGGTGGTGAAGTAACGGTAGGAGGAGCGGCGACTGGCGGAGGAGTGGAGGTGGGTGGAGATGCGACTTGCGGTGGGGGAGCGGTGGTTGTGGGAGGAGGAGATGTGACTTGTGGTGGGGAAGTGGTGGGGGCGGAAGAGGGAGATTGACCACCTACGCCGGAGAAGACAATGCAGATGAAAGCCGTGAGGAAGACGGCCTTGCGATCCATGGTTGTATGTTGAAGGTTATCGTGCGCCGCAGATGGTGATGAGTGTTAACCTAAACTTTGGCAGATGAAGCTTACTGATACAAAGTGGGAAGTGGAATGCGAGTGTGTAAGGAACAGAAAAGAAGGGTGGTATTTATATTGGAGTGTGGATGGTCTTGATCTATTTCTGGTGCGGTGGGGCTCATGATATTGTACGTTACAACAATAGTTTGTTGAGTGGAGAAAATTGATAGATTAAATATTTGCCTCGTTATCAAATACTTGCATTTAAATTTTTGGTGTTTATATTATTATTCAGTACATTTATGATATTATTTGATTTGATGTTTCTTGTAATAGGACGATGCAATAAGTAATGAGAATACGTATAAAATCATTCCATTAATAAACATTCATAGTCTTTTAATCTTAAATATTAAAAGGTGAAATTATTTTTGAAAAAGTTAAAGAGTGACTCTCACACACACCCAGCCCCATACCACCCCACCCCTACCCAAGACCGGCCCAAGCCCAGTACGAGCTGGACCATGGCCCAGGGCAGCAACTTCTAAAGAGGCATCAATTTTATAGGGCCTGTTATGAGTATATATGATTTGGGCCACGTTTCTTGATCCAGTATATGGTCTAGTCCGCTGGAAAGGGCAGTCGGCAGTGCGCCTTTACGCCTTCGTGAAACCTAAGGGCGGTAATTTGGCACCACGCTTTTGACTTCACGTTATTCTAAGCAAGTAAGCATCATCAACGCTATGTCCAACAATAAAGATGATGAAGAAGACGAGGCGTGCGGAGAAGAAGATCCATATAATTATCAGGTCTCGACAATCAAACTCACATTCTCTCCCTCTCGGTCCTCATCTCATCATCTATTATCTAATTCCTTCTCACTTCTCACTCCCGGTCATCATAAATCCTAATCAGTATTCAGTAATAATTGATTTTATCATTCATCCATTTCTAATCGGTTTGCTGAAGTAAGTTAGGTGATTAAATGAATGGTTTTTCCTAACCGTTCCTGCTGAATTGCTGAAGACATCCTTGCCTTGCCTCCTTGGTACGTTTTTGCTAGTGATTTAAATTTCGCTCATAATCTTTCTTGCAGATAGTGTTAAAATTCCTAAAATTTCTGTTTTCCCATATAACTGATAGAAAGTTGAAGTGAAGACTGAAGTTGTCGTTTAAATCTCTAAAGGTTATTGTTTTTATGATTCTAAATAATCTAATGTTGTCGTTTAAATCTCTAAGGTTATTGTTTTTATGATTTTAAATAATCTGATAATGATTTCTGAATAATCTGAATATGGTTTTTTATTTTTAAGATCTGATATGTGATTTCTGATTTCTGATTACTTTGATTATGATTTCTACTAAGCATTTCAACTTCTGATTAATTTGATTTTTGTTGTTTGATTTTTGATTCGGGTTTCTAATTAATCTGAATGATGATTTCTAATAAGCATTTCTAGTTCTGATTTTCAATTTCCGATTAAACGATTTCTGATTAATCTGATTTTGATACTAGTTTATGTTTTGTGCAGGCTGTGGTCATGGATACCTACTTCATGTTGTATCTTTCTTTGCTTTACTATATCTTTAATCTTGAATTTGTTAATGGAATTAAATATTGGAAACGTGTTGTTATGAAAAACTAATTGAACATGAAAAAGTTTTGAACATTTGATTAATTTAAAACCTTTGATTGAAACACAAATTAGGTTAAGTAAAAATGAAACTAATTCTCCATATGATGAGAATTTTGATATTGATGGAAAGATTTATTATCGGATGAAGCAAGCAAGTATTAATTTCCTTGGATAGTTGCATAGTATTCAAAAAATTCATGCAAGCATCGTTTTAAGTGATTATGTATATGTGTATTACCATGGATTTAATTTGACTAGATAATTTATTTCAATTTTGCAACATAAACTTTTTATATGTATGGGCATTGATTTAACATTTTGCCTTGGGCATCAAAAATCAATGGACCGGTCCTGCCCCTACCCAGCAACCCCATCCCTTACCCACCCACACCACCATTACCCCCACCCCTACTTACGCCCACCCCTCACTAACCCCACCCCTACCACCCACGCTCACCCTACCCATTCCACCCCTACTCACCCATCCACCCCTACCACCCACACTCACCCTGATTAATGTTGCTCAACTCTAATCTACTAGTTATAGAGTATAATTTGATAATATTTTCAATTACAAAATGAAAAGATATTGAACATGGTGCTTAGCAACATCTAAGTGAGACAATAACATGTATCCTTTGAATATTAATCTTATTTTTGGAAAACCTCTATTGTGTTTCTTGTAAAGAATAATTTCTGATGTTAGTTGGTTGTGGCATCAGAGACTAGGCTATTTGAACTTTTGTTACATTAATAACCTTGTGATCGTAAAGATGGTAAGCGGTTTGCCGTTTCTCAAAATAAAAAAAATAATACGCTTTACTATGCCTATGAGTGTGGGAAGCAATTAAAGATGAAACAACAGTCTGTCATTAACTCATGAATTTCTGAGCCCCTTCAACTTTTGCATATTGACATTTGTGAACCTTCTGTCACATGTCACAGAAAGCCTATTTAAAAAGAAATACATCTTAGTCATTGTAGATGACTATATCCAATTTACCTAGGTATTATTTATTAGGAAAAATATGAAATGCAATAAGAGTTGCTAAAATTAATCAAAAACTCTAAGTTGCTAGCATAGCTTCAATTAGACACATCCACAATGACAATGGCATAGATGAAACACCCTCGCTTAAGGCTTTTCATAAAAACATCATTTTAACCCATGGTTTATCATCAATATTCAAAAATCATCCTTAAGTGAAAACTTTAATTTCAACTTCTTCAAATCAAGTCATTTTTCGTTCAAAACAGTTTTAAACATATGGGATTTATTGAGAATAATTCGGAGTCTGAGTTGCGGAAAAACCATTTGGTCCCACTTTAAATAAAACGTTTTGGTTTATAAAACAGTGAGGTTGTTACAATCCAAATACCATTACACAGTTTGAATGAAACCACACAACCTGTGGCCTTCTAAAACATCCAGATCCTCTAAAGTCCTCTAAACTCCTCAACCTGAGTACACATCAAAATAAGTTAGGCAATGGAATGCCTAGTGAGCTTACCCGAGGTTGACCCATTCCGAGTAAACAGTGTAACCACCATACTCGGGACAACCCCCAAAAATAGTTTTGTCACACACTTTAAAAGTTGTTTAAAACATCATAAAGAGTTACTCAAAATAGATAGTTATGATATGCAAATGCAATGCATGATGCAACTATCCCAAACCCATGTCCATCTCATAAAAGTCAAACTCACCACATTGGCACCTACCTAAGTTCTCAAATGACACGCACAAAGCATGTCACTCGATCCCCGTATAGGTTGAACTAAGACTAGTGGCCATCACACTAGCCTCATGAGGGGTAGCAACTCCCTCATGCAGTTCCATATTGTCGGGAACAACGTCTCCTCACCCTATTTAATTTAGAGAAGGGCAAAACTCATAACATCTCATCACCCTCTTTAATTGAGAAAAGGGCAAAACTCATAACATCTCCTCACCCTCTTTAATTGAGAAAAGGGCAAAACTTGGTCTCAATGGCTCACACAGTCAATCCCATCCTACATGAAATGCAATGCACAATAGGATGCTTAAAACGTCTTTCAAAAACATCATAGTCTTTGTTTGAAAACACATTTAAAAGGACTCGTTTCATGCAATGCACATATAGTACTCGTATAATAATTAGCACATAAAATCATGCATGAAAATAGTTGATAACACACACAAAAGATAATAGTTGGGATGTGTACTCCCGGTAAACTCACCCAAGGTCAACTGACGAGTCAACACTAACTCCACACAAGGTTGATGCATTTGGAGGCTCTCCTAGACATCAACTCTTTCATCAAAATCCTCTTAGTTGAGTGCTAACGCAAGTCCTTAGTCTCACCTCCAAGTCATTACAATATACCTTCTTCCTACAAGACAAGAACGGAAGGTGTTATACTCTATTCATCTAAAAATCGCACTATAATTACTTCTTTAGAACTAAAAATGAACCATCATCCACCAACCAAAATGAAGCCCTTAGCTCCCTAATATAAGGAAAATCTTATTTAAAACATCCCCAAAGTTTGGTATCAAAGCAAGGACCCAAAGCCCAAACCATAAAGCTCAAAACCCAAAAACTGTAATTTCTGGCCAGACCCAGCTACACGGGGTCGTGTACCAGTAACCAGTAAGTCCAAAATCTTCACACGGGGTCGTGTACATGTACACGAGGTCGTGTACAGCCTGTTGTAGCTCCGTTTTTGCCCTTTTTCACCCTTTTTTGACCCGAATCAAGTTCTAACACTTTCCTAAACTCATAGACATCAAAAGGACATGATTCCAACTCAATTTGTACATAATTATACTCATTTAAACCACCCAATATCATCCCAAATAAATCAATTCAACTTGTGATATAAACATTACTCCAAAGCCTCCAAACATGGAATACCCAATTCCATTCCATCAATTGGTGATTACAAGTGGAGATTCATTCTTCCATTCCATGGAATCATTAGGAAATGATCATTACTCCACCATACTTCCAAATTGATGCAAATAATCCATTCATCCATTTAAACAAGAGATTCAATCATCATCGACATGAATAAAACCCATTTCCAACACCAAATTCCCATTTTCTAGTGATTCAAGGTTTAAGATTACAATTCAAGGGTTGGAATCCTTAGGGAATAATTAGAAATGAATCCCCTCATCTAAAACTACCATATTCATCCATCAATTTCTAGATTCTTCAACTATTCAACAAATCCCTAATTTCTAGGGTTCATAACACCCATTAGAATCTAACTATTGGTTCTAGATCATCCATGGATTGAATGTAGATTCCAACAACTTATAAACATCAAAAAAACATTGGGAATCATAGGAAAGACCTCCTCCCATCATAAAACTCGGATTGGGTCCAAACCCCAAACCCTAACTCGAATCCAAAGCTAGAAGATGAAGGGTTTATACCTTAGATTGCTAGGAAACTTCAAGGCATGCAAGAATCATCAAATCCAAGATCAAATCTCTCAAGAACTCTAAGAAAAACCGCCATCTCCTCTCCTCCTCTCTCTCAAATCACATTTTGGCTGAAAATGGGGAAAACCCCATCAAAAACTCTACATCTTTCAAGATCTGTAAAATAGGTCCCTCAAGTTTGGTCTTTCTACACCCAACACCCAAAAGTTAATTCTTCTAACTAGAAGTGTAACGACCCAAAAATTTTGAATTTATATTCGAGATAACGCTTAAAGTAAAGAGCAAAGATTTTAAAAGTTGTAAAATAATGTAGCGGAAAATGTAGTAAAATTCCAAGAGTTTGGAGAAAAATTTGTGAAGAAGGGCAAATTGGTCTTTTGCCATGTTTTGAACCCTGGTATAAAAGTATTTGTGTTTGTGGGAAAAAGTGTGAAAAGTGGAAGTTGATGTAATAAAAGTTTGTTTGAGAGGGTAATTTGGTTATTTTACCATAAAAGGGTAATTTAGTCATTTGCCCATGTATAAGATTTATTATGAAAGTATATTTTTGGTTTTTGGACCAAAAATGTAAGAAACTAAGTTAAATGTGATAAAATTTTATTTTTAGTAGCCAAAGTGCAAGAAATGGAAGTCCAGGGACTGAAACGTCATTAAGCCAAAGTTGGAAAAATATATAAATGAAAAATTATGTCATAACTCTCATAAAAATCAGAAGTTATCTACTGGAAACTTCTCTCAAGAACCGTGGGTGATCTTTCAAGAAGAGGAGCAAGATCAAGATGGAAAACTAGAGATTTATACTTGGAATTTAGTAATTTCAAGCTTTATAAGGTAAGAACTCCTTAATTCTTCAAGTTTTGTTGGATGATTTTTAAATCCAACTTCTGATTTCTATGGATGAAGTTAATCCAACGAATCCATATATTTTCTCTAGCTCAAAACATCATAGAAAACAAGTTCTAACCATTGAATATGGTGGAATTCAAGGAAAAGATGATTTGAGTCAAGAACCCTAGAAATTGGGTATATGAGTTTGAAGATGATTCCTAATGTTTTAATAAGTCCAAAGTGTCATAAAAGAAGTAAGAAATCAGTTCCAAGCTTTAAAAACTCACTAAAATGATTTTTGGTGAAAAATGGTGTTTTCGGAAGAATTTTCAAGATTTTAAAGAAGGTTTGATGATTTTGAATTTTAAAAATAAGTGTAAGTTGGTATTTAGGGCCTAGATATGACCCTAAACCAATTAAGTTAAGTATTAAGAGCTTAATGGGGAGAATAGTGAAACTGCAGTTTGAAAAATCGCCAAATAAGGCAATCTGCTTTGCCTTCGAGTCGCGACCACACCTTGGTCGAGTCGCGAGGCGGCGCCAGCAGCCTTCGAGTCGCGACCACACCTTGGTCGAGTCGCGAGGCGGCGCCAGCAGAAACATGCAGTGAGTCTCCTGCCAAGTGATTTTGAGTTTTTAGATTTTGACCAATACTTGTCCGTTTGACCCCAAATTTTAAACATAGGTCTATTATGGCCCAAAACTTAATGTAAAATTGTCGGAATCGAAATACGACCCTCCGAGGGTACTGTAGTAAAATACGTATAAAATACGATTTAATTAAAGTTGGTCATTTTAAAGTTATATACTTATTATGACCCAAGATAGTATTATAAGGACTCTAATGAGTTATAGAATCAGTTAGCATGAATGTTAATGTATAACATGTTAATTATAGGTTCATGCCAAGTGATTATTTAATCACAAAAGAGTATAAATACAATGAACGTGTAGTCAATCTTCTAGCAATACATGAGGTGAGTACATGCAGTATTTTTACCCATTCTGGGGTACATGGCAAGTAAGTATTTTCAAGATTTCTTATAAAATTTCTATATGTGAAATTATATGCAAGAGTATTATTTCTAACTTGTTTGTGAAAGTATAATGCTATATTTGAAGTTATGTTTTGGTCTATGAACCAATTATGTGAAAGTATGTTTTGGTCTATGAACCAATTATGTGAAAAGTATATTTTGAATACAAGTTATACATGTTTGGAAGTATGGATAGGCATATAGCCACAATATGTTTAAGAAGTATGTTTTGGTTACAAATTGTATATGTTTTCAAGTATGAAAGGGCATATAGCCATAAGATGTTTGGAATATATGATTTGGCATTAAGCCTAAATTGTTATAAAGACATGTTTTAAACGTATAGTTTATGTGAAACGAAAGTTATGAATTTGGCATTTAGCCATAAAGACAAGAAATGGTGAAGTTTGGCAATTAGCCACTATGCAAGTAAGTAATGTAAAAGTAAGCAGAAGATGTTTTGTATGACTTGTAATTGTAGCAAGCAGCGTTAGTAAGGGAACTATCTTCCAACCTACCCGGGTTAGGTAAGGGGTCTACTGGGGAAAAATCCCCATCGCGAAGTAGATTGCCTCAGCACTTCTATGGTGAGGATTGATCCGTTCTTTCTAGCCATAGAGACTTGGGGTATCACTTATAGTGATTAAAGCCCTAAGTATAAAAATCCAGCAAGCTTATAAAACCAGTCAAAGAAAGTAAGAAAGATGTTATTTTAGTAAAGTATGTCGTAAAATGATTTTTGAGAAGTAAAGAGTTATAGTATGTTGCTATTATAAAGTTTTGAAAGAATATATTTTTGCAAGGTATGACATGTAATGATTTTGAAAAAGTAAAGAGCTATGGTATAATATTATTATAAAACTTTGAAAGATGTTTTATGTCATAATTTTTATAAAAAGGTTGGAAAAGAAGTTAAAAGTTTGAGTCTAAAACTCATGTAACTCACGAGACATTATTGTCTTACGTATTTTATGTTTTGCCATGTATTCCAGGTCAAAATAAGTTGCTATCAATGGGATGAAGTTTAGCTGGAGTGGAGCTTAAGTTAGCTCCTATATTGGACTCAAGGTTAAATCATTTCTTGCTTACTATGGTTAGCTTGATATGAATTTGTACACCCACTGTTTTAAGCATTTAAATTATCGGTTTTTGTTAAACCGTATTTTTGTATTCATATATTTATACGAAAAACCATACATTTGAAAACAGTAGAATTGGGGTGTCACAAGTAGTCTCTAAATTCACACTTATGCCCCAAATAAAATTATTTATTTCACTTGAGTCATTGACTAGGTCAACACTAACCCTTAGTTTCCCAATTTGGCACAAATGACCCCTTTCACTAATTTCTTTACAATTTAGGTCCTTAATATTAATTTAGGGGATTATTTGACCTAATTTAAACTCCACATCAATTCCTTCATAATATCTTCTAATTTTTCCAAATCCATGAGTAGTCAAATCTACTTAGGGTAAGTTTAGCCAAATTGACAGTTTTAGTCCATATGATAAAATTTCTCTCATTTGGTTACAAATAGATTTAAAACCCATATTTTGCTCATTTATTCACAATATAAAAAGTAACAAAATACTAATTTTATTTATTCATTTGTTTTCCTTATTTACAAAAATAAGTTTTATTTGTCAGTTTAAGCCCAAAACTCCTAGGCCCAAAACACGGATGTTACAATAGAGTTCTAAATGAATACAACACAATTTCTCTCCTCCTTATACCCTATAACAAAATGGAGTTGTGGAAAGAATAAATCCACCATTGTTGAGGCAGCAAAATCAATGTTGAATTTTACAAACCTTCCCTTATATTTGTGTTGAGGCTGTTTCAACTGCTTGTTTTGTTAAAAACTGAAGTATCATCAATAACCGTCTCAACAAGACAACGTACAAAGATATGAATGGTAGAAAGCCAAATCTTACGTTCTTCCAAATCATTGTATGCAGGTGGTTCATAACCAATAGTAGAAATAATATTAGTAAGTTTGAATCAAAATTAAATGAAGCTATCTTTCTTAGTTATTCAATAAGGAGAGTAGCTTACAGGGTTCCTAACAAGCAAACAATGATAATAAAAGAAATTTTTGATTTAGAGTTTGATGATTTTCATGTCCAAAGAACAAATTCATGAAATGTCACATTCATCCTTGAAAGTGATGTTCCTCCTAATTCCAAATTAATTCATATTGTTGATATTATTTATGATACTCCTTTCAGACCACTAGAGAGTGTGCTTGAGGTAAAAAATTCTTCACTCCTTTGTTGTCTTCAATAGCATACTATCCTTCAGCAGATTCTAGACTCTTTGAGACATTCTCCTATCGAAGTGTCCACTACTGCTCAACTTGCCTCTACGGTTGAGGTGACAATGTTGAAACATTTTAGATAATTATTCCTACAACCTTTGAGGGGGTTAGTAGTTATCAGGACCATGTTAATAGCCATATTGATATTTTGCTTCCAGTCATTATAGTTGGTGCCATCTAATGTCACCTTCGAGCAGAGCGAAAGGATCGAAGTGAAGTTGGTGTTGTGGTTGTTGTACGGAGCGGATGGGGTAGCAGAAGCATCAGATGTGTTCAATTAGAAACCTTTCTTTAGAATTTAATTATATGCCTTTAGGTTCTTAGTTATAGGTTCAATAGAGAAAACATAGATCCTTATTAGGTTGCATGTGAACTTAAGAGTTTGAGTTTATTGTTTGCATAAATCCAATCAAAAGATGGTTCTATTTCTCAGGGGGAGCCAAGATTTGAGGAGGAGTCGAATCATCATTCAATTGATGGCGTTGTAGTCGTAGATCTCAACAAAAATAGCTTGCCAAAAGAAATCTCAACTGGCTCATCTTTTATTTTACATTTTTTATTCTGATACTATCCATTAGGTGTCTAAGCCCATAATTATAATTGGTATATACTTAAATTGATAGTAGCAAAGTCCTTTTGGGTTGCCCTCAGTAGTCCAAATGATATTAAGGTTAATAGTAAGAGAGATAGAGAGAAATAGTTTATTAATTTATTATGTGATGATAAATTAATTAGAAACTAGTTTGGAATTAATCACAATTAATTGGAATTAATTTGGGATTAATTAAAAGTGCAGGGGCTGGATTGTAATTGTTTAATAGTTGAACAATAGAAGACTTCCGGTCGAGGTAACACGCGTGGTGCGGGCAAGGAGTGTCGCGACGCACGCTTCGCGTACAACCAAAAGGGAGTTCGAAGATAAAGCTGTTTATCTTGTTTGAATTCAAATGAGGCTTATCCTTATAACCTTTGAAGCTATAAATACGCTTACCCTGTCACATTATTCTCTGCCCCCATTCCTGTAGTCAGTTCTCTGGAATTTCTCTTCTCTCTCAAGCAGAATCTATAATCCTTCTCTAAGGTTTTATAGCGAGCTATTCTTAATAACTTTAAGATAATTAACCTTTGCTAGGACTTTTGGGTGTGAACCATTAGAGGCTCGACATCTATGGTGCTAGCTTCTGAGAGATCAACAACACAAGGAATAATTGTTATTTGCTATAATAATAATAATAAGGTATGTAATCCAGAAACCCTCTTTAGTAATTTTGATTATACCTAGGGTTTCCTATAGATGTTCTTATTTATATGTTCAATAGAGAAAACGTAGATCCTTTAGGTTGCATGTGAACTTAAGAGTTTAAGTTTGTTTGTTTGCTTATTCCCCATCATAATTGTCCAACAATAGGTTGAATTGTAGGGGCGTTACGAATGGACATAGGTCTAAGGTTTCAAGCCTTCTATTATGGTCGGGTCATGTTCCATAATATTTTATCCTTTTTGCAATCACCTTTAATCAAATTTACAACATGTACTAAGGTTCTTTTAAGTTCTAAAACCATAAAATCTTCCTTCAAAGTGTATGATTCATCTCTCGCACCAAGTAAGGAGATATACTTTGAGTTGTAAGCCATTTTCTTCAAAACACAACTCATATGCACAAGTCTTCAGGTCTAGCAACAAGTTATTCATATAATCTACTTAATTGCAAATACTAAACTTAAAATATGATTAATATACCAATAAAACACTTCCCCTTTATAGAAACAACACATAACTAATTCCTTCCATCTTGGCATTGTACTTTCAACATATATAAAAGTACTTATGTGTATCAACAAGTATCACTTATAGACCATCCTATGCCATTTCTCGTACTCTTAATTATGCATGGGTAGAAACAGAATACCCTTTTAAGTCTCATCCTTGAAACAATATGTGTCCATGTTCTCAACATGTCTTCAATTACAACAACACATGTGTTCATTCACTAATAACATTCAAACCACAAGTCTATGAAAAATTAGGCATTACATAAATATTGCAAATATATTTTCAATACATAACATTATTTAAATTCTTTATGTAATATTATTACTTTTACGACAATCTACATTTAAGTGAAAGACTATGTCAACCATGATGAGAAAACCTTGAAAATATGTTATTCTAATCAGGTTCATCTGGTTAGTGTGTGTGTGTGTGTGTATGTGTGTGTGTGTGTATATATATATATATATATATATATATATATATATATATATATATATATATATATATATATATATATATACCTGTGATGGAAGCATAGTGGTTGAGATTCAGAATCAATACAGGAATTCCAGTATTCAAATCTCGGCATGCTTAAAATATTGTTAGTGCTCCGTAATTAGGGATGCAAACGGGTTGGGGATTCCCCGCTACCCGCGGGTATCCGACCCGAATGGATCGGGGATTCCCCACCTTAACGGGTAACGGGTCGGGGATGGGGATTAGATTTTTCACCCGAAGCGGGGATGGGGCGCGGACGGGTATAGTACTATCCGCCCCGTTTAATACCCGATATATATATATATATATATATATATATATATATATATATATATATATATATATATATATATATATATATATATAAATTTTTATGGAATGATAATTAATGAAATTTCCGATTTACAAGGAATAATTGGCCGGTGGCATAGAATATTGAACCCTGTGTGTGTCTCTCTTCAATTGAATATCATCTCATCTATAATAAAGATGAACACTTTGAAATTTTCAATGAGCCGATATTTAAAATATTTCACTTTCATTTCCGGAATTCATAACATGATGATTTACAATAGAACACATGGCTTCCCTGTATGTTAGTGATCAATACAATCATGATTTACAATAAAATGTAGTTCTAAAAAACTGTGATCGATAGTTCTAAAACACTATGTTATAATCAATTTTTTTTATTTGTCATGGTTGAGAATGAAGTATTAGTGTATGAACATTCAAACTTTTTAATTATTGTGAATCTGTGATTATTTATATTTTTAGATTTATAAAATTTTGGATTTTATTTACTAAATGGGTATCCATCGGGTTTCCCGAACTCGACGGAGATTTTTTCACCCGAACCCGATGGGGATTTGGCGGGGCGGGGACGGGGACGGGTGTGGGGTTCGGAGGTCGGGGACGGGGACGGGTACGGGGATTGCAGTCCCCGCCAATATCCGCCCCCGTTTGCATCCCTATCCGTAATTGACATCCCACATAGTGGGATGTAGACGAATTCGCTCGTGGACCGCTCGTATAATATGGTTTACCATTTTCTTATATATAATTAACCATAATTTAATGTCATATTGTCGAATAAATAAAAGAAACATTGCAATATAAATGGTAAAGAGTCTCTATAAAATTAAGTCCTTTATCAGAGTTCCGTTTTAGTGAAGTGCAAACTGTAGAGAAAGTAATATAACTAAAATCAGTTCTACGTCTCGTAAACTATATAAAGTGTGCTTTTAAAAACGAATTTTATAGCAAAAGAAATGAAAATTTGGAATTTCATCGTAATGCATTGTTGAGACTTGAGACTGCAGTCTTTATTACTTCAAATCTTTATCACTTGGGAATGTCCCACATTGAAGGAGAGCCAGAAAGGTTTATAAGTCCGTACAACCTTATTGTTGTCTCATTTTGGTTCAGAATAGTTTTATTGCGCATAACTCATTATTTACGTTCTCGATTTTATATTTTTTATATTTATTTTACTATACGTTACAAACAGAAATGGAGACGTGCTCCATTTAACCCAACTAATCCTCCCAAAAGACCCCTACATTTATGATCAAGAAATATCATGGACTTAATTTCATCGGCTGCCTTAAGTTGTGCTTGATATTTTTAGACCTGAATGAGTAAGAGGTCTGGTCCAGTAAACATTATCATATTGTTGACTCGGTCAGACATGTTTGGTCTCGGACAGATGTGATTTTTAGTATTATCAAACATCCGGACTCGGACCGAGTCAGACATCAGGTCGGTTAGACACAAATCAAACACATCTTAGTGTGAGAGATCGTATACTGCTTAAAAGTCTTATCATTACGCGCCTTCCAAACACGCCACAACATATAGCGAATGGTTGAAAACACCTTCTCTTCTTTGGACTATCCCCCATGTAGAACAGTAGAAGCAAAGTTTAGTAGCTCGTCAATGTTATGTTAGTGATTTGATGTTGCAATACCCACAAAAACCAAAACCTCTGATGAGACCTATCCATCGTACTAGCTGCGACAAAATCATAAAAATGAAGGATAGTTGCATAACTATATATTTCAATGTCGTCATAATGATAATTATATATTTATATATCTAGATTAAAAAATCAATTTTGTTGTGAGAACTTATTATTTATATCTTAAAAAATTAATAACATTGACTCAAAAAAGAAAAACAAGAGAAATGAAAATAAGAATAGGTTGAATAATATATGGCAAACGTTGTAAAACTAAATATCATCACTGGTGCAACATTTTAGGCTGTATTTTAACCAAAATACATTGACTACGACTATCGTGTAACTAATCTTCGTATTTTAAAAAAAAAAAAAAACATATTTTTTAAAGAATTCAAATATCACATATCAATGAGTCGGTATATAATACATTTAGTAATAGTTTCTAAACGATATCTGAACATATCAAAAGCCTTAGAAATGACTCTGAATAATTAAACAGGCTTATCAATTGTTAATCATTAAAATATTGAGATAATTTTATTCAACATTCAACACGATTTATAAAACAACCTATAATACCAGAACATACAAATAAAGAGAAAACCATTGTAAAGTGAAAAGATAAAAATGATGAATAAATATTTTGTCCAAGTTATTAAATTCGTTTCAATAAATTAAAGAGAAAAATAGGTGAAGTATAAGATACTCTACAACAACATGATTGAAGAATGTACATTGAAAGCAAAGAAAATGAAATGAAACAGAAAGCATGCCACACTACCAACCAAACTTTTATTTGTTGTCATTTTGTCAATGAAGATGGGATAAAGTAAAAGCTTTTAGGCTTTATAAATGTTACAGTCGAATTTGCGATAATAGATAGTATGCCACTAATCAATGTTGATACAATTATTGCAATAATAAAAGTTTTACAAAAAGTTAATATATATATATATATATATATATATATATATATATATATATATATATATATATATATATATATATATATATATATATATATATATGAATTACAAATAATTGTATGAACAATTCTTGTCCATTAGATTAAAATAATGAAAAGTTGCGATATTAGGGTACATGATTTAATATGGGATAACATGTACTATATAATTACACTTAATTAATTATGAAGACAAATATGACATTTTATGAGAGAGAAAAAACATGAAATTTACCTACATGTTAGACAAATAATTCAAATTAGTTAATAAAAATCAAGTTAAATATTTGATTTTATTCAACACTTACATTAAATCAGATTTTTTTAGAATATATTTCAACGTATTCAAATCTGCTTTCCAAAGATTTTAATATTGATTCTCAAAGTTTACGAGTTTATCCTCACATATTTTACTTTTATTTTTAAAGAATGTGACTTCATTCAACAAATTCAAATTTGTTTTCCAGAGATTTTAATATTCATTCTTATTAATATTATTGTTTTGTAGTATCCATTCTTATAATTCCTATTTATTTTATCTACAACAAATATATTATGTAAGAATGAAAAATCTTATACTATATTTCACATATGAGAATCTACAACAACGTATATTCTATGAGAATTAAAGTAGAAAACTTATATCACATATGAAAAACTACGATGGGTACAATCTTTGAGAATGAAAAAGAAATAGATTTTGTGATAATAGCAACTTATAACACATGAAAAACTACAATGGGTACAATCTGTGGAATGAAAAAAATAGATTTTGTGAGAATAGCTTTGAGATTGCACCTTAATCACATTTTGTAAGAACTAAAATGGAACAGATGAAAATAAGCTTGCATATATGATGCTTTAACTTTGACAAGTACATTCGGCGAGAATGAATCTCATCATTCCTTCTTGAAATCGAGTTGCACGTCCAATCTTGAAGAGCAGATTAAGTGAGAATAGCTTTGATATTCTACAAAATGTTTGAATATATTCACACGTTCTTTAAGAATATGTAAGTATGACTGCACTAAAGCCGAACACTAGGTCTTCTTGCTCAAAGGGTACTATTCATCGTCTTCTCCAAGTACTATTGATGAATAGCGTATGTGTTTGCTGCAATAAAAATGACATGCAAAATGATTATTGAAGAACGGAACATGATTCTTTGATGATCCATCGGTATTCCGTCGATACTCCGTCAGTGGTCTGTCGGTACTACATCGGTATTCTGTCAGTTCCGTCGGGTTGGTGGCGATGGTGATGATTGTCGAAGAGAGAGAGAGAGAGAGAGAGAGAGAGAGAGAGAGAAGAAGAAGAAGAAGAAGAAGAAATAACGGTCAGGTCAAATGGTTTGAGGACGTCCTATAATTATAAGAATTAATCAAGGATAATTCCTCAATTATCGAATTTTAATTTTCAAATTACCTTATTTATCGGTTTTCTTTTTAGGTGTTAGATAATCAGAAAAAGTAAATTACTAATAAGTCATTGTGATTTTATTGGTTTTCTTTTTAACTCTTTAGGTGTTTAAACTCACATACTCTCTAGTTCTTTAGCTGATGTGTGTGATTTTATTCACGTATATGCACGAATTCTTGATAGTAGGTTTGGTCATTGATCTAGGTGTCGTAAAAAACGTTTACCCTCAAGCTATATCTATAAGAATATGCGCGATTGTAAGTTACATTTTCGATAACTAGAACACTAGCAATTTACTAGAGTATAATGATGCCCCAGATGGAGTCAGATGTTTATCGTTCCTTTACATTATCAAGGAGCCTTAGATAGTGTGTTAGAAATGGGGATGAACAATGGCTTGGATCTCTGAAAATCGTGTAAGAATCACTTTCAAATCAAAGTATTTTGATGGTACAATCAAATCTTTGATTGGATAAGATTCAGAGTGAATTCTAGACCAGAGAATGAGAGAAAGATATGTT
Organism: Cichorium intybus; assembly: GCA_023525715.1. Lineage (NCBI taxonomy): Eukaryota > Viridiplantae > Streptophyta > Magnoliopsida > Asterales > Asteraceae > Cichorium > Cichorium intybus. The sequence goes on along the minus strand of CM042015.1, from coordinate 7,106,671 downwards.
TTTCGTACCCAGAAAATGACCAAAAACGGCTATAAAACCTGTCAAAAACTGTCACTGGGCGCGTTACACGGCCCGTGTAATATTGACACGGGTCGTGTAATGACTTACACGGCCCGTGTAATTCTGACACGGGTCGTGTAATGCCTCAAACTTGCTTCTGTCAAAATGCAGCAAATTACACGGGTCGTGTAATTTTGACACGGGTCGTGTAATGCCTCAAACTTGCTTCTTTCCAAATGCAGCAAATTACACGGGTCGTGTAATTTTGACACGGGTCGTGTCAGACTAATTTTTGGAAAATTGAATTTCTAATTGACAGTTTACTTTGTAACTTGATCAAATTCAAACAAGTGTGTACTCCACACCTTCCTTACTTGTTTAATGTTTGTCAAGATCACATTCGGTCAACAAAATTAATCCATTACACTTAAATACATATTGGTAATTTTACAAATCACCAACAAACCTCCCCATTTAAGTGTAATCTTGATTAACTTAAACAAAACATAACTATACAAAACTGATGCATAAATGAAATATCGTGACGATTGAATTTCACATTAGTGTATTACACATTCCAAATATTCGAATATCAGGGTGTCTCTAAGGATTGAACCCTTTCTATTCATAGTGAATACATGAAGATAATAACACACACCAGTTTACATTCTCATAAGTTCTAACTTGACACTATATTTTACTAGCTTGTGTCCTATCCTTCAATAAGCATAACAAAGCTAAGTCCCAAGCTTCTTGAAGCAGCTAAACTTCATGCTTATATAGGTAGTTCTTTTATTCTTGCACCTGCATATGCAATTTTTCAAAGAACTATTAAGAAAATAAATTTCAACCTCCTTCACTTGCAGTACTGAACACATACCTTGGGATGATATAAACAATAATGTGTTCCAATCTTCAAATATTAAGCTTTCCACATTGAATTCAGCATCTAATGTTCAATTAGATGAGAATTGGGTATCTCAATATCAAAGATTTTTAGGTGGACTTCAAACCCATCCCTACAGCCGCCTTGTGCACAAGATCTCTCGCTAACCCTTTGGTTAGATGATCGGCTAAATTTAACTGAGTCCTTACAAACTCCACAGATATCACACCATTCGTTATGAGTTCACGAATCATACTATGTCTAACATCTAAATGTCTAGACTTACCATTATACACTTGACTATAAAACTTAGCCAAAGTTGCAGCACTATCACACCTGATAGAAATGGTAGATATCGGTTTAGGCCATAATGGAATTTCATAAATTAAATTCCTAAGCCACTCTGCTTCTTTGCCAGCAGCAGCCAATGCTATGAATTCAGATTCCATGGTTGAACTTGTAATACAAGTCTGTTTCTTGGATGCCCAAGAAATAGCACCTCCTCCTAGAAGGAATACCCAACCACTTGTGGAGGAGTGATCCTCCAAATTGTTAATCCAACTAGCATCTGAATAACCTTCTAACACCGAAGGGTATCCACTGTATGTCAAACCATAATCCATGGTTCCTTTCAAATACTTGAATACTCTATTTATGGCTTGCCAATGATGTGAACTAGGATTGCTAGTATACCTACTAAGCTTTCCTACAGCATAAGCAATATCAGGCCTAGTGCTAATCATGGCGTACATAAGACAACCAATAGCCCTTGAGTATTCTAGTTGAGACACAGGAGATCCTTTATTAGGTAGAAGCTTAAGACTAGGATCTATAGGAGTACTAACAGGAGAACAATTCTCAAAGTTGAACTTTTTCAATATTTTCTCAATATAATGAGATTGAGTGATTGAAATACCATTGCTTCCACGCTTGATTCTTATACCAAGAATCACATCCGCCTCCCCCATGTCTTTCATGTCAAAACTAGATGATAAGAATTTCTTGGTTTTGTCAACTTCATCTTGACTAGTACCAAAAATCAACATATCATCTACATATAGACAAATTATAACTCCTTTTCCAGTAGTATCAAATTTGCTATATACACACTTGTCAGCTTGGTTTAATGCAAAACCATTAGACAATATCACATCATCAAATTTTTGATGCCATTGTTTTGGTGCTTGTTTCAAACCATATAATGATTTCTTTAACTTGCAAACCTTGTTTTCATGTCCAGGCATCACAAACCCTTCAGGTTGTTTCATGTAAATCTCCTCATCTAATTCACCATTCAAGAATGCAGTTTTCACATCCATTTGATGAATTACAAGATTATGTATTGCTGCAAGAGCCAACAATAATCTAATAGTAGATATTCTAGCCACAGGAGCATAAGTATCAAAGAAGTCAATACCTTCTTTTTGCCTAAAGCCTTGGATAACCAATCTGGCTTTATACTTATCTATTGTGCCATCCACTTTCATTTTCCTTTTGAGGATCCATTTACATCCTAATGCCTTGCATCCAGGAGGTAAATCAGCCAATACCCAAGTATTGTTATGCATGATAGAATCTATTTCATCCTGAATAGCTTCTTTCCAGAAATGAACATCTCTTGAAGCCATAGCTTCACTAAATGTCTTTGGATCCTCCTCAATAATATAACAATATTGATGTTCAGAGATGGTCTCATCTCTCGTTCCTTCAACTAAATAAAGTTGAAAATCAGATCCAAAAGACTTAGCTTTTCTTGTCCTAGTACTCCTCCTAGGTTCAGGTACAGAACTTGTACCAGCAGAGACATTTTCTCCTTGAGTTGTGTTCTTGCTAGAAGATTGATGAATCAAGTCCCTTGGTCTAGGTATAGAAGTAAATCTCTCTTCATCAAAGATAGCATCTCTTAACTCTATAACAGTGTTCACAGACACCGAGTCATTAGATTCTATAACATAGAATCTATATGCCTTGGAATGCTCAGCATACCCAATGAAGATACAATCTATACCCTTTTCTCCCAAGTTTTTCCTTTTTGGTTCAGTGAGTCTTACAACAGCTCTACAACCCCAAACCTTGAGATAACTCAAATTTGGCACCTTTTTATGCCAAAGTTCATAAGGACTAGCCTTACTCTTTTTGTTTGGAGTTCGGTTCAAAATATAACAGGCTGTTAACATAGCCTCACCCCAAAATCCTTCACTAAGACCAGAATAGGACAACATGGAATTAACCATTTCCTTCAAGGTCCTATTCTTCCTTTCAGCTACACCATTTTGTTGTGGTGTATAAGGAGCAGTGGTTTGGTGTATTATTCCGGTAGATTCAAAATAAACCGGATCATAATATTCACCACCCCTATCCGTACGCAAAACCTTTATTAACTCATTCTTATGTAGCTCTACTTGTTGTTTATAAATTTTAAATTTATCAAGAGCTTCATCTTTAGAATGTAACAAATAGACATAACAATATCTAGATGCATCATCAATAAAAGTAACAACATACTTTTTGTTTCCTAGGGAAGGTGTTGCATGGAAATCACACAAGTCACTATGTATGAGTTCCAACACCTTGCTTTCCCTAACAACATCTTTGAAAGGTTGTCTAGTGATTTTAGTCAACATACAAGTTTTACATTTCTCAATATTCATATCAAAAGCAGGAATCATACTCATTTTAGACATGTCTTTTAATCTCTTGTAATGAATATGTCCTAGTCTAGCATGCCATAATTGTGATTTATTCAAACTATTGCTAGTACTAGTTGAAGCCATACAAATCGAATTATCATAAGAAGGATAATTAAGATTAAGCCTAATCATACCATTACATACATATCCAAATCCAACAAAAGTACCATGTCTTGACAAGATATACTTGTCACTTTCTAATACTTGTTTATAACCACACTTACTTAATACAATTTCAGATAAGAGGTTCTTTCGAATCCCCGGTACATACAATACATTGTCTAAAGATAAACATTTTCCAGAAGTAAAGTTAAGTAAAACAGATCCTAGTCCCTTGATTGGTTCGGTAGCAACATTCCCCATCTTTACAACAGGTCCATCTTCAATTGGTTGATAGTCTTTAAACCAACGAAGATCCTTGCAAACATGACTTGTTGCACCCGAATCAACCCACCATGCAACATCATCATCCTGCACATAGAATGCTTCAGAAATCACAGAAACATAATTCTGCACATATTTAAGATTTTGAATAAAATCATATTTCTGACCTTGTTGCTTGTCCGGATCCTTAGATCCACTTGGACCCACATCCTTGTCCTTGTTCACCTTACGGAGGCGACAATCTTTCTTGAGATGACCCGGTTTGTTACAACCCCAACAAACCAACTTAGCCTTCTTGTTTGAAGACTTGTCATCTTTCCCTTTAAACTTCCTTTTACCTTTAAACTTATTGGAATTCTTAGATCCCTCTCCTTCCACCATGTTCACAGAAGAAGAACCAATTTGGTTCTTGCCTTTAGGATTGATATCGAGTTCTTGAGTCTTTAAAGACTCCTCAATCCGTAAATGGCTTCCAAGTTGAACCAGAGTCAACTCTTCCTTCTTATGTTTTAAAGTGTGTTTAAAATCTTTCCAGGATGGGGGCAATTTGTCAATGATGACAGCCACAGAAATGGCTTCATCCATCTTCAAATTGTGTTGAGCAAATTGTCCCAAAATCCTTAACATTTCATGGTATTGTTCCATCACAGGCCTGGAATCAATCATTTTGTATCCCATGAAATTGCTTACAAGAAACTTCTTACTAGAAGCATCTTCAGCCATGTACTTGGATTCCAACGAATCCCATAGTTCTTTTGCGGATTCAACATTTTGATAAACATCAAACAGAGAATCATACATACCATTGAGAATGTGACCACGGCATATGTAATCATCGTTCTCCCACTTTGATCTCCTTCTTGTTGCCTCCAGGGGTTCATCTTCAACAACTTCAGGCATGGGAGTACTTAGAACATACACAACTTTGAGGGTTGTGAGAAGAAAGTGCATCTTCTTTTGCCATCTCCGGAAGTCTTGGCCTTCAAACTTGGTTAACTTGTCAAATTTGCTTGTCATATCTTTCACAGAAGTTTCATTTGCCATTGTTGCAGAAAATACTTTGATTTTTGTTAGAAATGGGGATGAACAATGGCTTGGATCTCTGAAAATCGTGTAAGAATCACTTTCAAATCAAAGTATTTTGATGGTACAATCAAATCTTTGATTGGATAAGATTCAGAGTGAATTCTAGACCAGAGAATGAGAGAAAGATATGTTTTTCGTACCCAGAAAATGACCAAAAACGGCTATAAAACCTGTCAAAAACTGTCACTGGGCGCGTTACACGGCCCGTGTAATATTGACACGGGTCGTGTAATGACTTACACGGCCCGTGTAATTCTGACACGGGTCGTGTAATGCCTCAAACTTGCTTCTGTCAAAATGCAGCAAATTACACGGGTCGTGTAATTTTGACACGGGTCGTGTAATGCCTCAAACTTGCTTCTTTCAAAATGCAGCAAATTACACGGGTCGTGTAATTTTGACACGGGTCGTGTAATGCCTCAAACTTGCTTCTTTCCAAATGCAGCAAATTACACGGGTCGTGTAATTTTGACACGGGTCGTGTCAGACTAATTTTTGGAAAATTGAATTTTTAATTGACAGTTTACTTTGTAACTTGATCAAATTCAAACAAGTGTGTACTCCACACCTTCCTTACTTGTTTAATGTTTGTCAAGATCACATTCGGTCAACAAAATTAATCCATTACACTTAAATACATATTGGTAATTTTACAAATCACCAACATAGTGTTGTGCAACATTGTGTTCGAAGAAATATGTCAGCAATGATAGGATATGGTAAAGTAATCTCGTCATTGTTTTACGTTAGTATAGTAATGTATATCATAATTGTCTAATTGATGTAACATAGTCAATCATTTTTGTGATTAACGTTATTGTAATATTCATTACGGTATTTTATATTTGTCGGTATCCGGTTGAATTGTATTAGGTATTTGACACTTGTACCAAATAGATCTTGATGTTTCTATCTTGTTAGAAATCCGGGGTGTTACAATCGGTATTCGTGTAATGATTTTACGAGATTTAAATCTAAGTTCTTGATATCGAAGCTTAAACTCAGAGATGATATCAAGTGTATGGCACTAATCTAAGTGTGGAATTGTGGAATATAGATGTTATACTAAAAGTCATTGATAAATAAATTAACCAATAAATATGATGTTACAAATTAGAAACCAACATTGATCCTAAAGAAAGCCTTCTAACACCAACCACTCTTTGGTTCCTCTAAATATATCAAAATATCCATTTGGTTTTGATCATTTATGTAAGGGATGTTTATCATCTTTACACGAAAAAATGTCGACTGGGGCACTTGTGTGCCCCAGCTTGGTACCGTTAGCGGGCCCTTTTTGTTGATCAAGAAAGATTAGTATGACAGTGATGTCATCATGGAAACGACGTCTTGTACCCTTTTGGATTTTCTTGATGTCGTCGTATTTTAGATCCCTTTTCTTTGTAGCCTTGTTAATGGCCGCTCCCACTAGTCTTTTTGCTATTCCCTGAATCAAAATCAAACATTTCAAGAAATGCCCATAAAAGTATTTATTGAATGAATCTAAGTGCATTTGATGCTAAAGTTTTCAGAGTAAATTTCAACTTTTGTCCCTATGATATGTCAATAGTTATAGTTTCTGTCCTGATGTTTCATTTGTTACACAAGTGGTCACTAAATTCTACTTTTGTTGCAAGGTAATGAGGGTAATTAAGTCTAAGGGATTGTGTTTTTTTTTTTTTTTTTTTTTTTCTGATTTAAGTTTTGTATGACTAAAGTGACTGAATTAGTAATGATGTGTATCTTGATATAAGTCTTTTCCAAATTGAACGCATGAGACTAAATTACCATTTTACCCCTACATTATGAAAAACAAATTTCACAATATTCATCAATTTTAACATGAGATGAGTTGGGAGGAAAATAAATAATGGCAAATAGGTAAAGGGTTAGTATCTTAATACTTTAAATTAGGTTTTTTGGCTTAACCTATTAAGTCATTGTGTATTAAGTCAATATATAGTTGTCCAGATTAAGTGCTTAACTCATTAAGCCAATTAAGTCAACAAAACAGCCCCTAAATAAGATGAAGGGACGAAGATAGGGGCAAAATAGTCATTTTACTTGTGGTAATGCAAGATTTATATCATATTATCATATGGTGTTGAAATATAAACTAACCATTCGTGGGTATTTCTGTACGATGTCTACTACTTCTTGATCACTTAAGTGCTCCCAAAGCCCATCAGAAGCAAAAATCAAAAACAAGTCTTGAGGCCTGAGCTTTCTGGAAATGATTGAAGGTTCAGATGTCAAAACGGGTCTATTTAGAGGAATCGGGTTCCCATATTGCATAAAGTACGGATCCCTGTTGAATTCGGGTTTCTTCAAATAGAAGTCACCTATCGATCTTGAAACCTGAAAATGAAAAGGTGTGAAGTGGAAGCCACGAGATGTTGAAAGTTGAGATCTTCATGGATTTCCTGGGAAAAAGTGCCCTTTTATAATCTCTCTAATCGAACAACTCATTCTACAATATCAAAAAGAATTCAACGTACCTGAATTATGCCTTTGATTCTCCAAACGCCATGACAGTAAACGACGATATGTGAATCGCCAGGATGTTGTGCTTGAACCTCTTTTCTCACTTCAACAATGGAGACATTGTGATCTCTGGATAGACGTTCTGCAACCACCCTTGACTTCCCGTTGACCAGAAGTTTCTGGCCGAGGACCGCCCTGGAATCCCCCAAGTTTGCGATGTATAGTTCGTTATTTGAAATGATACCGAGAAGACAACATGATCCAGCTGAAGCAATTTGTGGTCTAATTGGCATTGATAACTTCACTAATTGGAAGAATCCGTCTTCTGTTGTTTGGAATGCCTTCTTAATAACATTTGCAGATATGCCTCCTTCCTCTTTTGCATATTCTACAAAACATCATGAACTAGATATGAATACACAATCATCTGTATTAGAAGATTCAGTAATCAATCATTACAAAAACGATTTTGGTAAATGAATTGCGAATCCAGACTTGAACGCACAATCATCCGCACAAACCTCACCAGATTGATAATTGATCATGGTAAAATCAGTATATTCGATTAAAAAATTGTGAATCGTACCACGTGATATGAACGAAAACAGACAGAATCCACTCAATGGAATGAAATTGATTCGAACTTACTGTCGATCAAAGGGAAAAGGTTGCGATTAACAAAACGAGAAGCTTCAGGTCCACCATGGCCGTCGTAGACGCCGATATAGGTCGCAGACGGTGACGTGGATACCTGGCTTTGATCTTCGAGGCTAGAATTAGCTTGCACGACGGCGATTGAGAACTCACCGGAGGCGTGAGGCTTCAAATCCGTATGCCATAACAGTTCGTCGCCACTCGGTTGCCCTAAACACCTGTCAAATGGCTTCACAAACCTCCGTAGCATCTCGGCGATTGTATCATAAATTAAAGAGAATTTTGGATGTATAGGTAATGATCGCTGACAATCAATGGCGAATGCTGGTGATGAGGAAAGATTTGAAGCATGAATCGTGGGAAGAGAAGGTGTTGTTATAGAAGTGAAAGACCGGAGAAAAAGTCGGAGGAACACCGCGTGAGAGCAATACGACGACGACGACGGCGGCGGAGGATCATATTAAACGGGACCGTCATTATATTCCTCGTAACCGTCCAACAGAAACCTACCGGTCTATTCTGCGTGATCTTTTTAATATTGGACATAAATAAACATTATACAGATGAGGTGCGTTTGGGATTGTTTGTTTAACCGGATAAAAGAAAATTACAAGGCAATAAAATAAAGTTTTTTAAAAGGTTTTTGTATTAGTTTATGCTAGGGCAACAAGATATAAGTTGATAGTTTTTTTTTTTTTTTTAGTATTTAGATTAGCTTATGCATATAAAATGACCAAAAATGAGATAAAAGTTTTTAAAAAAGTAAAGTTTAGATTAATGAGAGATGAGTATAGTCTTTTTTCTATATAAAAACTATAAACACTATCAAAAGTTAGAGACATTTAACTTATGGAAAATAATTTATCAAAAATTTATAGTAAACACTTGCGATCTTTTATAAATTCAATAAATCAATAAGTTATTTGAAAATCAATCTCAATTACCTCTTAAAAGTATAATAATTAGAAGAAATTTTGAAAAAAATATGACATTAATCATTTTTCGTTATGAACAGGGTGAAACATATAGTAATCACCTTAGACGGGTAATCTAATGGGTAGTACATCATGGCAATATGTTTCTATTTAGGTTAGATGTTTTATAATTGCTTGGTTTTCATTATCGAATTAAAACTATCACATCAATAGTGGAACAAGTTAAGTCTCTATTTTTCGTGTCGGTTAGTATCATTATTTTGATTGTTTACCGTATATGCTTTTGAATATTGTTAGTCAGTATACCATTAGCCGTTAGTTGTTGGTTTGTTCATATCAGGGCCATGAATGTTTCGTCGTATGTAATATCAACAACTTTTCCATTAGTTGTTCAATTGATAAGAATGGGGCTCTTGAGAAGTTACTAGTTCAATTTTTCAGTAACATGTTTCAGATTATATGTGTCAATGATTTCAACCCAAAATTGGCATCTAACTTAAAGTTTCTTATATGAGTCATTCATATGACACAATGAGATTTCTATAACCGATTTGTTGTGGACAATTAAATGATAAGAAAGCTATCATGTAGAGGAGCACAAGTTAAACCGACCGGACTATTTTGTATTAGACTTCAGATCATCAGTCCTTGAGAGGTTCACATATTTTAGGATATAATCAGTCTTCAACCGGGTTTTTGCGGACCGGACCAACTCTAGACTAACTCTAGACTGATTTTGAGAATTTTGATTTTCTTTTGACTTTTTGACAATTTGTGAACGTTTTGACCGTTGGTTTTTACTTTGAACATTTTGCTTGACTTTTGAAACATGTAGACGCTTGTTAGTTTCTTCTATTAGTGTATATGATACAATTTAGTAATTTTATTTATATTTGTGTTTGATTATAATTATTTAAGTATCCCGATGGCAAATTTCTAATAATAACGATGCATTCTTTTTGTCATTTTTTAAATCTATCTCTTATAATAAAGCAAACCCATAAATGCCACATGACATTATTTTAGAACCCAATTCTGCCACGTGTCTTTTTCTTGACTAAACAACGTTTTATTTTCCCGCTCAAGCTTTTATAACCGTCTCCTAATTATTCTCTCTTTTATCTCAACAAATCAGAATATAACGTACTGTCCTTAAATTTTGAATCCGTTATCCCAACAAATCAGTATAACGTAGTCTCCTTAAATTTTGAATCTCTCGATTGTTAACGGTTGAAATCGTGATTTTGATATCTCCGCTTATGAGAATCTCCATATAAACGATTTGAAGAGTAAACATGAAGGCTGGGTTTAATCGACATCTCCTCCCACTTATGATTTTTTGTACCACGAAAAACCTCATCTCCTCTTCAAAACCCTAGCTGCCACACCACCGCTCCTTCTATTCTTTATTTATTGATAGATTTATTGTTTTTCTGTTTTAATTTTCTAGATGATGGCTTAATCTTCGTGCAGAGTTCGACCGATTGGGGATTATGTTGTCGGCAAACAGCTCGGCTTCGTTCGTTTTCTGTGGTCTGGCAGGTGAGGCATAAGGTTCATTATTTGACTGTACGACATGATCAAGGTGCTCTATATGTTATATTTTGTCAGAAAGAAAAAAGCAATTAGATCTGTGGCTGTTAGACAGGAGGTTCCCCAAAAGTCAAAAGATAGTCTCGGGTGTCCATGGCAATTTGTTGGATTGTTCTCCCTCTTTGATCCACCAAGACATGACAGTGCTGAGACCATCAGAAGAGCTCTAATTCTCGGTGTAAATGTCAAGATGATTATTGGCAAGTGTTAATCATAGAATATACTCTAACAACCATTCTTTTTTTTTTATCTTCACAATAGCAACCTGCACTCATTCCTTTCATTTCACCATTCTAAAATTGCACATGTGATTGTGAATATGCTGAACACAAGTACGAAATTGGGAAGAAATTACAAGAGAGGAAGCATATTTTTGGATTGACCGAAGATGGTGTGAACGATGCCCCTGCTTTGAAAAAGGCGGGCATTGGTATCGCGGTAGCTGATGCTGCAAGAGGTGCTTCTGAAATCGTTCTTAATGAGCCTGGTCTTGGTGTCATCTTACTTAGATTTAATGACTGTCATCTTCTTCTGGATCATGAACGACACCGACTTCTTCTCGCTAAATGATTATAAGAAAATTTATATTCACTCAGCCCAAGAATAAGAATTTTTTAACATAAATCATCTGTGTTTGTGTTTTTACAGGACAATTTCAACATCTTCTAAGGCTCCAGAATAATGTGGTGGTTAGTAAATTTTCAATTTCAAGCCTGAATATAGACATTTTCTACCGAATGATCATGTTCTTTATAATATCCAAATTTTGACTTAAGATCGTAAATCTTTTCATTAGCATATACCTTAAAATAGGACATCTCTTGACAACAACTAGGTCAACCATCAGACCTACCCTCAAGAGTATCCTACTCGGAACTTGGAACACACAATACACAAATCTCGACAGAAAAGCTAGAGTTTTCATGTATTTAAACACCTAAAAATGGTTTCAAGTCAGTTTATGTTGGATCACCTGAAATAAAGTCAGTATTTTAACTTTATTTCTTTTTTTTTTAAATTTTATAACCTTAATATATAGTTTTTAATGTATATTTCTGTGTATGTATGTCTGTATGTTGCATTTCGAGTATTTAATGAATGTGTACTATCTTGAGCATCTAAAAAATTTATTTCCAGATGTCTCCTTCTCAATAAACCATGAATGTTTAAAATTTGAAAACCTACATGATACGGTGCTTTTAGGTGGTTCTGATTTCTGACTCAACCATCATTCCTAATGGTATTGCACATCTCACTTTTTAACACGATTTATAATTCTATTCTTAATGTATTATAATCATAAAATAATTTAGATAATTGTATGATTTGGGGATCTGATGCTTGCACTTCTCTTTTCCAGAGGAACCGTTATCCAAAACGATTTTCATGCCCTTAGGACTTGGCATGAGGTTTAAATTGAAATATATTAATCTAAATTTTTTCTGTCAATATTATCCCATTTTTGTTGAACAGAACCGTGGTGGATTTGTAAGGGAAAGGTGTTCTTTTAATAAAGAGATAGAACATGTAAAGGCTAAAGGTTTAAAGATCTGTGCAGAATTCTTAGGTGGAAGCTTCAATTGTGATGCTTACCATATGACTTCCAACTCATCCTGTTGGCAAGTTTAAGTTCTTCCATCTCCCATTTATAATAGCATCGTACTTTCATGTTTCTATGGTAACATTAAACTTTTCTTTGTAATTATGATATAATTTAAATTTTAACTTTTCTTTATTCAATTTGGGTATTTAGATGGGATATGTATTTATAAAGAATAGTCGAGTCCCAAATTACTATGACAAAAAATATTTAGAATGTGGAAACTACCCATGTTTGGTTGTGCGGATGCTTCACATTTTTTTAATCTAAATAAGAGTGCAAAAAGGCATTCTCAAATGCGTATATAAGGTGTTTGGACTTTGATTATTTGAGGCATGCTCAGTTTATGTCTTTTGCTATTCGGTTGATTGAGACGGTTAATCAGATGAATCTTATTTAACCTTTTGATTTTTTGAATAATATGCAATTTTCTGAGGAGTAGAAGAGTAGTTTGTTTTATAAATTTTAGGTTAAAGAGGATGAAAAGGCTGAACAGTCCATTCGACCATCTTGAGTATCTAATGCTTTCCAACATTATGGTTTTGTTTAATATGAGTAAGAGTTTCTTCTTAAAATTCATTAAGAGAGCCATGGCAGATGCCCTCCAACGAGCTTTAGAGAAAGCAATGTCTCACAAGTCTGAATCACAAATGCCCTTGCAAGATTCGCGTAGTAATGGAACACTTCTTAGAAGTAAAGACAAAATTACAAAAAAAAAAAAAAAAAAAAGCGAGACCATTGGTATCTTATTAAAATGAGTTCCAGTACTATTTGAAACCATTTGTGCAAAGGAGGTTTTATTTTGGCTTCCCACTTTCTCATTAATTCCATTTCCATTGCTCTTTGAATCCAAAAGATTTATTTGTTGAACATTAAGTATCTATAATCGGCTACTTAAGTAAATTAAGTATCAATAGGTTTTATTTTGGCTTCCCACTTTTCTCAAAGTAATTGAGTTTTTAGAGATTCTTGAAAATTTTCATATAACATTAGCAATCATAATAAAATGTGTAAGTGGTATGTATTTTTCATTATTAATTAATTTTCCATTATGGTACTTAAAACAAATATTAAAGTATTTGTCTTTATTTTTGTTATTTTTATTTAACAGCCCGTGTAGTATACGGGTTTTAACCTAGTTATAGATATAAATTTGTAATGTTTAATAATGTTTACATTTTGCAGCGCTTTAACCGAACCAAAATTTCCCAAACCGTGTCAAAAGTCAAAACTGGTCCGGACCGGATCGTTTGCATCGCTACTATCAGGCCACATAATTCATTTCTAAAGAACTTAAATCTCTTTCAAGCCTAAAGTTTCGAGGATCTATTACATGTTGAGCTCATTTTCCATTACGTATTACACGTGTAATATTTGTGGCACAATTCATGGTAATCCATATGCAAGTTTTTAGGTTTTGGCGAGATTAACCATGTTTCATACGATACATAAAATACATAAATGTTCAAATCTTCAGTTTTAGTTTAAACTAAAACAAACATGCCTATTATCCTCAAAGAAACAAAAAAGACAATCTGGGTTATACTTAGAGGCTCTTTCTTTTTTGCCACGTTAATTTGTGTACGGATAAATATCATAAAATGACTAAGATATAGAACGTGTAAAGATGTATGTCTAGATAGAGTGTTATATACATAAGTTTTGTTTCGTGTCTTTTAGACCGAATAAGTCATCTTAGTGAGACTAAATACTTATTTTGACTTAACCTGTTAAGTCATTCTTTCTGGATCAAGTCAAAAAGAAACAACCATATTGACCAGATTAATATCATGTTTCTTTTTTGTTTGATAGACTTAATAAGTTAAGCACTTATCTATAGAACTATACATATTTGTTTATTTTTTGTTTGATGGACTTAATAAATTAAGCACTTAATCTATAAAACTATACATATTTGTTTATTCTTTACTTAATCTCAAGATAACGCCCAAATGAATTAACCCAAAAATATGGCTTAATTCATTAAGAACTAACCTTTTACATGTCTTTGTTTTTTCCTCCTAACTACTCTTACATTAAAATTAATAAATATAATTAAAATCGAAAAATATTCTGAAACTTGTTTTTTTTTTCGATCTAGAAAATAAATATACAACAATTTATCCATACAACCATCATTACGACTTTACCCATTAATAGGAGGAAAAAAAAAAAAAACAAAATCAAACACCCCGTAACTACTTAACTTATCATGTCCAAGAAGTAAAAAAAAAAAAAGCCCCTTATACTTGTACTTGCAGCTTTATTTCGAACCGAAACAACAACTTAAGTTTGACTTCCTTAAACTTCAAAACATACAACACAACTCATTAATTTAGTACACAAACATCACCACATAAACTTCAACAACTAAACCACAAATCACCCACCAGACACAGACACAGACACAGACACAGACACAGACACAGACACAGACACAGACACAGACACAGACACAGACACAGACACAGACACAGACACAGACACAGACACAGACACAGACACAGACACAGACACAGACACAGACACAGACACAGACACAGTCTCACACAGTCACACAGATAACTCCGTTTTGGAGATCAAAATCCCATCAGTATCCGCATAAAGATACTCCCCATCACAAATCCGGGTCCCACCAATCATAACCGCCACATGTTTCTCCCCAATCCCCTTCTTATTCGCCTTCACAGGATGTGAAGCAAGCGCCCTCACACCAATATCACAACTATTAATCTCATCAACATCTCTCACACACCCATTCACTACAATGCCGGCCCACCCGTTATTCTGCGCCTGCACCACCGGATTCCCGCCCAGTATGGCGCACCGTAAGCTCCCTCCACCGTCAACCACCAGAACGCGCCCGTTCCCCTTTTCTTCTAGAAACTCGCGGATTAAAACATTGTCTTCAAAGACTTTTAGAGTGACAACTGGACCCGAGAACACCTGGCGCCTCCCGTATATTTGGAGGATTGGTTGGAGTGCACGCAGTTCACCGCTTACTATTAATTGAGGGTTCGCGTCACATACTTCCGCGGTTGTAACCAATGCCATGTCCTATTTTCTCTGAAATTTGAAAAATAGCAACTTACTTTTAATTTTTTGTTTGTTATAGCATCATACTTTTGGAATTTTCTATTTTAGCGTTGTACTTTTAATCTTTTTTTATTATTAAGGTAGTGTACTATGAAAATCTAACCAATTATTGAATTGTGCTTTTGATTTTCTTATATTAAGTAAGTATACTTTAAAAATCTACACAGTTATAGTATTGAACTTTGAATTCATTTCTTATTAAGGCGGTGTACTTTGAAATCTAACCAATTATAGCTTTGTACTCTTAATGTTTTCTTTTTAAGACAGTGTACTTTGAAAAATCTGCACAGGACTTTTGTTTTTATTTTTTATTAAGACTGTACTTTAAAAATCTACACAGGACTTTTATTTTTATTTTTTTTATTAAGACCGTACTTTGAAAACCTACCCACTTATAGCGGTGAAAAATGTTTTGTATTTGGATAACAAGGCTATAATTGGGTGGTTTTTTTTCTTAAAGTACAATGTTTTAATAGGAAGAAATGAAAGTAGGTTACTACAATAAACAAATAAATTAAAATACATTGCTAATTCTTGCATTTACCCTTTCCTTTACGAGTACCAAAACTACATGTGTAACTGTATATGACTCAGTATTATAGAGTGCCCAAAACTTCTTATGCATTAATTTTGCTACAATGGGGAATATATATTGCAAACTAAAGATTTTAAAGATTACTCTTATTTGTTTAGGTCATTTAAAGCCATCTGTGTATGTCACATAAATTTTCATTTTCTTGCATTTATATGGTTTCAGAATATTTGATCATGTGACTATGGATCCTACTATTTGTTGCAAGAAGAAATGAAGATGGACCATTAAACAAACAATGGAAAACAACTACATCTGAATGAGAACCCATTTAGAAAAAATGTCCATGTGAACAAAGTGTGAAGTTTACTGCAAATGGAACTAAAAATTGCATCTACCTCTTACAACCAACAAGTAGATTGTGAGCATAATTGTTGATGGTGACCTTAAACTGTCATTCAAGAAGGTGAGAATAATCACGACCAAAAGCACAGATAACAGATCCATTGGGACCATTACCAAATATGCTTAATCATAAATTGCTTACGAGATCAGATGTAGTAGATTTGGTGCACATCCTTTCAGATGTAACCTAGATATGGATTTTAAAACTTAAAAAAAAAATACTAAGTGACGAGAGTGATTTTAGCTCAAGTCCTTTACATACAAAAAACTAACTTCTGTGATTTTGGCCGCATCTAGCTGATGAGAAGAACTTGGGATAAGGAAGTTGTCGGAATTATTAAGAGAATTTGTAAACGATATTTCCTTCTTTCACACGCTAAATCAATCTCTGATTCGTACTCTAAAATCAGTTCTTAATTTGAACTCCTCACAAATATCATACAACTGAACTGACTGCCCACGATTTATCGTTTTCTGAATCTGTTGATTCCTAAACCGTACCAAATGATTGAAAGAAACTTTAATTGCGTAAGTAGATTTATCTACAAATAAAATAAATCTAAAGTTTGCTGAGTTTATCTAGATAACCTTTTTCTTTTAATAATTTGTCCATTGATAGCTATCAGAATATAACACCAAAAGATAGAACCAGAAACTAAAGAAGCAGAAAACGAACCAGATACACAGAATCAGCAGACGACGTTCTATACGTGGAAGATGATAGAGATCCAGATCGAGAGAAGCTCGAGAACAGCAACTTTAGGCTTTTTCTTTCAACAGCTGCATCTAAGATGCAGTTGTTTGATCTATGAAATTATATGGATTTTAAAAAGAATATCGAATCTTTAAATTGATCATCATGATTCATATACACAGTTTTCCTTTGGAGATAGGGACCGTAATTATTTTTTTTATTGTTTTCCAGATGAAAGGACTGATAGCCTGCCGACTTGGCAGGGAAATTAATCAGAGCCTATGCTTATGGTCTTCTTTTGGGACAAAATTAAACGGGAAAATGACTTATAAGGGTAATTATGTTTGAAAACTGTTCAAAAAACATCATCCAAGTTTGGTCTGTTCAAAAAACATCATCCAAGTAAGACCTTTGTACAAAAAACATCATCCAAGTAAGACTTTTGTACAAAAAACACAAACGAACTACATGTTTTGTTCAAATTTTACCCGATGGTAACCGGCTCTTGCAGGTTAAAGGATGACTTGGCCTAATATTTAGTGACATTGCATAATAACAGATGAACAGTTTAACCTGCAAGAGCCGGTTACCATCGGGTAAAATTTAAACAAAACATGTAGTTCGTTGGTGTTTTTTGTACAAATGTCTTACTTGGATGGTGTTTTTTATACAAAGGCTTTACTTGGATGGTGTTTTTTGAACAAACCAAACTTGGATGGTGTTTTTTGAACATTTTTGAAACATAATTACTTTTATAAATCATTTTCCCAAATTAAAAAGAAACCTTGTAACTTTTGGATTTGTTAGGCTTAGGATGTGGTGTACGGGATATATGTTATATGGGTCGATCCTTACACATACTGGAGATGCTCTAAAAGAAGTTTATTTAATATTACTTTTTTGTTATTTTGTCTGTGTTGATGTATTTTTTTCATATTTTCTTGAGAAAATAATAAATTTGGCTAATCTTGGAGGTTTCTGAAAAATATTAAAAAATGTATATTACCAAAATAACCATGAATTTTGGAGGTCATGCCGTGTGAAATTCTCTTTTTCTAAATTCTCCTTAATGCACAAAGTGTTGTCTTTTTGGTACAAGTGGCCTACGGAAAACTCATATCGTTTGCGAAAAATTACTACTGTCACTATTTATCTGCAATATTATTTTATGCAAATATGTATCACGTAAAACATCGAGTCTGTTTGAGAAGTCTCATTTCACGGTAGTTAAATCGACATATAGTCGTGTGCAGTATATTTTTGTAGGCCACTTAGGCCATATCTGTGAAAATCTATAATCTATATGAATATTTATTTTTTTCTCTTAATTTACTGCATTATCCTTAATGACTAACTTTTTATTGTTATTTTGTAGAATTAGATGAAACAGGTTGTTAGCATACTAAGAAAAAAGTGTTTCTAGATGTTGATTCGTACACTTAGGATGTTTAAGTGGAAATGTTGAAACCTGGGGTTGTTTGAGAGATGGCTTTTGTAACACTGTGTTTTGACGGTGGTAGTATTTAATAAGTATTTATAGAAAAGACTTAAATGCATTTTTGGTCCTTGTGGTTTGCCAAAATTTGCTACTTTGATCCAAAAAAATTTGACTAGCACCACAGATCCAAAATAATAATTGTATTGCGGTTTTTGTCCAAAATATTTTAATAATCCTCAAAATGACAGATTTTGCCTCTTATATTTTCTTTTTCAATTTTTTAAAATTTATTTAGGATTATTTGATTAAAAAAACAAAAAAAAAACCTTTCCTTACTCGTCCCCTTACCCTCTCATCTCTCTCATATACACATATATATATATACACACATACACACACACACACACTCTCTCTCTTTCTCTCTCTTCAAAGCCAGTGAATGTTCATCAGAGATTAGTCAGCTTTCTCTCCTTCTAGATCGCCGACGGACTGACAAAAGGCAACAGAGAAGGATGACGCAATAGCGGCGAGGTGGTCACCGGCGGAGATTCCTCATGAGGGTGCAATCCTATCCGATTTCCAAGCCCTAGAAAAACCACATACTTACGTTCGCTTCCAGGTAGGGATGAATCGATTCAGTGAGAAATTTGGGGATTTCATCTATCATTTTACAGTTCATCATACATCGTTATGTCGAATCATAGAATGTAGATTTCCGGTAGATTTCATATTCGACCCAGATTTTTGGGTTTTGTTTAGTTCGAAGATTAGAGTAGTGAACTTGCGCAATCAGAAGCTTTCTTGTTAATTTTCTTTGTCCATGTGATTTGTTCAATGTTTGTATCAGTGGTTTAACGGTTCAATGTATGTATCTGTGGTTTAAAGATATGGGCGATTTGGAGTCGATTAAGATACGATAGGCTTTGATTTGGATTGAGATATGATCTAGATGGCTTGAGATACATTTAGTGAGCAGTTGTTGTTCTAGAGCAGGAAACTTGAAGATCGATAGTGTTTTCTTGGGTTTTCGATTTCTGAATCTTAGAATATGTATGTGTCTGTATCAGAATATTCTATTATAAATATTAGAAAATCGAGTGTATATGTTCTAGAATATGTATGTATGTGTGTGGTTAAGAATTTCGATCTCATCATCGTCATCTTCAACCAGTTGAAACGCGGAAAAAGAGAGAGAGTGTGAAAGAGAGAGAGAGAGAGAAAGGGAGGAGAAAGGAGAAAGTGAGCGAGTGAGAGAGAGAGAGGGGAAGAAGGATGGGTAGGGGTGGGGTTTTTTCATTTTCCTTTTTGTTTGATAAAATAAATTAAAAGAACATGAAAAAAGAAAAGAAAAAGGGCAAATTCGTCATTTAAGTATTTTTTTTAAAAACTGGACCAAAACCGCAATAAAATTCTTATTTTGGACCAGTAGTGCTAGTCCAAATTTTTTTGGATCAAAGTAGCAATTTTTGGCAAACCATACGGACCAAAAATGCATTTAACTCTATAGAAAATTAGATTGAGCAGGAAAGTTGGATGAAGGATATATAAGGGACTGTGAGGATTACATGACGTGAAGTCCTGAAGGATGCGACGTGTCCAAAGTACGTTGCATAAATGAGAAATAAAGTAAAAGTACGATGCTACCACAAGAATGGGTGAGAAAGAGACGCGAGGTGATGAGGGTCACAACGATATGAGGCCGCGACACTATGGGTTTTCGTACGCAACACATTGGTGAGGCTGTCAATTACAGCTTATAACCTAAATCGGTCATTATACACAAACAGTTCTTAATTTCGCGCTTCTGTAAGATGTTTTGGAGATATAGTTTTAAAAACATCCGTTTTTAGATAATTTACAAATTATATGTACTAGTAACACCAAATACCCTGATACATTTTATTTAAACATTTTTATGAGTTTTGTAAATAGATGTATTATTTTTAAAGTTTTTAATATCGTTACAAAAAACAAAAGTAAGACGTTACAAATGGATAGAAGATAACATAAGGGACAAAGAGGCACCGGTCGATAACGAAATTAAAGCCGCAGAAACATGGATGCATTGTAAGCGAACTCATCTTTTTAAAATAGATGAGTTT
The DNA here is from genome assembly GCA_023525715.1 of Cichorium intybus. Taxonomy (NCBI): domain Eukaryota; kingdom Viridiplantae; phylum Streptophyta; class Magnoliopsida; order Asterales; family Asteraceae; genus Cichorium; species Cichorium intybus. Next base: position 7,086,092 of record CM042015.1, on the reverse strand, counting down.
ATACGTCTTGTCGAGAAAGATATCCGGTACAAACAAAAACGGATTTATGATGTCAGATCCAAATTTTCCGATGATGAGTAATTACTTTCAATGATTTCGTAAAATTGTAACGTTTAACAGTTTTACAAGTATGACTAGTTAGTGCGGACATATACGTAATTTTTCATTTTATGTAATTTGACATCTAAACTACAACTTTCATTTATATTTGTACTTGTCACTACATGTCTACATCCATATTTTAAAATACTAAACTACAATCAAAATAAATTGGAAATACGTAATGTCTTATATAAAAACAATACACATTACAATGTGACAACCATTTAAAAATTGTTTAAATCGTGAGTTAGATAAGCACTTTGGGATTGAGAAATTGTTTCTTGAAACCCTATGTGTACTCATTGAAGCAGATTTTTATTTTCCCTTTTCTGATGACGATTCTTCTTTATTGTTTAGGGCAAACGATGTGTATTTATTTCTCGTGTGTCTTGTCTGGCTACATAAGTGTAATGCCTTATAATTGGGTCATCCCTTTGCAACGGAATATGTTTAGTGGCTTTTGGTCTACCTAGTGAATTATAGAAAGACAGTAGCGAGTGGCAAACTTTTTCTTTTTTGTATTTCTTCTTTTCCGATCGATCAACAAATCAACAATATTATCACATAATGAAATCTCATTCCTCCAAGTTACACGTACAGCCAATGTTGCAAAAGTCAAGTTGCTAGAGTATCAGGTCGGACGACTAGCGAGTACCGAGTACTCAGTCTAGGCAGGAAGTACTCGGATAGGGTAAATACTATATATATGATATGATTATACATACGGGAATATTGAATATAGTCATGGTTGCATCAAATTTGATTTGAATTAAACAACAAAATGTATATTAAATAAGTAAAAATATGATATGTTTAAAACTAATTACATAACAATTGTAATTACTTATTTAAAAAAATTCAAAATTTTCGAGTTTGACCTATCTTTTCCGAGTTTGACCGAGTTTTTCTGAGTTTGACCGATTCCAAGGTTGACCGAGTTGCACCAATGTTGACCGAGTAGCACCAAGTTTGACCGAGTAGCACCGATGTTGACCGAGTTCGAGTATTTTTGGCCGATTCTCATAAAGATGCCTCGAACAAACGCCCGATTTTGAGTACTCGACAGAGTTGGCCGAGTTTTACAACACTGCGTACAACTATACATATACAACGTAAATAAGTTAAACAACTATACAAGAGAGCTAATTAAACAACTATACAAGGGAGTCCAATGACATAATTTACTAACTACACGTATATACATATACTAACAAGCAATATTCTCTTCGACTAACCTTTTTTGCTTTACTTCTCTTCCATTTGGGCACCAGGGCAGTTGGGCTTATAGTTATTGGACTACTATGGGCACCATAGTGGTTCCACTTCCACCACTGTTGGCTTCACCACACGCTGCAGGGGTGCTTTACCCTTATAGTAACTATATAAGGTTTTAATAATTAACTAAATATTACGACGTGCAATCTTTTAGAAGAAACCCTAACTAACGTAAAAATGAAGCACTCTCTCAATCTAATTTCAAGGTATACGTCTAAATTTATGCTAGCAACAATTCTAGCTCTACAACTTCAACTTTTTAGCTTTGCACACATATGCTCTGAGTCGCTGAAGTTACAATAGCAACAACATCAACAAACCATGTGAATCTATTTTGATGGGGTAAAGGGGAGGTAGATGTTGAAAGTTGTGTTCTATTAGGGTTAAAACAACTATGTCAGAAAAATAACCTTCAACATGAACAACCAAAAATTTGTAAAAGATGCAAACATATAGAGTAAACCAAAGTGAACAGTCAGACATAAAAATAAAAAATCAAATTAAAAGCCTCTAAATCTGAGAACTTGCAAAAGAGATGAACAATAATGAGTAAGTCAAATATAACCAATAAAACAATAGATGAAAAAACCAGCATATAAACGTATAGGCAAGTAGTATATGTCAAGCCGTCCCTAAAGCTAGATTTCAACCCCAAGCCCCTACTCCTACACTCTAGCCCGGTTTCATTACATCGTTAGCCGAAATCTACCATCACTAGTTTAATACACAAACACAATGGAAAATCTCTGAATCCTAAACATTTCAAGCTAGATTATATGAAGAAACTTATAGAGAAAATTACATGTATTTTACATGGTAAATCAAACTTGGCTAAACAAAATTTAATCAAAATAACTTTTTATAAAAATCTAATATCTGATTTAAGTGTAACTTCTAAAATAAATGCCAGATGTTACATAAACCACACATGGATTAATAAAAAATTATAGATTATTGATTGAACGTGTGTATTTGGCTATATTAATAACCACACACATGTGGTGTTACGCAGCGCAGCTATCTTTTGATTTGCTTTTGGATTTCGTCTTTTTTATTTAAACACAATCGCATCATTATAAATATTATATTTTATATTTCACCTAAAATTATCTATATATAATTATTTGACCAATTTTGTCTTTTAAATAAAAGAAACGAAAGCCAAAACCAAAATCAAAAGACAGCTATGCTACGTAACATGGGTGTGGGGGTTCCAATTGGAGGGGCATATTCGGAAGTACAAAAGAGAAACCAAAACGGCACGTGTAAGATAGCTATTTGCTTTATGGCACACGTGGCAATATTGTTCTTGACTGGCCAACCCTTGAATTTTATTTTGCTGTTGCAACAAGAATTTTGAAGTCAATCAAATTGTGCTTTCTGTCCACTCGCACCATCATCAGAGTGGATTCACGCGCTTGAACCCATAAAATTATGTTACTTATTTATAATTGGCAAGTTTATGAAATTGTTCTTGAAATAGTGTGTCTTATTGAGTTTGATGTCTTAGAAAAATATAAAGATTTGTCTTTATCTTGTACAATTAAAATTCGTTGATATTATTTTTATATTTCTACTATTTAAACTTGAAATGTGTTTATTGGTTATCATATCGTCTACAAAAATATCAACATCGACGTAGTCAACATTAATAGGTGTTGTCCACATGACAACCACAATTGACGTCATTATGTATGGGCAAAGCAGGTAAAATAGCATTTTATATTGTGCAATTTTCAACTTTAGCTTTAAGACGAACACATATAATTAGTAACTCATAATGATAATGAAAGACAACAATAATTATCAAGTCATCTTACAAAGTAAATAAGGACCAAAAGAAATCAACGAACGGTATACTGACCAAGCAACAAAGAAGCTTTAGCATATGATACTAGACTTGTATACAGTATGAAGCATAAGAAAAATGACTTCTATTTCTTTTTTCATATATAGATTGATGACAAAAAAAAGACCACACAACAATGATTATATCCAAGGTGCTAAATGGCTTGAAACGAGGTGTGGGGGCAAGATCAAGCTTCACAAGTTATGGCGAAGTGATAATGTCAACAAAGTGGTTTATTTCTAAAGTGTTCAATCTATAATCATGTAACTATAGATTTATATCAAATATATTAAGTTTATAAAAGTGTTATATAAATAAATAATAACAAAAGTTAATAAAAATGGTTTCACACACCATTAAAGCATGCCTTAAAAAAACACTAGTGTATCCACAATATATTGAACTTTATAAAGTTGGATGAATTGTCACATCATCATTCAAATTTCCATACAATCCTATTATTATTATTATTTCATATAATGCATTGAACTTTACGAAAATTAAATGAAATAGCTATTTTAATTTTTAAAAAGTTATATCTTATTATTGAAGAGTTCACTGACCATTGAACTTCATATCTATTAAATGTCAGCACGATATTCACGTTGGTTGATTTTAATCAACTGAAAACCAACTAAACATTCCACCTCATTTATTACTTCTATTTCTCTTAATCTTCGACATAACCCACAATGCACGGACATGGCAACACACTACAAACGGTCATATATTAAACTATGCATTTGGATGTGAATATCTTGTTTTAAGAGCATACATAAATTGACATATTAGATTCTATATATAAAATCATGAATTCCACTGATTTATCTAGTTCAAATCTCAAACGAAATTGTATGCTTTTCTGTAAATGAGATCAAGTGTGCAATATGACTTGATATAGTTAAATGGTTTAGCCTTGCCACTTACCAATTCATTTGTAAAGAAAAAAAATGAATAATAATATAAGAGGATATCTAAACTTATTGTTGAAGATGTATCGAGCAAGAACCCAAATAAATTCAATATATTTAAATAGTTTCATAACTAAAGTAGGCATCAAACATTATTTAAAGTTTTAAACGGTAGTTTGAACATTTTTATATAATTACTTTACTCGCTTTAAATCTAACTAATTTGTTTAAAGCTGAACTAATTAACGTTTCGTTGTGTTAACGAAAAAACTCTTGTTCGATTTTAATTCATGCAAACAGGCATTCGTGTAAAAAAATTTAAATCCATTAACATACATTAAAATCAAACATAAAAAAGATTGAGTGATTGACCTGATGTATGATATATCAAACAAGTAATGTTGGAACCATAAAATTCAAAAATAAAATTATTACTAGAGTACTTCAAAACCCACAACATTTAAATAAACTTATTGCTAGATTAATTCATCAATTATTGTTGGCCAAATTTCATTCATATCCTTATGAAACTCGGATATTACTTATATATCCTTACAAAAATCAAAATTATATATATATATCATTCTAAAACTAGAATATTCACGTATATATCCAATTTTTTATTTTAATTTAAATTAATTAAAATTTATATTAAAGAAATTATGTAAATTACAAAATACCTTTTAAGTGACTAAATTACCCTTCCCAATTTAGGAATCTACCTCCTCATATCATTCTACCCGATTCATGTGTGTGTGTGTGTCTTTAAGTGTTCTTTTTACTGTTGTGCTTTTCTTTCGTGTGCTTGAGTTTCTTTTTCTGTGGGGTTTTGGTTGGGGGCGGGGGGCGGGGGGCGGGGGCTCTTTGGTGTGAGTGTGTCTCAGTTTTGGGTTCTTGGTTCAGGTCATCTCTGATGGCAGTTTAGCTTCCTGTTGTGCTTCTTCATCCAGTTCTTTCGATTGTGGCTCTTCCTATGGTTCAGGGGCAGTCGTGTTTTTATTCCTTAAGTTTATCGCACGGAGGAGTTAGTTGTTCATATAATACCACCTCGCCTTTGAAGTTTCGATTCTATGTAAGGAGCAACCATGGAGTTTCTTCTCGGATATCCGACATCTTCGAGTAAAGTTTTGTTTTTTGGTTTTTGGCGTCCCCCTGTTTTCCTCTCGAGTCTGGTATCAAGGTGCAGTCATGGTGGTTCTGGACTAGTCATGGTGGTTCTAGACTGTTTTGCCCCTTGCAGTCATGGTGGTTCGAACAGGTTATACTTCGTTTGGGGGTTCTGGACTGTTTTGCCCCTATGTGCTCTGGGTCTACAGTTTTTTTGCTATGGTTCGATTGGTGTTTCTCAAGTCCGATAATTGGGCAGCCTTGTCTTTTTGCTTTGAAGGCTACCTTTCGGGGAAAGTTTTTGTCTTCTGAAGTTTTCAAGTTGGTGTTTGGTTGGGTTTCTAATTCGATCATAGAATTAATGGAGGTGGGAGTGAGGCAGCAATTTTAGTTTTTCTTTTGGTGAAGTGGTTTCAAGTCTGCATTTGGTGGTTTCGGAGGGCAATCTTGTCATGTTTTGCATTCATTTGCTTTTTTGGAATTGGTGGTCGCAATAGACTTATATACCCCTGTGTATGTTCCTGGGTATCTCAAGCTGATTTTTTCTAGGTTGCATTTTGGACAGATATACCCTTCTGAGTTTCTTCTTCCTAGATTGCAGGGTTTTCCTATGGAGTTTGGTTTGCTAAGTTGATGTGTTTGTTCCAATAGGCTGAATCTCTATAACCGTCTTTCTTCTCTTCTTTCGCTGGTCCGACGGTCAATTTAGAAAGGATATTTAAGTAATTTAATATGACTTTTTTGTATTTTAGATAGTTTATAAGGATATGAATGAAATTTGGCCATTATTGTTTAATACGCACAAAATTCAAATAAAATTATTGCTAGTGTAATCCATCAATTAATATTTCTTATTTAAACCCACACAATATCAAATACAATTCTACACGCGCGCGTAAGACCAATTTGGACACGTCAGCAAAACACATGCCCCTCTTTCCCTTTCCCCCGGAAGCCATAAAAAGCCGTCTTCTTCCTTCTCTTCCCCTGAAACCCTCATTTACAGTTACAGACGCATTTCTCTAACAAAATGAACGCAAGCGTTGTAAGAAACGGCAACAGAGTTCACCACCACATGAACACGATATGGCGGAGGCATTCCGTTTCCGGTTCAATCGGTGTTCCGATTTACAGAAGCCATGTCCGACAAGAACTGCAAGTTTCCAAGGCTTTTTACTCTCGATTTCCTGGTCGAAGAACGAAAGAAATGGAGTTTTCTGTTCCGGTTCGTAGCGTTAGTACTAAGACCAATGGTACAACGGTATTGGCTTCGATTACGAATAGCGGAGCAATTGGATGGTATTTGGGGATGATTAAGGCACGGCCTATTCTTACTAAAAGCATCACATCTGCTCTCATTTACACTGCCGCTGATTTAACATCTCAGGTACTTTAATTAAATTAAATCTAACGTCTGTATTCTCTCTTCAATTTGTTTGACTATTGAGTTTTTTAGTTCCGTGTTCTCGCAGTGCATTTGAGATATTTCTTGTTTGGCTATATCCTCAAAGTTCAATCTCTACCATTCATCAATAATATCTGGATTTTTAGATTCATATAACGGTTATTTGGATCGTTTGATTTCAATTATCTAGAACTTAGGGTTCATTTTAGTAGAAATCAACAAATATTTCTGGATTGAAACTTCAGAAAGCTTTTGTATACTCATCAACTACTCCCCCTATCACATGAATACTACAACTTATATTAATGATTTCACATGTTAATTTGAACTTTTTATTAATTTCAAACGATTATAGTGTGGTTTCTCATATTTTCAGACAATGACAAGATCATCTTCAGAGGCTTATGATGTGATTCGGACATGTCGTATGGCTGGATATGGTATGATCATATTAGGCCCCTCGCTACATTTTTGGTTCAACTTTGTATCAAGAATTCTCCCCAAACAAGATATTATCTCAACCTTTAAAAAAATGTTCATGGGACAAACAATATATGGACCTATAATGACCGCGGTATTCTTCTCGGTGAATGCAGCCCTTCAAGGTATTAAGTACCCTTTTTTTATGTTTTTTCAATATTATATTTGATAGATACATCGAGTCATGGATTTTTTTTCCAAAAAAGTTTTTATGGAAAAAAGAAAGAAGACAGACTCCAATATATATATAAAGACAGATAGGACTCTAAGATGTTTTTTTTTTTTTTTTTTTTTTTTTTTTTTGGGTAAAAACAATTTTTCTACAAATAGAGACCGATATTGATTTATTTATAAAATTTTCTAATTGTAACAAATGAAAAGTAATGCTAATTATAGAACTTTATTTTGTTTTCTATTTAAACTAAATATATTTATATTTTTATAATATTAGAAATAGTTTTAAACTTATTATAAATAATAATATTTTGTATTCAATTTAAGTTACTAATCATGCTATTTTTCAAATTATTTCAATTCTTATAAATTTTATTGTGATAATTTACAACTCTAGTAATAACGGTTATTAAAAAAATGGTGATTTGCTATTTGTGTCTTTTAAACACAAGAGTAAAATAGTCTTTTGTTCAATTTCTAACACTTTATCCATACATACATCATTATCTCTTGAGTACATTTCATCAATTCAGTATTTAATACGAAAAAAAAAACAGGGCCTAAATCTATTAATTTAATTTTCTCAGGTGAAAAAGGTAACGAAATTGTGGCTCGATTAAAGCGAGACATGTTGCCAACAATGATCAACAACGTCTTGTACTGGCCAATTTGTGATTTCATAACGTTCAGATTCGTCCCCGTTCATTTGCAAGTAATAATACTAAACATCCCATTTTCTTTTTCACTTTTTACAAATTATTAAATATATATTAATTTTCCATTTGGGTTTTGAAAATGCAGCCTTTGGTAAGCAACTCGTTTTCGTATGTATGGACGATTTACATCACATACATGGCCAACTTAACAAAAGCAGGCGCCAACTAACAGAAACAGCAACCAACTTACATCTACAATACGTGAAGTAACAGAAAGAAAACTACATAAGTCAAGAATCAAGATACATCCCAAATTTATACAAATTGTTTACATGTTTACCACCAAGTATTTCATTAATGATTTAATTTCTCAATTTTATCCTACAAACTTTCTCCTGTTCTGTGTAACAATTCATACCCAATAAATGCAAGAGAATATACGCAAATTTGGAGGTATATTCCCCGTACGCTATACAACACGAACTACTAATAAAAACGTTGGTGATACCATTGAAACTTTGAAAGTCCCCATAAACAAATCAGAGACAAGTTATCAAGAAGCATACACCACCAAAAAAAAAAAAAAAAAAAAAAAAAAAAAAAAAAAAAAAAAACTCTACCAATAATAAAGTCAAAGAATCAAAATCTAATTTTGTTCTTCAAAAGTACCAAACCGTAACTTTTCAATTTGTGTCGCCCAATCACCTCCAAATCTACTAGGATCGCACTCCATCGCGACACTAAAATCCAAAAAAGACGAATTTACCCTCGGACTTTCTCTTTGCAAACATGTCCTGTTAGAAACAGGGGCAGTTTGAGTTTGAGTTTGACCGAGTCTTGACCGGGCTAGCATGATACAAGGCTCGATCAGTCTCTTCATATAAGCATCCAAACCAACATTTAACAAATTCGCACAATCTTCCGACACGCTTAGCCCCTCAACTTGCAACTTTTGTCTCAAACGGTCCCTCAAGTATCGAGTATCGGGTAATTCAAAACTCTCTTGACACGTCTGGGCCCGCAAAGTTGTCGCGGGCCCAGAAGCCCGGTACAAACTTTTTCGGGCATTGTTTAATGAAATGCCCAAAGGAGCTGTGACCGGGCTTCTGCTTTGAATCCCCGGGCTTCCCGAAACTACTTCTTCACCATCTTCAACTGATAAAACTTCAACAGGCGGTCTACTACCGAGAGAATGAAGTTCGGTTGGACTTTGATGTAAGTCGGATTTTGCGTTTGGCCCCAGAGGGCTAAAACGGTCTTTTAACTTGCGGTCCCGTGGGGACCGGCTTTTGCGAGGGGACAAAGGGACAAGTGACTGGAGATTGTTCCTTTGTCCCCTTGCGACTTTGACACTGAGGGGATTTGCTGGCTTTTTGAATGTTGGTGGTGGGGTTTTGGATTGAATGGCGTTTTTTATGATTGAAGTGATTAGTTTGTTGTGAAGTGGGAGATTTTCTCTTCCGATTGCAAGGATGCAGAATTTTTGGAAGTTGTTTTGTGTGAGATGTTGGTCACTGAAGTGTTTGTTGAGAAGATTGAAGTATTTCTCGGATCTTTGTGGTCCGATTTTTTTATGTAGAAGAGCTGTTAAAGCTAATGTGTCGATTCGTGTATACTGATTGGCACCCATTTTGTCTTGAATACCTAAAATTAACAAGATTTTGATTCTCGATGTTAGATACTTGCTATACTTGTGATGAAAATCAATGCAGAATCACATAAATTTTAGGTTTAGAATAAATAAAGTAGATATGTTAAAGATGAAACACCTATCGACGACTATTTTGTAATCATATACTAGAGTTTTAAATTGCCATCCCTAATTTACCGATCAGAATGAATGAGAGTAAGGAATGTTAATTTACCACTTAGAAAAACTTAATGCGGATTTAAACTGATGAAGCTATATCGACTATCGTTTCAACTCTGGAAAAATAAATTGAGAAACTACTTGTAACAATTGAAGCTTTTTGATGCTTTAATAGAATGATCGATAATGAAAACATGAACTTAGAAGAACTCGATAGCAGTTTTCAATGCGAACACAAAGCTAAAATATGTAAATGATTGCGACCTAGTGTGCACATTTTAGTTGAATAATTCAGCAACGAAAATAGCAATCGGGTGAGAGAGAATCGACCTGAATCGCGCTTGTTGATTTTAGCAATTGAATTGTTGCTCCCAGGTTCTTCGTTGGTTTTGTTGGAATCGGCCAGTAAATTTAGGTTTATCTTGCGATCGGAAGTTGGATTTTCTGAGTAGGATCGAAACCCTAGAATTTGGATTTAGGAATTGGAAAACCCTTTCGCGAATTTTTGACGTAAATCGCTACTTGTGAAGAACAAAAACGACCCGCCTGGAAAATATATAGAACAAGTTCATAAATAAACCCCCAACTTAACACGGCTTGCAATACAGCCCTAAGGCCTTCAGGTGTGTCCTCTCTCCTGAACTCACTTTTTGCATGCCACCTCAGCATCCAGTCAGTATTTCTTTCTCTTCGCTTTACCCCGGAAATGCTCACCTCTCACTACCTCTCACTTTTTAATTTAAAAACTAAATTTAAATTAAAATAAAAATAAAAATTTCTAAATAAGATAATTCATTAAAATATAAAAATTAAATACGAAAATTACATTAAAAATAAAACCTAAAAATTTAAAACACACATTAAACTTAAAATAAAAAAAAAATACATATTTTATAAAAAAGTAGGATCGTCACTCCCATTCTTCCTCATCGATATCGGGCACCGGCCCCGGCTCAACTCTAGCCCGATAGATATGCTCGACCAAATCCGCACGAAGGTTGTTATGGATTTCTTTGCTTTGGACCTCGTTTCTATTGTCTAGATATGCCGCCGATCCAATTGGTAGCTGTAATACCGTAATTTTAATTTATGGTAAAGTTAGTTTAATTTTTGATATAAACGAGATTAGATGAGTTAAAACACGAGTTAAGACGTTTAGAAACCCATCTATGAGAAGTAGGATGTTAAAAAGGGTAAAAGAGATAAACCGGGTCGAGTTAATGCCTTAGAATTTCATTGAAATGGAAACGAATCAAACCCGGGGCGGGTTTTAAAACCCGGGTCGTGTGATATTAAAAACCCGGACCGGGTTTCGGAAACCGGGTCGGGTTCCGTCAAAGAGCAAAAGAATGGGCCAAACGTCAAGCCGGGTCGTGCTGTCGAGCCAGGGGCGTGCTGCGGGTCGGGCCCGGGTCGGGCTGTCGAACCCGGGTCGGGTTTTGTGCCGACCCCACCCATTTAAATTCGCGATTTCTCCTCATTTGGTCATTCTCTCTCGATCAAAAACTCATATAAAACCCTAGAAACATTCATCTTTCGTTCTTGGACCAAATTGGAAGGCCAAATCGCGTTGGATTGAAGTGATTTTCGATATTTAGCTTGTTGAAGGTAAGGTGTTCACTTCTATCCCTTTTGAAAGATTGATTTTGGTCAATTGGAGTTGGTTTCGAGTTGTGGTAAAGAACCAACCGTGAATGGTTGGAATTTGAACATATACACTTGTTTAGATGTGTTGAATGTTCCCAATTCTGAGTTTCAATAGTTATGACCAAGCTTTGAGCTTGAAGGGTTGAAAAACAACATATTCACCTTTGTTTGGTGTAAATATGTTCATGTAGGTGTTAGGAGAACTTGAAGGATCGTTGGAGCTTTTGTGATTCTAGCTTTAATCGTATAAATCTTCAAACAGGTGAGTGATTTCTTCGGTTTGGGGTTTTTGAAACCCTAACTTTGATTTTGTGATATCGTTATATATTGTTATATATGTTGATAGTAGATTGTTAGTGGATGCCTTTAGTTTTTATTGGTGAGAGTATTGTCGAGTTTCTACGGTTGAATGAGTAAAATCGCGGAATTTGGGGGTTTCGGTAAACATTGAGTTGATATTTACCGTTTACACTCCTTTTTCCTCTTTTGATTGATATATCTTTGAGATAGATGATATTGAGATGATTGTGGATGTTGAAGAATTGATTTAGACTATGGTGATATAACCAAGTCTAGCGAACAGAAGCCTGGTACGCGCAAATTGGGAGTTCCACGTACCAAGCCGATATTAGGTGAGTAGTTATAATTCATTATGTATAGTTTGACTATATCTAAATTGAATTATGGTACATGTTAATTGATTGAGATAACTAAGTTGTATGAGTTAAACAAGGTTTAGAATTCACTGTTATATACGAGTACTTGGTTTGAATGAATATACTGAATGATTGAGACAATCATAGAGATTGAGTTAATACATATGTTGTACATATATCTGTGTGTTGTATTGATATTGCGGTAGCTTAGAATTAAAGTGATTATGTTAATTGTGGATAACAAGAGACGAGTTATAGGCTATACTTGAGCATAAGATCAGAGTATATGCTAGAGTGAGTGACTTAAAGAGTCTTTGAGTTTGATTGCTACAACCATGATAACTGTTATTATTGAGCATAATTAATAGTGAAATGAGTTCATACGAGTATGTAGGATTGAGTTTATGAGTAGTATCAGTTGAGATACTTATTTATTGAGTTGATATTACTATTAATTAGCTGGTGTTTGTAAAGCTAATATGTTTGCAGGTTTCAGAGTTTAGAGAGAGTGAATATTGCTAATGAGACTAGCAAGAAGAAGAATGAGAAGAGAGTTTACTAAAAGAGATTGTGGAGTATGATTGAGATTTCTCACTAAGCTTTATAAGCTTACACTTGAATGTTGTGTTGTTTTGCAGGTATTTGTAGCTGTGATAGGGGAAAGCATGTGATAAAGAGAGAGATGAAAAAGTTTAGAGCCTGTCCTTTAGTTGAATTAGATTATTTGTAATGCCTGGTAAATTGTAAGGACCTTTTGTATAATTATTCATGTTGATAACATCTTGATCCTTGGTTTGAGTACAAATATACCCAATTTAATGAGTTATTGTTTGAAAATTTTTGGGTGTACTTTGTATGAGAAACCGGGTGTTACAGTAGCGGCTCGTATGTTGGCAATACTTCGTCCGGATCATACGTACATATTGCTTTCCCCTCGTCTTCCAAAATCATATTATGTAATATGATGCATGCGTACATAAGGTCTCGTATTCTCCTCGGATCCCAAGCCCGTGACGGGTATTTGATCATGTGAAAGCGCTGTCGAAGAACTTCAAACGCTCGCTCCACATCCTTCCTAGCCGCTTCTTGTGCGACCTTGAACATTTTACGCTTTGGATCCATTGGACATGTGAATGACTTCACAAACACGGCATAATCCTGATAAATACCATCGGCTAGATAATACCCGTGTTTGTAGTACGCTCCTTTGACCTGAAACGGACAAAAAGGTGTAACGCCTCTATAAATGTCGTTAAAAATCGGCGATTGGTCGAGCATGTTGAGGTCGTTGTTTGCACCCGACACGCCAAAAAACGCATGCCAAATCCATAAATCGTGGGACGCCACTGCCTCGAGGATGATAGAAAGGTGCCGATGATCGCCTCGTGTGAATTGGCCACGCCATGCATTGTGTAACGCCCCAACTTTTACAAACCATTTATATTACATAAAAGCATATTTTACAAAATACGGTTTAACAAAAACCATTGTATTTGCTTAAATACAACAAGGGGTGCTACAAATACATATCAAACAACCATAAGTTTAAGAGAAAGGATTTAATCAATACCAATACATGATAGCTGTATCCAGCTCCACTCTTTCACACTCCAGGACTTATTTTACAACTTCAAACTATCTCACATCTTCGTACCGGAACCTGGAATACATGGCATAAAAATAGAATACGTAAGACAAAAATGTCTCGTGAGTTACATGAGTTTTAGACTCAAACATTAAATTTCTTTTCCGATCTTTTATAAAAATTTATAACATAAACCATTGCCAAAACTTTATAGTATAAACATACTATACCTCTTTACTTTTCAAAATCATTTTATATCATACTTTGCAAAAATAGCTTCTTCCATACTTTCTTTGACTGGTTTTATAAACTTGCTGGATTTTTATACTTAGGGCTTTAATCACTATAAGTGATACCCCAAGTCTCTACAGCTAGAAAGAACGAATCAATCCTCACAGTAGAAGTTGCTTAGGCAGTCTACTTCGCGAAGGGGTTTTCCCGAGTAGACTCCTTACCTAACCCGGGTAGGTGGAACATAGTTCCCTTACTAACATTGCTAGCGACAATACCAGTCATATATAAAATACTTTCTGCATACTGAAACATTACTTGTACACATAATGGCTAAATGCCAAGTTTTTTACTAAAACATATTTTTACCACATTTTTAGGCTATTGCCAAAATCATACATATGTGGTTTATAATCCAAAACTCAACTTTCACATATTTGGCTCATAGACCAAGTCATACTTTCAAACATAGCAGTTTACTTTCCAATTAAACTAGAAAATATCATTCTTGCAAATATTTTCACACATAAAAATATTATATGAAATCTGAAAAATACTTACTTGCCATGTATCCCAAAATGGGTAAAAATACTACATGTACTCACCTTATAGTTCTTGAAAAGTCGATTAGACGTTCCTTGGTTCTTTACCCTTTCGATGATGCTCAATTACTTGACTTGCACCTATATGTAATATATCATACATTAATTTATATTCTAATTGACTCTATAACTTATTAGAGTCCTTATTATACCACTAAATGTCAAAACAAGTGTATAACTTTTAAGTGACCAACCTTAGTTAAATCATATTTTATACGTATTTTACTACAGTACCCTCGAGGGGTCGTATTTTAATTCCGATAATTTTCTGTATCATTTTGGACCATATTGGACCTATGTTCAAAATTTGAGGTCAATCGGACAAGTATAGGACCAAATCTCAAACTTGAAAATCGCTTGGCAGGAGACTTGATGAAAAACTGCATCGCCGCCTCGCGTCGCGACGGAAGTCCTGGTCGCGTCGCGACCTCAAAGTGCAGTGTCTTATTTGACGATTTTTCAAACTACAGTTGCACTAGGTCCTTACATTAAGTTCTTAATACATGACTTAATCGTCTTAGGGTCACTTCTAGGCCCTAATAACAACTTCCCCATGCATTTAAACATCTATTCCTTCATTTTTACATAAAATCATCTGAAACACCCATTTACCCATTTTCGCTCAAAAACTCATTTTATGGTATTTTCAAAGGATGAACTGATTTCTTCCACCATTTAAGTTACCTTGAGCTTACTAAATCATTTAAAACCAGTTTTGAATTCATAAACCCATTTCTAGGGTTCTTGAGCTCAAAACCCATTTCTATGGATTTAACCACAATTTATGCTTGAAAATTCGTTCCTTGTGTTGATTTGAGCTAGATAAGGTATATGAATCCGTTGATTTAACCTCATCCTCAAAATCAGAAGTTGGATTTTGCAGATTTTTCAGAAAAATACTTGAAGAACGAAGCTAGGGTTGTTGAATTCTTACATTAGAAGCTTGGAATCACTGATTCCAACTGTTGATTCTTCAATCCTCGCTTTCAATCTTCACGAACTTGCAACTCCCTTATTTCTCCAACCCTCTAGCTCTCTCTCGAACTCTCTTCTGCATTCTATGATCATTAATGAGATATTTTCTCATTTTTTTATATTTTCCATCTTTGTGAAATGACACAACAGCCCCCAGAACTTTCATTCCTTGAACTTTTGACACCAACATTAAGTTTGGCCACATGAAACCATAATTCTTACATTTTTAGTCCAAAAGACTAAAATATAATTTCATAGTAATTTATGAATTTGGTCAAATAACCAAATTACCCTTACAAACATAATTTCTCATAAACATACACACAAAACTTTAAATTACACACATCTTATTTTACATATTTATATTATTAATTTGGGTCGTTTCACATTGGGGCAAGCGGCCCACTCCCAATGCATACAGTCGACGCTCCCAAGCATGCCGGGAAAACCATGTTTACTTTCATGCGCGGCGTACAACGTTTGAATGCCATTCGGCGTTGGTTTTCGCAAATAACGCTTGCCGTAAACATGGATGATAGTGGACGAGAACTCGTATACACTTTCACGAACCGTGCGCTCCGACATCTTCAAATACTCGTCCCATAAATCAAATGCGGTGCCGGTTGTAATTTGACGAGTCGTAGCGGTACATTTTTGTTCCGCCGTGAAACCCCTTCTGTTCCTACCATCGTATTGCAATCGCAATACGGGATTGACTTCGCTCACATCACGAACTATACGCAAAAATAGTCCCTTGTTCATCCGAAACCGACGCCTAAACTGGTACGTCGAGTACAATTGGTGTTCCGCTAAATAGTCGTGGACAAGGAGATCGTGCGCAGTGACATCGCAGCGGTCGTCGTGCGGTCAAAAATAGAGAAAAACCTAACACACACTAGTACAGTGGCAGTCAGGGTCGATCCGCAGGAGCTTCGTGGTTAGACTAAATGAAAGATTACCAACTAGTAGTGTCACGCTACAGTCGGAGGAATCAGTTTCTATCTTCTCAATCACTAACACCCTAAAGCAATGATCAAACACACTCAAGCCAAGCTAAGCTAAGCTCAAATGAACCTAGTCACTCTCTGAAATCAGAAGTGCATCTCTGAATCAGAAGCAATCAAAGGCATCCAAACTAAGCAAAACCAAGCAAAGCATAAACTAGCCACTAACTAAAGTTCTATGAACAGTTACTAGCCAATGTTTAATGCCTAAAAATTAACCTAATTAGCTACTGATTTCAGCAAGGAAAAACAGTCCCAACAAGGTCAAAACAATATCCAACACGAATCAAACATCCAAAACCAAACACAAGCATAAAAACACCGAAAAGCTAAGATTACTTGTAACCAAATGCTTCTCATTAATCAAATCCAACTTCCAAACATCCAAACAATAACAAAATGTCATAAAATAGAAACCTAAAGCTTGGTATCAATGGTTGTCACTCCCAAGGATACAAACTAAAGCTTACAAATATCTAACTAAATGAAATAAAAATCCAAAACATAAAAATACCACTTGAGATGTTGCTCGTACGAATTCTTGGAGTCAAAGAGCTTCAAGGTCGATTTTACACCCGGTCTTTGCTAGGGTTTTCGGCTGAAATTGCATCTATTTATACTTGCAAATTTCCCGCACCCCCGCCGCGCAGATGAAGAATCCGCGGCGCGCGTACTAATCTTTTCCCGTTTCTTCGGTATTTGAATGTGTTACACCGCCTTAAGCCCGCGTCGCGCGTATCATAGATCCGCGGCGCGCGTACGAGTTTCCTTGATTTTTCATTCTTTTCCAACTTCTTCCTTTTGCACGCTTTTAGTCCCTGTTTCCATTCTTTTTCTCCAAACAAGTCCTGGCACGAAAAGTGAGAATACCAAGATATATCCGATATAATTTCATCAAGAACAGGGCTCAACAACGCCTAAAATACTTGATATCACTAGGCGTTGTAAAACACCCCACACTTGTGTCTTGCTTGTCCCCAAGCAAGAGAGTTTTTAATAAATTATAATAAAGAATCAAATAATTTTTGACTGTGTTTAGTTTCAAAGTTTATTGCTCTTTGAGTTAGAGTGGAATAGTTTGCGAAAACATAATTGAATTACTCTTTGGAATTCATGGCTTTCTAAAGAACCCTTGATTACAAACTTTCTGTCCACAATGAAGTGTACGTACTCATTCAGATTCTAAAGGCCATTAAGGAATTGTCCATAACTTTCGATGTTGTCCGTGTAACGAGCTTTCAGAAATACCCTCCCAGACCAGACGATCTTAGGTGGTAAGGTGCATAAATCCCACCCATTTTAGACTTACTGGCTCGAACAACAAATGTCACAGATTGACTTTTCCTTCCTAAATTCCAATCCTAAAACAGCTCAATCTTCTAAACTCGTAAAACTCAACTTATTTGACTAACTAATAGCATGATTACAACTAAACAGTATTTCTTGAAAAATACTAGTGCTATCACAATCACAAACCATTCATTTCAAAATTGCAATTTATTAAAATTTTTGAAAAATCTTGCTAAAAATTGAAAAATTGATCATTCCTGCAAAAATTTCAAAAATCCTCTTTCGACCGTCCACACCCCACACTTAAAACCGTACAACGTCCCCGTTGTACAAAAAATTATTTCAAAACAAGGGAGAAAGAGTTACCCCTTTTGGACGATAGACTGCTTGGTGCTCAATATCACAGGTATAATTGCGAACAAACGGATCCTTGATTTCGTATTCCGGAGTTGTAGCGCTACAGTGAACACGCCGGTGGTCGAGACAAGTGGAGGGGGCACGGTGACCCCACACTTGTCTGAGACAACTCCTTCTCAATTGGTGTATCATGCATAACTCAACAAACAAATTAAAAACAAACATAACAAAACAAAATATGAACAAAATATACAGATAGAGGTGTCATAAGCTTTGTACATATATCCCTAAAAATATAAAAAGAAAAAGTAAGAAAAAGTACATCAATCATCACCAGGTGGCCTGGAGGGTCCAACCTCGTGATCATGGGCCCTGGCTGGGAATGGTCGGGGGCGCCGGCCCTGTTGAGTGGCCAAATCCAGGAGTACCTCCCCGATCCATGCCAACTGGTCCTCGATCCTGGCAACCCTGGCTGCCAGGTCCTCCTGCTGTGGCTGTGGTGCTGGCTCGGCGGGTGGCTCCCGCCTCTGTCGTCTCCGGCCCGGCTGAGCGTACGCGGGCTGGGGTGCCTGAAGTGGCTCTGTAGGTGCCCGGATAAACTGCCCCGGACGCTGCTGCTCAATGAGCCGCATCCTTTCCAAAGTGCGCACTGTCGTGCGAGATGGAGGCAGAGCGGTCAAGGAGGCAACCACGGGAGCAGTGAGGATCCCATATGAGCGGGCCAGGCGGGTAATGAAATACCCCCTGGCTAGTGGACTGCTGGTGGAAGCTCCCGTCGAGTGAGTGGAGAGGGCAACCGCGAGGGCGAATGGGAGATGGAGGAATCGGGACGGGTCGAGGACAGCCCAAAAGAATGTCATGTCCTCCCCGGACACCTTCTCGCCCCCCTCCCGCTACATAATGGAGGTGGAGACGATACGGTGCATGAGGCGGTGAAGTGGGTCGCGGAGGTGGCTCTCCCTCGAAGTCCCTGCCTCGTACATAACGTTGGACAGTGGTGTCCAAATATCCATGTTGCCAGGCCTCTCCGGCTGGCCCTGGATGCACGCCCCAAAAAACTGAGTGAAGTGGCGGTGCTGAAGATCCGCCGGAGTGTATAGGCCCACTCGCCTCCCAAACTCCTTGAGGTTGCACTCCCTCTGTGCACCTCCCAGTCGAAAGCGGATGATCCTGGATCGTGGGTCCGACGCCCGAGGAGCGAAGTGGATCGTGGAGAGAAACTCCAATAGTAGCTCGGTGTAAACCACGTCCTCGTCCGTGGCCATGATCCTGTCCCATCCACGGCAGGTGAATGATGCCTCCTCGTGAGTCCAGGTGCGATGTAAGAATGGCTCGATCGCACCCCAGATCCCAGCATCCCTCAGTATGTCTCTGTCAATGACCGTCGCCTCGAGAACCCGACGACTGGTCAACGCGTCCCTCCGTGAGATGTACTCTGCCGAACTAGCCAGTCCCTCAGGGAACTGGAGGAAAGCATGCTCCAATCTGAACATCATCTGCAAAACAAACACATAGCCACAAAAAAGAAAAAATTTGCAAAATTAGTCCCTTCTTCCCCACCGCACCGCAGCGCGGCCCAAGAGCAAGGGCGCGGCGCGGCGTGCGGCTGTTTCTAAACCCCGATCCAAACTCGTGATTTAACCTGCTAAAATTCGATTCAATCATACCACAAGGTAGACTAACCGCCGACTAACTCATCTAGGGTCTCCATTTGGCAAAACAAACACCCTATGAGCTAGCATTAGCGATTATAAGTTTTGAACTATTTTCAGCAAATCACTAAAATTAACTACCTAATCACTAGTTTTAACAAGTAATAAGTTGTTAGAATAGCGTACCTTGGCAATGGAAACAAAATGAGCAAGAAAAATTGCAAGAAAATTTCGTCAATCAGAGCTCCGAGTCGTGTGATGGTTATGTGAGCCGCGGCTTACCTTTTATAGGAGAAAACTGTCTGATCGTTTACCGCGTCGCGCCTTTTCCTTTTGCGCGTCGCGCGTGTCACCAAATCAAACCCTGCGCATCGTGTTGCTTTACGACCCCGCGTCGCGAAATTCAGAAACCCGCGGCACGGTCTTCAAAAATTTCAAAAACTTCTCACATGACCCCACACTTATTTTAAACCACTAATACCTGCAAAAAAGATTGATGTATTTTCCTAATTAATTCAAAGAAATATAGATCCTAACTTATGACACGATGGGTTGCCTCCCAACAAGCGCTAAGTTTAACGTCTTCAGCCAGACGTACTACTCCTTATGCCGAATCTTCTTCTTGAACCCTTGATGACATCTGCTTGAGTCCTGGCATGAAGTTATTGGCCATCATTGACATGAGAGATGTGAGTTGGGTCATTCGATCGCTCACACCGCTAATCCACTGTTGCTGAGATTCCAGGAGCTTAAAAACTTTTGCCTCTCGTTCTCTTGATTCCTTTTCATATTGCTGGTGCCTTGCTTCCATCATCTCTATCATGTCCAGCAGCTGCTCCTTATCGATGGTGGACAATGGGTGGTCCTTGGTCTCTTTTAAAATCTCTTCTTTTCCTCTTTCTCCCGTACGTGTCCAAATCTTTTCCTTACTCTTGATCCCAGGCTCCATTAATATCCTTCTGTCCATTTGTTTGCCGTTTTCTTCTGAAGGTAATGATACAGGATTTCCGAACATGTTCAATCTTCTTTTCCTTGTCCCAAAGAAAATGTCCATGTCTCCTGTCTTGCAATCAATCACTGAACCAACCGTAGCTAAGAATGGGCGTCCTAAGATGAGTGCAGGCGCATCGTCTAAGCTTTCATATTCCATAACCAGAAAATCCACGGGATAGAAAAAGTCCCCAACTTTGACTATGACATTCGTCAGTTTTCCCCGAGATACCCTTGTTGATTGATCAGCCAGCTGCAATACAACTTCTGCTGGCTCTATTTCTTCATTTTTGTACTTAGCGTACAGGTATCCTGGCAGGATATTGACACTTGCTCCCAAATCTAACAAGGTGTTCCGAATAACCACATCCCCTACAGTAGTAGTGATCAATGGTGATCCAGGGTCCTTTTCCTTTTTGGGCAGTGTTCCCAATAACGCCTCACTTGCTTTCACAGTCAACCTCACAGTTTTTGGTGTAGGTGCTTTGCTCTTCCCATTTTGTTTACACATTTCTTGCAGAATTCTGGTATCTTCAGGGGCATCCTTAAGCTCATCCCACAGAGGCTGGTTCATTAAGGGTCCCATTGATTTGGGTGCTTCCTGCTTCTTTTTCCTTTTCCTATCCTTCTTTTTCTGCTTGATTCCTGCTATCGTCGATTGTTCCTCCTTCTGGATCTCTTTGTCTATTTCTGGTTGAGTTTCATTCTCAACAGGAATTCCTTCTTCCTTACTTTCTAAAACTTTCTCTTCTTCTCCCAGTTTCACTTCACTTCCTACTTCAAACAAGTCTTCCAAAGTGACTTTTCGCCATCTAGATTCGACAGTGTTAACTTGCTCTTTTCCTGGTCGCTGATTATAAGTAGGGTTGACCTCTGTAGCACTTGGCAATTTTCCACTATCTCTCTTTTGCTGATCTGCAGCCATTTGACCTATTTGTCGTTCCATGTTTGCAATGGCTTTTGCATTTGCTTGAGATTGTTGTTGCGTAGCAGTGACCATATCGTACATCTTGGCAATCATTTCTTCTTGAGTTCCCGGGGCGTTGTTGGTAACATTATTGGGCCCCCTGTTGTTGTTATTGCTGCTATTTCCATTTGTATTTCCATTGTGGTTGTTGTTATTTGCAGGCTGATGTGTTCTAGGCTGATTGGTCGGTTGACTTTGGTAATTGTTCTGCCTAAAATTCTGCTGCTGTCCTTGATTATATGGCCTGTAGGGTCGTCCATTATTATGCTGGCCTTGACCCTGGCCATAAACTTGATTCGCCTCTTGAGTCTTAGGTCCTCCTTGACCTCCTTGCGATGGATTTTGCGGTCCATTCTGCAGTGTTGACATGAGCCTGTCAAACTTCTTATTCAGTTCACTAATTTCCTTCTTCACTTCCTTCTTCCAGTCAGCATCGGCTCCTACTGCTGCTGTCGTACCTACAGTCTTCCTGGTAGAAAATTTTGCCTTGGAACCATTGCTCAACTGCCCCAAGAACTGCCAAGCTTCCTCTGGGTCCTGCCACATAAATGTCCCACTTGATGAGGCATTTATCATGGCCTGATGCGTCTCACTGACTCCTTCGAAGAATAACTTAACTAACTGCCACCTGGGAATTTCGTGATGCGGGCAGGATCGTAACAACTCTTTCAACCTGTCAAAGGCTTCGTGGAAAGCCTCTCCTGGCTTTTGCTGGAAGTCCTGGATAACCCTTCTGATTTCAGTTGTCTTACTTGCTGGATAAAATTCCTGAAGGAACTTTGCCTTAAGCTGATCCCATGTGGTAATGTTGTTCGATGGCAAAGATGTAAACCAATATTTGGCCTTATCCTTAAGAGTGAATGGAAACAGTCTAAGCCTGAAAATGTTTATGTTGGTGTTCCTAGGGTTATTAGCATTAGCAATTGCTAAGAATTTATATAGATGATTATAAGGATCGTCTTGCTTATACCCTCTAAACTCTGGCAATATTCCTAATAACTGAGGTCTTATTTCTACTTGAGAATCAATGTTATCAGGAATATAGATTGGCGATGAATCATCATATTCCCGCGGTTGGAAATGTGATGCAACCGATTGCCGTCTCGGTTGTGCGAAATGTAAAGGTTGGGCGGGATTACCGTAAAGATGATCGTTATAGTCCCGCTGACCTGGTGGTTGATACTGTGGTGCTCTTCTGGGAGGTCCCCGACCTCGGTTCCACTGTGGTTGTGGTGCTGGTGGCACCCATCCCTCGTCTTCCTCGTCATATCCCTCCTCTGTCTCTGGATAATGGTATTGCGGCTGAGGAGGTTGTTGATAGTGTATCGGTTGTGTAGATTGGAATGTGGGTTGAGGTTTAAAAAGAACGTGTTGTGGTTGAGAGGTTGGTGTCTGCTGTCGAGAAACTGGGGTGCCATCACGGGTCGGCTCTCCCCAAGACATCGCAGAGGTAAATGGATTGGTAGATTATGGTTGTGAAGCGGGTGTAAATGGTGGAACAGATGGTGGAGTGCATGATGGTATGGGTGCAGGGGCTGAAACTGCACCACCAGAAGCACTCGTGCTCCCGAACTGAAACTCTGACAGTGGGGGAATAGAAAACACCCCCGTTGCCTCACCTGATGGTTCCTGGGCAACACTTACTGGATTACTACTAACCTGACTAAAATTCATGATGGTTGAACGCCTACGAGCACGGATTCTGCGCGGAGTACGCTCAATATCAGGATCAAAATGCAATGGGGATAATTGCTTACCCCTGCGGGTACGCATGCACTACCTCTCACTCATTTCACAAACACACAACACATACACAACATACTACCAAAAAAAAAATGGATCCAAGATTCGAGGTGCACGAGCCGAAGAATGCGACGACGCCGCATAGGGGGGGGGGGCGGTGTTCACCGCGATCTCGCACCAGCTCGGGCTCCCCCTCGCACTGCACACCGGAAGGCCTAAAAGTCTTTACATTATTACATTTATTATTTATAAACACTTTAATTAGTTTAATGGGGTTATATGATTATATCCATTTTGCTTATTATTCTGATACAAACTAATGATTATATTTATTGAATTATAAAAATAAGAATTAAATAAACAATGTTTTAATCATCGTACATGTAATTTTGATTCAAATCATTATCCCATTTAACTGAATTTAAATCGTAAATGAAATCATCGAAATCCTTTTGTTATTTTCTTTTTTCTTTTCGACCAATCAATGGAGATAAATACATTAAATCATCAAGAGCTTAACAGTTTTTATCACAATCCGGAATCATTGAAAAAACCCAAAAGGATAATGATTTATCCAACATATATAATCCTGATTATGGTTAATTAACGTCCACTTAACCTCTTGTTTGCCTTACAATGACCAAAATGCCCTTTGGACTTTTGCCCTAAGGATAGCAACATCAACAATTCAACATAATAGACCTTCAATTAAATCCCCTTCACATTAATTAACTACTTTCACCTTTCTTTGATAAAAGTAACTTGTTTTGTCCATTAATAGATTTAACTCGATAACAAATTTAACTAAACTTGTTTTTTTTCCTGTTACTGTTATGAAACACCCGAAACAAAATTTACCTCGTTTGAACAAAATTTGACTCAAAATGAACCTTCAAAATCATAACTTTATTTCATACGGAAACAAATGAAAATCGAAATCATCAACTGAAAAATAATAACAACGATACAACAAATAAAACGTAAAGAAACTATAACACAAAGAATATTGATGTTATTAAAGAAAGCCTCAAGGGGTCTAAACCGTAACATGGACAAAAAAACGTGTTTCGATACATCAAGTTTCATCGCAACACACCATTGGTCAAACATCATAGTACAACTGTACAAGTACATTATGATCACAAGTCATTAATTATTCAACATTTCTCACTTTACTATTTACAATCAAATAATAAATTTATTTAAATCCCACATGAAATAGTTGTATCATGTAAAAAAATGTTATATAACATATCACAATCTTTTTTTGAATACAACAAGAATAATGGTATACAAAAACCCTAGGCGTCCCCACTAACCGGTCCCACAGCCAACACATGCTTATCTGTTATGGATTCTCACCTCCTTCAGGTAATATTTCAGGTACTTTTTTAAAATTTGAAGATGAAGAGTCCGATAACAAGCCAACCTCGGCTTCATCGCCTACGTGGCTTGCTTGATTTTCATGGTCTTCAACATCACAATCATTAGAATTTACATTTTCGGAAATAAAGTGGGCCCACTTCTTATTTTTCGCATGAATAATAACCGGGTACAATATGAATCCAAGAACAATAACCGCAATAGTCACCAACAACGTTCTTAAAGACGCCAAACACATGACGAGTACAAGTAAAGTAGCAGGAGGTACACATAGCATTGTTGCACCGAATGTTTTTAGAGGAACTTTATAAGGTCTATGAAGATCCGGCTTTTTTAATCTTAGTTTTATAAAAGCCGCGAATTCAAAAAGCATTCCAATTGCGTATAGAAAGTTGAGAAATTCTAATATTTCTTGAAAACTCATCCATGAAAGAAAGATCACACCCGTTGCTGAACACAATATGCTGATTGTTGGTGTCCCGTATTTTGACCTATAAATTATATTCAGAAAGGGAAACGTTTAAAACAAGAAATAGCAACATACTTTTTATATTATCGTATATTTGTTTAATATAGGATCTTGGTTTCATTTTTTCCTATTATAATTGTACTTGGAAAAATCTGTCTAATTATAGCAATGTCAATCAAATACAAAGCAATTTCCAGGTAGATTATTTAATTTATGATTTTATACAGAATCTTGTAACCAGGAATGTTCAAGCTATCAACATTTATTCATCATATACACAACCCAAATAACATAGAATAAATATAAATAAAAATAGCAATGTATATTTTTAGGACGAAAAATATGCAATATTTTCCCGGTAACTTATTTAACCACTTAAAAAATAGTTGTATAATTGGCATTACTTGCATAAACAGATAAAAAGGTGAAACAATGTTGCATAAATTGGTAAAAAAGTGAGCATTGTGGCAAAAAATTGAAAAGGCCGACAAATTATTGCATAAATTAGAAAATTAAAAGTAAAAATTGTTGCAAAAGTAAGGGTGTGTTTGTTTACGGAAAATTTTCTAGTTTTATAAGAAAATTTTCTAAGAAAAATGAAAAATTAGAAAACGCGTTTGGTTAATCAAATTTTCCAAAATTTTTCTAAAAAATGAAAATTTTCCGTTTCCAAAATTACAAAGAGTTTGGAAAACTCAAAATTGTTGTTTTCCACAGTTTTCTAATTTTTAAAACGGAAAATGAAAACTCAATTAGTTTAATCAAATGCGTTTTCTACTTAAAATAAAAATGAAACTCCACTCCATTTTATGAAAATGTTTTCTAGAAAACTGAAAATAGTTTTCCGCAATCAAATGCACGCCAAGCTTTTAACTGGTGCCACATCATAAAGTAACCGATTTTGTACAATGTTGCCTAATTTTTTTTTTCCTAAAATGAAAATGTGTCGCATATTTCGTCTAAAACCAAATGCCCATTTTTTTATTATTTTTTTGAACTTAACCCTATAGATTTGACAATAAATATCGTACCAAAAATGTCCTAGAATTAAAAAGTTAAGTAGTAAAAAATACCTCGAAGCAAAAACAGAAGGAAGCATTCCTATTTCACTCATACCAAGAAGTTGGAAAGCGTCGCTGCTCATTTCAGCTTCAAACAACCCCAAATTAGACATAGCAGAAGCAGCTTGAATCCACCATTTTAGCCAAGAACCTCCGATCAAAAACCCAACTTCAGCAAAATACCCATCACTCCATTCACTAGAATCCGATTCCAATGACCCTGTTCCCGCCAAAAGTGGAATCAAATACGAACAAACCACCACAATCACCGCCCCATAAAGAGCTTTCGGAAACGTCCGTTTTGGATCTTGAACCTCACCCGCAAGTGTACTGGCTTTATCCCAATAATTCAAGTTCCAAAACATGTTATTGAAGTAACCCCTCCATTCGACTTTCTTGAAATCTAAAGTTACCCATCTTTTAGGTTTGATTTTAGGGATTGAGAGAATACCCATGACGGCAAATGGAAGGAGAGAGAAAGAAGCGAGAAGAACAGCGGAAAATCCGACGATGTGAAGACCTCTGTAGTTCAAATAAGTTAAGAGAATCGTAATTGCTAAAAGGGCTGGAACTCTAGCGTAAAATTCATCGAAGATTGGGAGTGATTGCTTTAAGTAATCGAGAAATAATACAGGGTAAAGTGCGTTATCCATAACGCCGCTAAACCATTTCCAGAAACCTTCTTGGAAGCCCCAAAATGGGCCGAACGCCGATGATATCCAGATGACATAGCCGCCGTTTTCCGGGAAGCTTGTGGCGAGTTCGGCCGTGATTAATGCTTCTGGGATGCTCCAGAAAATTGGGAAAATTAAGAACCCTAGTAATGAAAGTAGAGCACCGCCGCCGGATCTGACGGAATCTTCTACACCAAATGGACCGCCGGAAACTTCGTAGAAGATTAGGGCGATTAGAGGTAGTAAAGTTAATTTAGGGTTTGATTTCTTATCTGTAGTGCTTTGATCATTGCTCAAGATCGTCTCTTCGGTTCCCTCCACACCCATGGAGTTTGACGATCGAAAGCTTTGATCTTTTTGGCGTACTAAGCTATCACCATGGTCTTGGGAGGTTGATGTGATAAATGGGATTTAGTATGAAAGATCTTGAGATCTGGGTTTTGATTATTTGTGGAAATAAGTGAAAGATGCGAATGGAATCAAGATGAATCTGTCTGGATAATAATCAGATATGAGATATTTTGTTCCTACGGTTTCTTTGAATGGAATCCCATGAAGTTTATGGTGACATGTTCCGTTTGACTTTTCGGAGAGCAAGTTGTGAGACGCAATCTCTTCTCCCATGTGTTTCACGAATTGCTTTGGGAGAATATACGGCGAGATAAAAGTAAGAGTAAATTACAGTTTTGGTCCCTGTGTTTTGCAAGGACTTTCGGTATGAGTCCAAGTTTGGGATTTTCACTTTTCAAGATCCCCTGTGGTTTCCTTTTTTTTTTTTTTACACTGACGGTCCTTCATGGGGTTTACCGTCAATCTTTTCTGTTAAGTGAGGTGTAAAAAGACCATTCTACCCCTAATTTTAGTTTAAATTATCATATACCATAGTCAACCACCACCAACACCACCCTTTCTCGCCACCACCACTGCTGTTTTCATCATCACCACCATCGTGTTTGAAGTGGGTGTTCAAAGAGTATAACAATTATGCTCAAAATCCCATTTGTCATCGAATCATCTACTGCCTCTGCCCTTATCCGTTGTTATTCGAAGCATTTGTTATCGTTCTCAAGCAATTATTATCTCTCTCTCTCTAAAACCCACCTATGTAGTTTGGCTAGTGTGGTATCGGTTTTGGAAGAGAATTATGGGATCCAAGCGATGTTAAAGAGTAAGAAGTTAATCAAAGGGAGGACTCGTGTTTTTGTCGCTATTTTTGTGTTCTTAATCTATGTTTTATCGCGATTCAGATGTGGTTTCACTCCTAGGTTGTGATCGCCCAAGATCCGCTGGTTGTTAAAATCATTTACTCAATTTTCTTTTTCTTGTTGCTTTCAGTATTGATCTTGTTCGGCCTTACCGTCCAGACCGTCGTTTATTTCATTTGTAAATCTTTCCATCATCAAAATATTGATAAACCATTGTTGGCCGATCATCTCAATGGGAAACTGGAAGAGCCATATGTGATGCATGCCTATGAATTTGGTAGTATTGTTCGTGATTTAAGAATTAACTAAACTTTGATTTGAGTTATTCGGGGAAATCGGAAGAGGAGGCCGGTGGCGGTAACCGGTGGCCAGTGGTTGGTGGTGTAGTGGGTGCGATTATCTTGCCACCGAATCATCCACTGCCTCTGCCGTTATCCATTTTTATTTGTGGGTATTGTCTGAAATCGAAATCATCCATGAAATTGAAATCCATATATAAATACAAAATATGAGAAACCCATTCAAAAGCTTGAACGAAGGTGGGGTTGATCAAGAAAGATGTTAGAAGTATGAAAGCTTCGATTAGAAGTATGAAAGTTGATAGGGGAAAAACTCATGATAGTGGCTACGATTATTGATGTGATAAAACGGGGATTTAGGTTAGGGTTTTGTGTAAATTGCAATTTTAGTCGCTGAAGTTTAGAAAATAACAAATATAAGAAAGGAACAAAAAGAGAGGTGCATTTTCGTCATTTTACAGCTATTTAATGAATGAGATTAGATGGTAACCCTATGAGGGACCGTCAGCGTAAAAAAATGAAACCACAGGGATCTTGAAAGTGAAAATCTCAAACTTGGACCCATATAAAAAATCCTTGCAAAACACAGGGACCAAACTGTAATTTACTCTAAAAGTAAATTGTCTATCTCGCAAAACGATAGATATTGGTCCAGACTTGTTGGATCTCGTCACAGACATTTATTTTCCAAAAACAGTTTTTGAATATGCATTTTATAACATTTAAATGCTATATAATAAGGGAGCCCTATAATAAATGCATATCAAAATAATTAAACTAAAATACTAAATGTTTTATTGTAAATATATATTTCTATTACTTAAGGTTATACAGTACGGTGGTGTTTGTCGTCGGTATTGCCCATATGGAGACTTGATGCAGTCGGCATTACCATCTCGCGATGATGACATGCCTCAGCAGACATAATGGTCTCTCTCTCTCTCTCTCTCTCTCCCAACGACTATGTATATAAAAAAAATCTTTTTAAAATTTTCATTTAATATGTAACGGCTATATTACAAAAAATATAAAAAGTAGTTTTTTCTAACTATAAATATACACACAACCCTTAAACAATTCCATATCAACCTCAATCAAAAACCCTAAAAAATCCTCTCAATTTCACACAACCAAAAGCATGTCGGGTCCATCTTGAAGAAATACGAGTATTATCTGATAGATGGTATATATCCTGAACATGTTGTGCTTGTGAAATCTTTGACATGTCCAGGTGATCCAAAACACATGAAATGTAAAGTTGCTCAAGAAAGAGCTAGAAAGAACTCGCAACTATTATGTATATGTGTATTATTTTCCACGATATAATTTTAGAAGACAATGGAAAAACAATATGCTAGTATGTTGAAAATGAATATGCCTCATCATATAATAGCAAACTGCCAATACATCGTGGTTTCCCAACGTACGTCCAAATAAGACGCGAGCTCCGTGACGTTGGCAAACATCACGAGCTACGAGTCGATTTAGCAGAGCATATGTACCGAGTTAATAATGTCGATCTCAATATGCCCCCGACAAACGATATAGAGGATTTTTCGAATTGAAAGCGGTTTTTTAATTTTTTTTTTGTAATTTTCAAATTTCACGTAACGTTTCTTGTTTTTATTTTAGGCAAAATGACACCATAGATCATTAAACTATTAACTTCTGGTTTAAAAAGCCTCTCAAGTATTTTTCTTGCTTTCTAAGGGTACAAAATAGAAAATTACTTGTTTATTCAATCCCTCACCCTGATATAGTCGGTAATTTTGCCACACAGACGGATTGCGCGTATGACATCATCCATTCTTGAGACCTTTTCATCATTATCGGTGGGTTCCAAATTGTTGTCGGTGGTCCTCTCTTAAAACCATTCCTATTCCAACACAAAATCACAAAACTTAGTTAACCCAAATTGAAAAAAAAAATCAATTTGCTGAGAAATTGCTCTTGGAGCTTGGCAATATGAAGCAGAGCTTTGATTTGTTTGAAATAAATTGGAAGGAATCGTTCCAGGTGCTAATTCTACAGATATTTGCTTCAAGCTTGAGAGGAATGTAAGTTAAAATCGTTTCCATTTGTTGTCGGAGAAGATGTAATCTGAAGCAATTCTACAAATATTTGCTTCAAGCTTGGTGGGTTTTGTTTCCTTCGGGACGCATGTCTAGGTCCATGAATGAAAGGTTTTCTGCAACTATGAACTAAAAATCCTAAGTTCACATGCAACCTATATAGATCTAAGTTTTTCTTCTAGTTAAACATATAACAATTCCTAAAAAGCCCAAAAAGAATTAAACTAAAAGAAAGATCAAGAAAAACCAACCTTTAGTGAATCTTGGAAGCAAAGCAACAGAAACCTCTTGCCTCAAATGTAGTCACACCCTAGCTTGGAGTTGTTGGCCGAAAATACCTTTAGAGAGAGCTTCAAAATCGTGGCTTTAGGGTTAGGGTGAGCCTCCCTATTTATAGGCTCCAAATGGTGATCAGATAAACCTTTTTGAATTCAAATTAAGATAAGCCTTTATCTTAATAATTCAAACCCTTTTATCCTCATTATCAAAATCGAAAATAAATATATTTCCATATATAATTTCGACCACCACTCTCACTCACTCAACTGTCACTTACTCAACTATTGAATAATTACAGTTTTAGTCCCTGCACCTTAATTAATCAATTTAACTGCCAAATTAATTCCAATTAATTCCAGAAAAATTTCTAATTAATTATTATAGTTTCTAATTAATATATTATCACTTAAATATATTAATAAACTATTTATTTAATTTCTATTGATTTATTAATCACATAATAAATCAATCTTTCTCTCTACCGGACTTTCTGCCAATCCTCCAACTATGAGGGCAACCCAAATGGACTATGCTACTATTAATTAGATAAATACTAATTATTAGTCATGGTTTAGACACCTAATCCAACAGTCTCCCACTTGGATAAGTCTATGACTAAAATTACCAATTTAACCTCTAATTAATTAGCAACTGTAGCTTCCTAGAAACCGCTACCGAACTCTGACCTAGTCAGTTCTGTCCAAAGATAAGTGATCATATGATCCTTCGTCCAACAAGATATTTTTCAGACACGAGACATGGATTGAGATCAATCTCTGTCCGATACTCTGTTCCCCGATTTCCGATTCTGTTTATGACTTTAGAACTTCTAATTGAACACATCAATTTAGTCCAGGCTGGCCAGCACTTTAGTCAACTTCAAAATCATCGAGAGGCCTACAGATATCTGTTTCCCATCAGGGTCAAGGAACGAATAAGCTTCGACTCATATGCTTATATCTTTTACCAGTCAAATCATTCACAACAACACGTTTTATAACATCGAGTTACTGATGCGTTTTCGTACTATCAATGAACAACTGCCTTGTAAATTATAACTCATATCTCTCTACTTGAAGATCATAGGATATTATCGTCTCAATATTGCTTGTGATATAATCCATGAAGCAATCTATTGAGTGTGGGTTTATCCAATACTCAAATCTCTATTTCTAAGTACTCATGAATGTTGTAGCAATCCTATTGCTATGTCTAACTCCTTAGACAGTCTACAAATCAATTCATGACAGTCTTGATTCAATACTTACTTCCCAAAGTATGAGCGACTGTGGACCTTTCTGAATAATTAAATTATTCGAGAAGTAAAACATGCGAAAGCGAAACATAAAGATCTGACTGGCAGCTACTCTTGCTTATTACCAAGTCTCCACAAGGTAATCACCAAGTCGGACCTTGTCATAAACTATTATCGGTTTCAAGATTTCTTTTAAACTTTCAATTCTAATTTTATAGCTATGTCTTAATGAACCTTACACTCTTTCTATGTATCCAAAGTATCTTATACTTATACACTTTATTGCAGATGATCCAATCGGATGCTCATCCGATAACATCTCAATAAGTTATCCTGTCAATTTCTCTCCTAACTCAATTCTGGTAATGTGTACTGTGACTTCCTATGGTTCTGGGGTCTTTAGTCTACTTGACTGCACCCTAAGACTATTTCGAGGCGTTATGATGTGCCGGTGAACCACACGCGCTCCATCATAATACCAACGAGATTCTTTAACCATGAAGTCCTTTAACATCATGTCCCGACGTTAATAATTACCACTTTGAAAAGTCTTTCAAATTTTAACCCTATCACTTTCACCCTAATCATTTCCCAATGTTTCTCTCTTGAGTTCAAACAATCCATCCAGTACTCCCAGCCAGACAATGTCCTGAATCCAACTTATTATGCCCTAAGCATCAAGTCATCAGGACATGTTCATGACATTAGGATCGATCCAAGAAAATTTGTGGAACCCGATCCAATCTTATTCCAAACCTTTTTCGGAATCCAAAGATTATTCATAATCCTTGTGTCATGATTTTCGAAAAATTATTTCCTTTCGGAGACTCTTCTCATGCATCTTGAATCTTATCAAGATCATGCTTAGAATGGCTAGGTCTATGCTGGTGACTTCATCTATCTAATAGATGACTTTGAATTATGTGAGTATATTGCACCTTCTTAGTTTCTTTCACGCCAAGTCATCACACTTTGAAATGATAAGAAAACTTTTCCTAAGTCTATGCATCTTGAATCTCATCAAGATCATCTTGACAGAATCTGGATCTATCTCATAGATGTTTACAACCACCTGAGTATGCCGTATTTCTATTAAGGCTTTCATAGCGATCTGTCTCTTAACACCAAGTCATTACACTTTGTAACGAAAAGAGACGTTTCCTAGAAACATTATGTATCCCACGTATGGAGATAGTAGATAACGGCGACTCCCACTGGCTTTGACATGGTTATAGACTATTCACAAAATCCAGGTCTTATGGTACATTTTGAGAATCCAAACCTTTCTGACATTTTAATGGAAATCTTTCAGTCCTTTCTCAAAATCCAATCCTTTGGCATATTTTGAGAATCTGAATATCCTTTCTTGCGAGATGCCCGTGGGACGAAACCCGGGGCCATGTACCTTTTGTAATGGCATGCTCTATGTATGTCCCTATTAGTGTGCCGGTAAACCACACACGCTCCACTAACGACTCACACTATGCCACGCAGAATCCTCTCGGATTTCATCTGCTATTGAGAGTGCTTTACTCGGAATCAATTGCTTGACTCTGAGTATCGACTCACTCAACTAGATGCTCTGAAGGTATGTATATGTCCATGTTGCTTTCTTTTGATAACTCAGTTACTCCCACTGGTTTTTAGACCAGGTGTAAAATCAATCAAATTTTCATACAAACCGTGTCTCGCCCTAAGGTCCTCTTATTTGGCAGCAGCCGGGCTCACCAATGCTTCCAAGTAGTCGGATTGCAAATCCGTACCAACTGCAGTGTTTTACCACCAATCGGTATGTCACCTCGATCACAACTACTTATGATGGTGATCAATACTACTGGATAAGAGGAGATAATGTCAGTTGTAAAGCAGAAATCTGATTTCTACTCCAATCCTAGTGGTGACTAAAAGGTTCTTTCATTGCTAATCCTAAACTCATTTAGGACTGTCCCAACTCCCACTGTTTCCTTGGACCATGAGCTCTTTCTAAAAAAGCTCTTTAGTTACAATATGATAGCTAATGAAATGACAATGCTAATCAAGTTCAGCTGGTCATGAGGTTCAGCTGAACACTACAAGACCCTGGACTTTCTATGTACAAGTGGGATAATCCAAGCTTTACATTTCAGGCAGTGTTTGCAAGACCTACTTAGTCTAGGATGTGGTCGGAGTATGGTTTATATGGACTGACTGGTATAGTGTTCATCTTATTTGAAACTAATTGGCAATGTATCTCATACATCGAGGATCGAACTGTTTCGACCAATGCTCCATTATCTTCCCTAAGACACATTATAACCATTAATGCTCTTGGAAGAGAATGAACTGTGAAACCTTTTTCTCAGTTTATGTTATCGCTCAGGTTCTGTGGAACTTGTACTTCCTTTGAAGTCCTTGGACTGTTCAAGGTCTCAATTCAATTACTTATACTGATAAGCAATGTCATATTCATCATACCGAATGATGAATATTGTGAAGTACAAACAATTGTGTTCTATCTCAAGATTCGAGCAACACACCGCAACAGGTGTGTCCGTTGCTCTTAATCTCAATGTCTTTTACATATCTATGTAGACTAATGACTTTGTTAACTTGGTTCAAGACTTGCAATCTTCAGTTGACTCTAAGTCAACTGATTCCAAAATCCTATCCTCAGGATCTTTGGATGATTCATTTCTTGCCATATGTGCTTTATGAAGAACTTAATCATCATCTGACTCTAAGTCAGATGATTCCAAAGTCCTGTCCAACTGGACCTTTGGTTGATTCATTTCTTGACACATTAAGAACTCAATTCATCAAGTGACTCTAAGTCAAATGATTCCAAGGTCCTGTCCAACTGGACCTGTGGTTGAATTGATTCTTATAACATTTGTATTAACAATCATAAATGACACAATTCTTGAATCCAAACACTTTGGATGCATCAACATTCAAGTTATTACTAATCATACATTCAACACATTCATATAACATTTCAAGGATAATTTCAAACAACAGGTGTTAAAAGAAAATATGACAATGTTCTAATATCTATCTAAACTTCAAAACTGCACGAGCTGGAGATCCAATCCAAATGTGCTCCTATACGATAGAGTCCCGTGCCTTCTTGATTCCCTGCATACAAACAAAAATGTGACTATCACATTATGTATCAAGAAATCTTGGAACAGGAATTTTGAGGTTTTTAGATATACCTGAGCTTTCAAAAGAGTTGGAGCGTCTTCCAATCTTTCCGTGACTGTATCCGAATCAGCGGATTCCCAGTTTGAGACATGTCCAGTCGATCTTGACCGTTTCTTGTTATGTCTCTTCATTGGACTTAATCTAGAAGTAGTTGAGCCATTGGAGCTATGCATGTCCAAGAGTGACTCGTATAAAGTCAACAGTGGACGCATTTTCATAAGGGTCTTTTTCTGGTCTTCCTCTCTATACGTCTGAATGAACAGATCGTACTCATTTGTCAGCGAAGCGAGCAGAATGTTAACACTCTCTTCCTGACTCATGGAATAACCAAGTTTATGCAACTCGCCTATTGTACGCTTCAATCTGAAGAACATGCGAATTGACGCTACTTCCTGCTTTTAGCTTGCACTCTGCAAGTCTTTTGAAGATCCTGGTTCGTTCCTCTTCAACTGGTTTCTGGAACTTTTCCTCAACCAGTTGCATTAACTCATATGGCCCTAAGGATTCAAAATCCTTGCGGAACTCGGGGTCAATGGTTGATAGCATGAGGTCACGAATCTCTTTGGATTCATCATAAGAACCTTTTATGATGACTTGTTTCTGTGGAACTGGGATCGGATACTCAGTGAGATGTAGCTTGCCAGCAATGCTGAGAGCCAGTCTCCAATTGCAAAGCCATTCTTTACAGTTGAGACCAGTCAGCCTTTCCATATTTAGCAGGTGCATTCTGATGCTTTCAGAAATGGGTGAAGGAGGAGAATTGACACTTGACATCTATAAGAGAAAGTAGAATTTATTAGTTTAATTTGTCCCTTTTAAACAATTACCCAATATGTTATTTAATAGGGCTAGGATCCAAAATACCCCAATTATGGTGTGAAGAGGGATGCCGTAATCACAACATAATGGTCATTAAGGTAGATAAGCACTTATCAATTTCATCTTATGAAATTCCTAGATCTGTTGAGATTCATTAAACTTTTCAATGACATGTTTAATCTCGGATGTGCTCCACTGTTTGTGACTGGGATGCCGAGGATCACAAACTAGATGTGAATAACCTTGCAAATTAGCTTGGTACTCTCGGGTTAATTATCATATCTAATTGATGTGCCGGTAAACCACACACGCTCCATTAACAATGATAATACCCGGGAAACCCATCACAACTCTTTATGAACCCCTATTGGCGTGCCGGTTAACCACACACGCTCCACCAATGTTTCATAAAGTACAATGTGTAATTTCATGGATTAGCACCAATTCACATTTTTCCTAAAGTAGCTAGAATGGGATTTTATTAAGTGTTCTAGTACTTTGAATCATTATACTTTTAGTGATTATTGGGCGGTCCTATCAAACCTGTTCGGCTAACGACCCTCCACTGAT
Source organism: Cichorium intybus (assembly GCA_023525715.1). Classification (NCBI taxonomy): domain Eukaryota; kingdom Viridiplantae; phylum Streptophyta; class Magnoliopsida; order Asterales; family Asteraceae; genus Cichorium; species Cichorium intybus. Next base: position 7,049,355 of record CM042015.1, on the reverse strand, counting down.
CAGGCGAGCGGCGGGCGAGAGTGTTTACCCATTAGACCGCCATTTTATAGGCAGTCTCCTTATACCCACTTTATAGACCAGCTTCGTGAATGAGGCCTACTAATGATTTGACTAACCATTTTAATCTTATACACATAATAATAACTCCCTAATTATAGTATATATAAGATGTAATTTTTTAAACTATTTAAAAAATTGTTTCTGGTTTATCTTTTAATTTATTGCCAATTTAAACTATTAAATTTCAAATTAAATTAAACCTTAAAATCGATTTTAATTATCTTTTAATTAACCAATTAATTAAATTAATTAAATTTGATATTTTAAACCTTTTAAAATATTTTAGGATTTATCTATTTAATTTTCGCCAATTTAAACAATTAAATTTAAAATTAAATCAAATCCTTGAATTATCTTTTAATTACCAATTAATTAAATTAATTCAAATGTAGATAGGTTTTATCAAATTAATCAAATTAATTAAAAACTATCCTAATCCCTTAATTTTCGATTTTAGGATAAAAGGTTTTTAAGGTTTATCTTTTAAACAATTTAAAGTTACCAAAAATAGAATACCTTTTAAACTAATCCACAAAAATCGCCAAATATAGGGGAGGGGCTAGGGTTTTTCAAAACCCTAACCCTAGATGTCGATTTGCACAAATTAGGGTTTAGGAACAATAAACCCTAATTACTAGGAACACAGTTCTAGCAATTTAACAAGAAAAACAACCAAATGCTCTGATACCACTGAAAGGTTTTCTGCAACTATGAACTAAAAATCCTAAGTTCACATGCAACCTATATAGATCTAAGTTTTTCTTCTAGTTAAACATATAACAATTCCTAAAAAGCCCAAAAAGAATTAAACTAAAAGAAAGATCAAGAAAAACCAACCTTTAGTGAATCTTGGAAGCAAAGCAACAGAAACCTCTTGCCTCAAATGTAGTCACACCCTAGCTTGGAGTTGTTGGCCGAAAATACCTTTAGAGAGAGCTTCAAAATCGTGGCTTTAGGGTTAGGGTGAGCCTCCCTATTTATAGGCTCCAAATGGTGATCAGATAAACCTTTTTGAATTCAAATTAAGATAAGCCTTTATCTTAATAATTCAAACCCTTTTATCCTCATTATCAAAATCGAAAATAAATATATTTCCATATATAATTTCGACCACCACTCTCACTCACTCAACTGTCACTTACTCAACTATTGAATAATTACAGTTTTAGTCCCTGCACCTTAATTAATCAATTTAACTGCCAAATTAATTCCAATTAATTCCAGAAAAATTTCTAATTAATTATTATAGTTTCTAATTAATATATTATCACTTAAATATATTAATAAACTATTTATTTAATTTCTATTGATTTATTAATCACATAATAAATCAATCTTTCTCTCTACCGGACTTTCTGCCAATCCTCCAACTATGAGGGCAACCCAAATGGACTATGCTACTATTAATTAGATAAATACTAATTATTAGTCATGGCTTAGACACCTAATCCAACAATGAATTGGAATACACCGTTCGATGAGTTTTGTGTATACGCTTCTCAACAATCATCCATTCGTTTTCTGCAAAGTTTTGTTCCTTCGGTATATCTTCATCTTCCTCTGCTTTCGCTTCGTCAATGTGGAGTTTCTCGTCTCCAACCAGAGCCTCATCACCAAATCGGATAAGTGATGCTAGGTTGGGGCTGCCGTTAATTCAGTGGCGGAACGTCCTTGGGGCCAGGAGGGGCCATGGCCCCCCGGTTTTAATGCTCGTGTTCCACCCCTGCGTTAATTAGCATTCACGGCGGTTGTGTCTCGGCGTCTAGGCCCGTTCCCCTTTCAATCGACCATCACAACGCTTCACATGGTCCTTGTTCGGTTGTGTCTTCATCGCCCAACAACACAAAAAAGAACAGGAACAATAATCGACCATCACGTCTTGAACAAAACTTTCTGCAGCTCTTCAACGTACACCAATTGCCGGTCTTGAACAAGATCCAATCTGGCAACGACGACAAGAATTTTTTGGAAGTTAACGTCGGCGAGATTAGACCCATGTCTCTGTCTTCACCTTCCGGCAAACAAATACCAATGATGTAGGCGACTCCACGTAGTTAGGGTTCTATATTTTATTTAAATTTACATGTTGCATTTTTTTAATGAAAAAGCAAGTGGTGACCGGTATTATTGGGTTAGAATGACTAAAATAACATGTAAACCCATTTTTATGCCCTTACAAAGCCAAAAAAAAAAAAAAAAAAAAAAAACATTAGAAATCTTTTAAAACAAAAGATAAAATGTCGTTGGACAACGGTGTCATTTTGCCTGGGTAGAAAGCATCAAAATATTCTAAGTCCAAAAATTTTAAAAGCATAGATACAAACCATAAAAATATTCAACGCCGATTCAAAATTCGATCAAGGAATGCAATACTAGAGCGACTCCAAAGTAGAAGTCGGATCACAAGCGGGTTATACTGCAGGCTTTTCACCTCTGTTTGACAATCAAAATGTCCGATAACCCTCTCGAGGCAATCTGCAGCACCATTGGAAGAATTTCAGTCTCTCTTCAAACAAATCTTTCCAAATTCATTAGCATCCCCCAAAAACCATCTACAGTCACAAATGTACAGGTTTCAGGTCCTGCATCCGGGCTACCCACAGCTACTTCGATGCCAGCCGCTGGTTCTTCTCTTCCTCAACCCCCGAACCCACACACAAAGGTACCTAATATCTTTACTCTAATCTTGTTAGTCGTTCTTAAAACGCTTTAATTTAACTTGATTTTGAGCTTTGTTGTTCAAATTTCTGAAAATTCTCATGCCCACCAACTGTTTGATGTAATTCCTGAACAGGAACAGACGTTGTATATGTATCAATGTTACTGCTTCTGTACTGTAATGCTATTAATTACCGGCTAACTAATTGAAAGATTGAAAAACGTACCTTTATGAATTCAAATCCCCTCTCCACAGCCTTTATGTTTGTCTTTTCTGCAGCAAACATCGACTGGTCCAGTGACCAGAGAAGAACTTGGAAGGGCCACGTGGACTTTCATTCACACTCTTGGTGCTCAGGTTTTTCTCTTATTACTTACTTCTGCTATTTTATATATATTTTTTGTATTTATAACATTATGAAAGAGTTAATTGTGTAAAAAAGACGACATTAACTAAACATTCTCAATTTTGCTAAAACTTTTCAGTATCCAGAAAAGCCAACCAGGCAGCAAAAGAAAGATGTTAAAGAACTGGTATATACCCCCCTTCGATTATTTCTACCTCATATTTCATTTTTATTGGCTAATATTATATAATATGACATTATATTTCTTTCTCATAGATGGCAATAATATCCCGCATATACCCTTGCAAGGAATGTGCAGATCACTTCAAAGAAGTGCTTAGGTAGTGCCTTTTTGTCTTAATTATTAAACATCCAAGATTAATGTGAATTTTCTATTCCTAATTTCAAATTACGGAACATAAACATATTATTTTTTATCATATGAAAGCATTAAATATACATTGGTATTCATTTTAATTTAAATCATTATGTTATATGTGTTTGACAGATCAAATCCTGTACAAGCGAGTTCTCAAGCTGATTTTTCACAATGGCTATGTCGAGTGCACAATGTTGTTAACCGGAGGTAACTTATTGAAAAAGAATAAATTACATTTTTAGTCCCCGAGTATAGCTATTTCTTGCAATATTGGTCCCAAAAGGTTTGCTTACAATTTTGGTCTTTATTTGAGCTTCTTGTAACGTTTTTTGTCTCTGTTCCAAGTGGTCAATGAGTATTACACTAGTACTGATTTTTACAATTTTGGTCCCAAAAATATAGTCATTTTACTTGGAACATGGACCAAAAATGTTCAAAAATCTCAAATAAGGATCAAATTACAAAAGAAAATTTTTTGGGACCAAAATTGAAAAAACCAGTTATACTCAAGGACCAAAAATGCAATTTACCTTGTAAAAAATAGAAATTGAAAATACCAGCTATACAATAGCGGCTGACATAAGAGCCCAGTGTCCAAAAAAGCCCAATTCATATTGGAATTGAAACCCTCACACTGCGGCTGATAAGAGTTGAACCCTTGACCAATTAATTATAGCCCATTTGTGTTGGTCAAAGTTTGACTTTTGTGGTTTATTTTTTAGCCTTGGAAAGCCAACGTTTCCATGTGAGCGAGTTGATGCAAGATGGGGGAAGTTAGATTGTGAGCATCGCGTATGTGATTTACAAGGATCCATGACACTTTTTAGCAGTCGAACCGATTAAAATGTATTGCTATATATTTACTCGAATTAACTAACAAAATTTATACGTACCAGAAATGTGTATTCGTGATTCAAAAGTGGGTTTATTTTTTTTTTTCCTACTGTTTGTTACTCACACACCAAGTTTAGAAATTGTTGAATATAAAAGCAGAAATTTACTTGTTTTTTTTTTTTTTTGGCATCCATTTAATTCATTTTCTCTGTTCTGCTTTGTTGAATGTCTTAGTTATTCTATCTTAATGATCATTTTCATATGTAACGGCCAAGTTTTAGATATTGTTTAGGCCATTATAAAAAAGTACAACTTTTGCTACTTTATCGACTTCTTTTTTTTTTTTTTTTTTTTTTTCATTTATTGAACTCCTACACAATTTTGTCTCATGAAAAATAGTTGATTTTACTGACATGACAAAAGAAGAAATTATATACAACGAATAAAATGCAATAATTTTATCACTCAAAACATAAAGTTGAATGGTTTAATGGATGAATTCACAAAATTAAGTTGTCTTTTTATATTTTGTCATCTAACGGTTTGTTATGCATTAATCAAAAGTTCTTGTATTTATCAAAATGTTTGTGGTTAAGGGGTTGTTTTTGAATGATTGAGATCTTAATCATTCACAAGCAGGCTCTATGGATGAATTTCCCGGTAAATAAAAAGAAGTTATTTGATGAATGGTATATGTTGAATGACATAAATGATCATTTTAACCTTCTGAATTATTTTATGTTATATTAAAGGGTTAATAACATAAAAATCACTGGAGTTTGGCCAAAATTCCGATTTAACCACTATATTTCTTTTTGTTCCATAAATATCACTCATACTTTCAAAGAATTTCGTAGTGACCACTATTTGTTTTATTTTATAACTTTTAAGGATTATTTTCATCGAAAAATTATGTGAAAAGTTTTATATCGACATTTGAAGCAAATATTGGAATTCAATTGCAGTTAAAATTATACATAAAGTTGTCAACATGTGAATTTTGTTTTCGTAAGTGTAGCTCTACGGCCACGTTGTGAGTACGTAGGGTGTCCAAGTGAATTCACTAAATTTTGAAACAATGAGGGTAAAGAGTGTTCCGAGTTGACGACATACAACCATGACTTTTATTTTTTATAGTTGTCGCAATTTATCTTTTTGAAAATATGAGTGGTTTTTATGAATTTTTCTTGAAAGTATGAGTGGTTTTTATAGAACAAAAAATAATATAGTGCTTAAACTAGATTTTGGTCAAACTACAATGATTTTTATGTTATCAGCCTTATATTCAATGATATTGTTTGATAAAATATTTGAATCAACGTGCTGAATAAACATAGAAGTTACAAAACTTCATAGAAAATCCAAATTAAACCAAAGGGCCATTAGCCTAACGGTATTAAGGTGTTTAAAAATGCATCTCCTCGCTAAGTTTCCTGTAACGCCAAAACATGTTTATTATATAATTATAATAAAAGGGCAAAATGGTCATTTTACCTCAAAAGGGTAATTTGGTCTTTTGGACAAAAAAAAGGACTTGTTTTGTAATAATATTTTAAGTCTTAGACTTAAAATGTTATAATAAACTGAAATTGTGTCATAAATTGTGTAAATGGTGGCAAGAGTTTAAGACTTAGAACTTCAAGGACCAAAAATGTAAATTTTGGAGGTATAAAAGAAATGACTTGTGCAGAATTTTGAGGGTTACGGGAGAGTTCTTGTGGCTGAATTTCTGCAGAGGATTAAAGGTTCTTGAAGGCTTGGAACTTGCAAATTGGATTATAGCATTTACAAGGGTATAATTGGAAGTTTGAAAGGTTAGTAATCCAAGTTCTTGCTAGTTGTTCTTGATGGGTTTTGTGGAACTCAAAAACTGCAATTTCAGTCACGATTATGTTGTTAAGTTGATGCAATACTTCCATTTAGTCATGCTAATAAGGACTTAACTAAAGAAAATGAAAGTAGGTTGTTATAATTGATGAATTTGAAGATTTGGGGTTGTTAGAACTAAGAACCCTAATTCTTCATATGATTGATTGAGGGTGTTTTGGGGGTTAAAAACCTTGTTAAAATGTAAGGTTTTAGCCTAGGAACAAACCCCAAACGATTAAGAACGACATTAAGGACTTAAAGGACAAAACAGCAAGCTACAGTGCACAATTCGCGACTGGACAGGAGGTCTGCACTGGCGCTGGGCGCAGTGCGCCCCTATCCAGGCGCAGTGCGCCTCCAAGCAGAGTCCAGGCAGGAACTTTGAAATGCTATCTTTTGTTTGGCTTGTCCGATTTAGCTCAAACTTGAACCGTAGGCTCATTATGGTCTGAAAAGTTTGGGAAAATTTTTATATTGAATTTTTGACCCCTCGGGGGCACTGTAGACCGATCCGAATGCCTCGGTGAATAGTAAAATTCATATAAAGTTAGTAAACGGGAAGTTTATTAACTAGGCATTGTTTATAACAATATGTTATTGAACTCTATTGCATTAGAGTTAATTGAAATGGTTATTAACCTATAATCATTTTGATAATAAATGGAATTATAGGTACGGGACAAAATTCTACGGATCACATTGGAAAGCAAGGAACAACAAAAGCTAGTTGTAGCAATCCTTCAGGTGAGTAATCTTGATTATATCTAGTATGATATATTGGCGCAGCCTTGTTGGCTAAGATTACTATCTTTGACATTAAATGGTGCAGTCATAGGACCATGATTTTGGTGCGGCCTTCGGGCTATGATTTTGGTGCGGCCTTCGGGCTATGATTTTGGTGCGGCCTTCGGGCTATGATTTTGGTGCGGCCTTCGGGCTATGATTTTGGTGCGGCCTTCGGGCTATGATTTTCTGGTGCGGCCTTCGGGCTATGATATTCGGTGCGGCCTTTATGGCTATGATTACGGTGCGGTCAGTGATGACCATGATTTTTGGGACAGAAATTGTTTAAGAGTTTAATTGTTGTTATTCTCTTGTATATGTGTATTTGATTGCTTGATTACTCATTGGGCTTTATAGCTCACAGTTTGTTTGATATGTCCCTGCAGGTGAGCGTGACCCTGCTAAAGGAAAAGATAAAGTCCGTGACTGAGGACTTAATGTTGAAGTGACGATCCGGCTTAAGAATGTATAATATTTATGTATTGTACTTCGTGATACTCTTGTACTCGTATTGTATTGACTAAAACCCCTTACTTATGATTTTATTGTAAAATATTTGGTTTGAAAAAAATGAAAATTTTTGGGGTGTTTTTGTTAATAAGTCGGGTGTTACAAGTTGGTATCAGAGCCGTGGTTTAAGTGAACTAGGTGTCTTAGATTAGATTCCTGGACTTAAACCTTGAGAGAAACACAGATAATGGACTGTTAGATATATATATAAATTGTTATTATATATGTACTCTAACGGTTTGCTGAAATTTTGAAGTATGAGAAATACACGAAGCAATCCCACTGGTGCGAATTCGCGTGGAACTGCAAGAAGTGGACCGGCTCGGTCACGCGGCTCTGTTGGGCGAAGAGCACCAGCAAGGGAACTGGTGGGACAAAATCCACCTGATATTCGGGCGATAGTGGAAGAAGTGGTTAGGCAAATGATGTCAGCATTATCGAATAATCCCAACCCGAGTGGCAATCCTAATCCGAGTGCCAATCCTGATCCTACTGAAGAGGCTGCAAAAAGTGTTCATGACAGACAGCCAGAAGATGAAAGCCAGGGAGAAAGTCGTGCCCGGGCTGTGAAGGAAACTCAAGGTGGGGAAGCCTCGATAAAGAAAGTTGGGTGTACATATAAATCCTTCCTTGGTTGTAAACCAAAGGAATTATCGGGGACAGATGATCCAGTCAAAGCTATGGAATGGATCATGCATATGGAGAAGGTGTTCCGAGTAAGCAAGTATGCGGATGATGATAAAGTGGAATTTGCCACGAACCAACTTACAAGCGGTGCACTACATTGGTGGCAAACCTACTATAAATCACTGGATCTCGATTCATCCCAATCGATACATTGGGAGCAATTCAAGACAAAGTTTAATGAAGAATACTGCTCGGAAGTAGCTATTCAGAAGTTGGAGGATGAATTCCTGCATCTGGAACAAGGTTCCCGATCTGTTCAGGAATATACCCTTAGCTTTCTGGAGAAAGCTAGGTTTGCGGAACACCATATCTACACCGAAAAGAGAAAGATCGACAAGTATATTCGGGGTTTGACAACCCGAATTAGAGAAATTGTACAACCGTTAAAACTAACTACTTTCCGGCAAGTGGTGGATCGAGCCACAGAAAGAGAAACAGAACTGAAGCGACAAGAAGACGAGAAGAAAGTTTTGGAAACGAAACGAAAGGCGGAAGACCAAAGTTGGACGCCTCAGAAAAAGTCGCAACAATCCGGGTCTAAGGGTAAAGGTCAAAGAGACGATAGAAAGTGGTGTGAAAAATGCAGAAAATGGCACTCCGGGAATTGCCGGGTCAATACTACATCCGCAAGTTGCCGAAATTGTGGAAAACCGGGGCATGATGCTAACAACTGTCGGGCGGAACGTAGGTGTTTTCAATGTGGAGCTACAGATCATCTTCGTCTGAACTGTCCCGAGTTGAAGTCGGTAGCGATCAGTGATAGACCCAGGACCGATCAAGGCGGGAAGAAAGAAGAGCCAAAGAACAGGGGACGACCAGTGGCCTCGCGAGCTTTCCAGATGACTGTGGAGGAAGCCCGTGAGAAGACGGATGTGATTACAGGTATCTTCACTCTTAATACCATACCTGTATATGTTATATTTGATCCAGGGGCTACACACTGTTTTGTATCGGAATCCTTATTGCCTCGTCTGAAAGTACCGTTAACATCAATGGACGAAAGTTTAGAAGTGGCTATAGCGGACGGCCGATATGTTTGGATTTCTGAACACTTGGAAGGTTGTCAGCTTAAAATCTACGGGACCATCTTCCCTATAGATTTGAAGCCGATGACTACCAACGAATTTGGTGTAATTGTGGGTATGGATTGGTTGGCAACAAATTATGCCAACATGGATTGTAGAAATAAAAACATCACGGTATTATCACCAGAGGGGGAATGGATGAAAATTCAGGGTGAACGACCTCGGTTAAGAATGCCAGTTATCTCCTTTGCTCAAGCCCGAAGCTGTGTCAGTAAAGGAGGGATGTCCTATTTGGCTTATGTATCGGTAGCTCAACCAATTAAAGTGGGGGTAGCGAATGTGAATGTGGTGAACGAGTTCCCAGATGTGTTTCCAGACGAACTTCCAGGGTTGCCACCAGATCGACAGGTTGAGTTCACGATTGAACTGATTCCGGGAGCTGCTCCTGTTGCTCGAGCTCCATACCGTTTAGCACCTTCAGAGATGGTGGAACTACGAAAGCAACTGGAAGAATTGTTAGACAGGGGTTTCATCAGACCTAGTACATCGCCTTGGGGAGCCCCTATTCTATTTGTCAAGAAGAAAGATGGGTCAATGCGCATGTGTATTGACTATCGGGAACTAAACAAGATCACGGTGAAGAACAAGTATCCACTCCCACGAATAGACGATTTGTTTGACCAGCTACAAGGCGCATCATATTTTTCTAAGATTGATCTGAGGTCGGGTTACCATCAGCTGAAGATACGGGAATCTGATGTTCCAAAGACAGCTTTTCGCACACGATATGGTCACTATGAGTTTTTGGTGATGCCTTTCGGATTAACCAATGCTCCAGCCGTATTCATGGATCTCATGAACCGGGTGTGTCGACCGTTCCTTGATACCTCGGTGATAGTGTTTATTGATGATATCTTGGTGTATTCACGAAGCCAAGTCGAGCATGAGGTGCACCTGCGACAAGTATTGGAGTTGCTTCGACGAGAAAAGCTGTATGCTAAATTCTCCAAGTGTGAATTCTGGCTGAGAGAAGTTCAATTTCTTGGCCATGTAATTAATGCCGAAGGAGTGAAAGTTGATCCAGCAAAGATTGAGGCCGTGATGAAGTGGGAACCGCCTAGAAGTCCCACTGAGGTACGAAGTTTTCTTGGTTTGGCAGGCTATTACAGAAGATTTGTCGAGAATTTCTCTTCGATAGCTGTCCCATTGACCAAATTGACCAAGAAAGGTGAAAAGTTCACATGGGCCGACAAGCAACAAGAAGCATTCCAGAAGCTGAAACAAGCTTTGTGTGAAGCACCGGTGTTAGTACTACCGCAAAGCGGAGAAGAATACGTGATCTACAGCGATGCTTCAAGAATCGGTCTTGGATGTGTGCTAATGCAGAAGGGTCGAGTCATAGCCTATGCGTCCCGCCAACTAAAAGATGCTGAAAAGAAGTATCCAGTTCATGATCTGGAACTAGCTGCAGTGGTGTTAGCATTGAAGTTGTGGAGGCATTATTTATACGGTGTAAAGTTTGTTATTTACACGGATCACAAGAGCTTGAAGTACCTCTTCGACCAGAAAGAGCTTAGTATGAGACAGCAAAGGTGGATGGATCTGCTTAAAGACTTTGATTGTGAAATTCAGTACCACCCTGGCAAGGCGAATGTAGTGGCAGATGCTCTAAGCAGAAAAGAAGCTCCTTTGAAAGTTACATCCGCGTGTTTGGGTGTAGCAAATCGATTACCAGAACTGATCCGTTTGGCTCAAGAAGAAGCGTGCAAGCCAGAATCTGTAAAAAGTGAACGAATGGTTGGATATTTGAAGCATCTGGAAGAAAATTCTCAGAAATTGAAGACTTTCAGAGGCCGTATATGGGTCCCGAAACAAGGAGAAGCGCGAAACTTGCTTCTAGAAGATGCACATTATAGCCGATATGCAGTTCATCCGGGCAGTACTAAGATGTATCGGACGTTAAAACCGATGTATTGGTGGCCTGGAATGAAGAGGGACATTGGAAGATTTGTGGAAAGATGTTTGACTTGTCTGCAAGTTAAGTCAAATCATCAGAAACCGTACGGGGAAATACAACCATTGCCGGTTCCAGAGAAGAAATGGGACCATATTACCATGGATTTTGTGACAAAGTTGCCGCGGACACCGCGAGGTTATGATTCTATATGGGTAATTGTGGATCGATTGACCAAAACGGCACAGTTCATACCATATAAAGAAAAGTACAGAGTAGATCAATTGGCAAAAATCTACATTGATGAGGTAATTTGTCGACATGGATTACCAGCATCGATTGTATCGGAGCGAGATAGTAGGTTTACTTCTCATTTTTGGCAGAGTCTTCAAAAGCAACTTGGTACAAAAGTACTTATGAGTACAGCATATCACCCGCAGACTGATGGTCAAAGTGAAAGAACAATCCAGACTTTGGAAGACATGTTGAGAACTTGTGTCATAGATTTCGGTGGAAGTTGGGAAGATCATTTACCTTTAGTGGAATTCGCGTACAATAACAGCTATCATTCCAGCATTCAGATGGCCCTGTATGAAGCCTTGTATGGAGCACCGTGTCGTACTCCAACCTGCTGGACTGAAGTTGGGGAAAAGCCGTTGGTTGGACCCGAAATTGTAGCACAGACTGAAAAAAAGATCAAACTGATACGCGAAAATTTGAAGGTAGCTCAGAATAGACAGAAACAGTACGCGGACAAACGGGTAAAACCGATAGAATTCCAAGTAGGAGACATGGTAATGCTCAAAGTATCCCCTTGGAAAGGCCTAATTCGTTTTGGGAAGAAAGGGAAGTTGAGTCCTCGTTTCATCGGACCTTTCCGTATATCCCAAAGAGTTGGAGCCGTGGCGTATAGATTGGAGTTACCTGATGAACTTCATGGTATACATGATGTATTCCATGTGTCCCATTTGAGGAAAACGTTGTTTGATAAGTCTCAACATATACCTCTTGCTGAAATTGAGGTGGATGAAAAGCTTAGATACCCGGAACAACCTGAGCGGGTGCTAGACCGCAAGATAAGACAACTGCGAAACAAGAAGATCAGCACGGTGAAAGTACTTTGGCGTCATCACAAAGGTTCCGACATGATATGGGAGACCGAAAGTGAAATGAGGGAGAAATACCCTCAACTTTTTGTATGATTTCGGGGACGAAATCTCTTAAAGGAGGGGAGAATTTGTAACGCCAAAACATGTTTATTATATAATTATAATAAAAGGGCAAAATGGTCATTTTACCTCAAAAGGGTAATTTGGTCTTTTGGACAAAAAAAAGGACTTGTTTTGTAATAATATTTTAAGTCTTAGACTTAAAATGTTATAATAAACTGAAATTGTGTCATAAATTGTGTAAATGGTGGCAAGAGTTTAAGACTTAGAACTTCAAGGACCAAAAATGTAAATTTTGGAGGTATAAAAGAAATGACTTGTGCAGAATTTTGAGGGTTACGGGAGAGTTCTTGTGGCTGAATTTCTGCAGAGGATTAAAGGTTCTTGAAGGCTTGGAACTTGCAAATTGGATTATAGCATTTACAAGGGTATAATTGGAAGTTTGAAAGGTTAGTAATCCAAGTTCTTGCTAGTTGTTCTTGATGGGTTTTGTGGAACTCAAAAACTGCAATTTCAGTCACGATTATGTTGTTAAGTTGATGCAATACTTCCATTTAGTCATGCTAATAAGGACTTAACTAAAGAAAATGGAAGTAGGTTGTTATAATTGATGAATTTGAAGATTTGGGGTTGTTAGAACTAAGAACCCTAATTCTTCATATGATTGATTGAGGGTGTTTTGGGGGTTAAAAACCTTGTTAAAATGTAAGGTTTTAGCCTAGGAACAAACCCCAAACGATTAAGAACGACATTAAGAACTTAAAGGACAAAACAGCAAGCTACAGTGCACAATTCGCGACTGGACAGGAGGTCTGCACTGGCGCTGGGCGCAGTGCGCCTCCAAGCAGAGTCCAGGCAGGAACTTTGAAATGCTATCTTTTATTTGGCTTGTCCGATTTAGCTCAAACTTGAACCGTAGGCTCATTATGGTCTGAAAAGTTTGGGAAAATTTTTATATTGAATTTTTGACCCCTCGGGGGCACTGTAGACCGATCCGAATGCCTCGGTGAATAGTAAAATTCATATAAAGTTAGTAAACGGGAAGTTTATTAACTAGGCATTGTTTATAACAATATGGTATTGAACTCTATTGCATTATAGTTAATTGAAATGGTTATTAACCTATAATCATTTTGATAATAAATGGAATTATAGGTACGGGACAAAATTCTACGGATCACATTGGAAAGCAAGGAACAACAAAAGCTAGTTGTAGCAATCCTTCAGGTGAGTAATCTTGATTATATCTAGTATGATATATTGGCGCAGCCTTGTTGGCTAAGATTACTATCTTTGACATTAAATGGTGCAGTCATAGGACCATGATTTTGGTGCGGCCTTCGGGCTATGATTTTGGTGCGGCCTTCGGGCTATGATTTTGGTGCGGCCTTCGGGCTATGATTTTGGTGCGGCCTTCGGGCTATGATTTTCTGGTGCGGCCTTCGGGCTATGATATTCGGTGCGGCCTTTATGGCTATGATTACGGTGCGGTCAGTGATGACCATGATTTTTGGGACAGAAATTGTTTAAGAGTTTAATTGTTGTTATTCTCTTGTATATGTGTATTTGATTGCTTGATTACTCATTGGGCTTTATAGCTCACAGTTTGTTTGATATGTCCCTGCAGGTGAGCGTGACCCTGCTAAAGGAAAAGATAAAGTCCGTGACTGAGGACTTAATGTTGAAGTGACGATCCGGCTTAAGAATGTATAATATTTATGTATTGTACTTCGTGATACTCTTGTACTCGTATTGTATTGACTAAAACCCCTTACTTATGATTTTATTGTAAAATATTTGGTTTGAAAAAAATGAAAATTTTTGGGGTGTTTTTGTTAATAAGTCGGGTGTTACATTTCCCAAGGGGTTAAGGGCCCTAGTTCCATAGTGGACATTGTTGTAGTTCAGGAGTAGGAGTAGGATTTAGTGTGTGTGTGTATGTGTGTCTAGTCGTTAAAAAAACAGAATCCAAATTAAACATAAATATTTCCAAATCCATGGGAACATACTAAAATCTAAATAGAACATAATACCTTTCATACACATCTAATTTGGAGCATTTGAAAACAATTTAGTAGCAATCTGGTCATGCATATTAGTCATATATTCATTACCTTGTGAACCCCATTCTATATCATTTATGTTTTGGTCATCCCTTTCTCGACAGTGATACTCAACACTAAACACAATGTTCACTTTGAAGTTCGTAACAAACTAGGAGTGTTACATTACCTTATAAAATTATAGACAGTGAAACAAACAATTACTATATCTCTTTGTATATGAGGAGAATAAGAAGCCATTTGCTTTAGGATTGTGAATATTGTCTTCAAAACGCCGTAAGCACATTGAATAACATTTATGAGTTGTGTGTGAGCATGATTGAATCTTTCTTCCTTACTTAATGAATGGTGTTGCAAAGGTAAAATTTATTTGTAAAGGTGAGTGTAACAACCATTATATCAAAGGTAATATTCAATGTATTTAATATAATAGTTAAAGTTAAAGAAAGATTACAAACCTAGTGGAGGGAACGGAAAGAAGAAAGTCAGCTTAATGCAACCTATTCTAAAACTCATGAATAATGTGTTATGCTTTCCTATCCGACTCATAGAAATGTGAATATCATATCAAAATCACAAATTCCTAACACATTTTTATAGCATTCACATGCCGCTCTTCCTCTATGATGAGTTTGTTGATCAACAAACACGATTCCATGTAGAAGAGTCCCATCTAAAGCAGCTATTGCACTCGGTAATATCTCTTAGAGCTTTTTATGTCGTTTAGATGTATTTGAGGTTGCATTAGAAGAGGTTGGCACTATCATTTCTCTTGAAAAATTCCTCATTATAGATATACATCGTGAAAACATCTATGAATCATTTTTGTAGAGTGTTGAAATCTTCTTTTAACCATTCATGTAATATCCGTTTTTGTAAAAAGGGGTGAAATGGAAAACTTGTAAATACCAATGATGACAGAGGAAATAGCGACACTATCGATTGTTGATAGCGACGCTAAGGTGAATCAGAACTCGATGGGGTGGCGAGGGCTTTGTTGATAACAACGCTATGAGCGGGAGGTGCTTTTAGCGACGTTGTGAACAGTGTTTGCGACACCATTTATAAGTTAGACAGATCAGTTTATATGCCTTAAGCTAGTCATTTGGCTCTTTAAGCCATAAGTTTGCTTCAAAGAGAAAATAGACAAAATTTTGGAGCTTTGTAATCTCTGGTTGAAGGAAGTTAAACCTTGGTGGAAGATTTATCGATCATTGCTTGAAATGGAGGTAAGGTTTTACATCTATTCTAGTATATGGGTGATGTGGTTTGGTTTAGACGGAATGGCTTCAAACATTTGCTGTTAATGATCCCTTGTGACCAATAAACCGAGTAGCAGATCGATAAAATGATAATTATGATGCCTTGTTAGTTAAAATGTGCACATTAGTTAAAATAAGGAATTTTGGGGTTAGATCTT
The DNA here is from genome assembly GCA_023525715.1 of Cichorium intybus. NCBI lineage: Eukaryota > Viridiplantae > Streptophyta > Magnoliopsida > Asterales > Asteraceae > Cichorium > Cichorium intybus. The sequence continues at coordinate 7,033,597 of CM042015.1, read as the reverse complement.
AACCCAAGAGGTGTTATAGCTCAATTCTGATGTTGTGATACCTCTAGGATTGTAAGACTGTTGAATAGAGGCCAAAAATGAGATTTGAACCGAGTCTAAAACACTACAGAAGTGAAATCTATGGTTGTATTCTTGATTATCGACGCTATGGTTATGGATAGCGACACTATGGATGAAGATCATGGATAGCGACGCTATTCTTATTGATAGCGGCGTTATGCCACCTGATCTGTAGCAGAAGTCAATTTTAATGAGAACGATTCTCTTTGTTAGTTGACGTTGTATGTTATAGGTGTGCGAATAAATGACATATTTTAGCCTAATATGATTGATATAGTTGAGTCGACATAATTAGCGGTTTTAGTTGATATAGTTGAATTACTGAGTTATAACTGTTTTGTTAATACAGATAAATTGATAGATAATATCCAGTTTGCCGGTATAGCTGAATTAAAAGTTAAGGTACAAATTATTATTGGCCGGAGTGATAGTATGTCGTGGCTGATCATGACTTGTATAGCTGATATATGATATAGTATGTCGTGGCTGATCATGACTGGGATAGTTGAAATGGTATGTTATAACTAATCCTGATTATTAGGGTGATAATGATGAGTCGTATTTAATTGTGTTTTGAGTTGAATGCTTGATCCTAGTCAGTTGTGACATGTAAGTTGGGTAAATCACTAAAGCTGATTATGAGTAGTGTACATGATAATTTGGTGATTAAATAGATGTATTGAGTTTAGAATAAGTTGACAGCAACATAGTTGTGGTGGCAAATATACCATAACATTGAAGTGTACATTGAAAGACTAGTTAGTATGATATTGTTGATTGTTGTTTATCATACTAATATATCTTTATCATCGTTCATGGTAGGGAGATTGTTCACTAGGCTTTTATAAGCTTACTTTTGTGTCGTATGTTATTTTGCAGGTGCCTGCAGTAATGATAGGGGAAAGCATGTGAATAAGAGATAGACGACCTAGAGTCTACCATTTTGTAGCAAACATTATATTTTGATAATTGTAATGCTCGGCTCGGTCCATGAGGACTCTTGTACGCATTTTATTTCGATAACACCTTGTATACATTGGTTTGATTACTAGTGCACCCTCTTTATTGTATCAAAGCTTGGAAAATTGGGGTGTACCTTGTATGAAAACACGGGCGTTACAATTCCTATGTCTTATGATTGTCAAAAGCATTGTCATTTTTCTTCAATGCTTATTGCCCTACCACTCTACAACTAGTTTATTTGTTTAAAATGATTGCATAATGATACAAATACTTCACATGAAAGGTACATAAACTCATGACATTGTATAGTAGATCCATTTAATAATTCTCGTGTATATGCATGAGCGCTGGAAGTCGAATTGTATCTCTTTCCTTTGTATAATTCTTGATGCTAAAATTATCCAATACCAAGCTATTATAATGAAAACAAAATTTTCATTATGTGAATCCGTATTACCAGTCAAATATAAATAAAAGTTACAGCAACAACATAACATAATTTCATAAAATCTAGAATAAATATTTCATAACAACCCATAAAATCCTTAACATAAAATACCAAAAACATCAAAAACCATAAAATTCATATTTCATAACAAAATTCCCATAAAAACCTCAAAAGAAAATACCACATACATAGAAATCCCGTAGAACCCATAAAATCCATAACAAATATTTCAATAACATAAGACACAACCAAACCAATTCTCATAATAACCCATACTTAAGGCCAACGTTCCTAATCCAGTTCTCGCTGATTTATATTTGATCATAGCTTTAAACCATAAACATGAACTTAAATAGGATTTAAATGTTTTATGCCTACCTCTATTGGCATAAACAAAAATCAGAGCATACTTGATACTTATTCAAGTTTTAACCTAAACAACCTCAATTTCCAATTGTAAACCTTGATATCATGTTTTTAGCGTTTTCAGATTTAGAGATCAAAAGAGGTTGATTTTCAGTTCCAAATCGAGTTGAATTCTACAACTTCTATTGAAAACTTCTACTACTCACAAATACAAGCATGTGACGCTGGATATATAAAAGAACCCAAATAAAATTTTGCACAAAGCAGTTAAAATCTATTGTCAATAACTCGGACTCTTTTTATATGCAGTTAAAGTTCATTGCAATTATAAAACTTTCAACTTTTTTTCCTTCTTAAACTCAAATAATCATTTTATTCAGACACATTTTCTACTCATCGGTTAGTTAGTCCTTGTAACCCATCGTATTGATCATAGTTCAATGATTGGCAAGGATAAAATAAAAATATTATTGAGGGGATGACATAAAAATTACAATAAATTGTCAGGTGGTTACAAAATATTAAATGATTGGGAAATTGTAACAAAAAGATGTCCTGCTTCAACGGTATTTGGTAGTTAAGCAATAGTAGAAAACCATATAAAAAACTCCTTTAAATATGCATAAAGGTCCAACATGCTATATTGTACCAACGTAACCGTTCATAAAGTAACAATAAAGCAACAACGGGTCTGACAAAACCCAAATTGTGTGTAAAAACAAACTCTGTGCATTTTGACTGACTATGCATCCACAATTTGTGAAGTTTTGACAAGAGGCTATAAATAGGGATGAAAAATGGAAAACATATACCTCTATCCAAAGTTGAGTTTAACTTGAAAATGAGAATTGGAGGAAACTAAACAAATCTTTAATCTTGTATTAATGTGTGGATTTGTTTAGTTTCCTCCAATATCTCATCTCCAATTTCTAAACGGTAAGATTCGCAAAAAGAACTAGAGACGGCGTTCAATGCAAAACGTGTATAGAAGATATTGTGTTTGAAGATGGAAATTAGAATTTGATGAAACTATATAAATCCATTTGTAGGTTTTATCGATTTGTTTGGTATTTCTTGTTTGGTTTCCCCGATAGACAGAACATAATTGGAAACGAGCCCGAGCCCTATGTCAATGGAACAAAAATTGCAATTTTGTCCCACCCAAAAAGGTGTGCAAAAAGACATGAATGTCCTTCTCATCCTCATCGTAGAAAAAGCCGTAAAAAGTATATCCTCGATTTTGTGCAATCACACCCAATGTAATAGATATAGTCTAAATGGCCAAGACACATCATTTTCATTCTTAAGTTAACTCTTCGGATAGTTTTTTTTTTTTTTTTTTTTTTTTTTTGATACTTCCCTATAAGAAGAACAAAACAAGGATTCGAATTCATTATCATCCTCGCCATAAGAAGAAAGACGGCTAATTTCCAGATGTGGAGCCATGTACTTTGTTATCTCCTATTTGCAAACACTCAACAGTCCGAAATGGTGGAGCTTCACCAAATTTCAATATGTAAGCAGTTTCATGAACAGCACGAAGAGGAACGATGACCTGAGCATCCAGATACGAATTGCAAGAAAAACACCATACAGACAGATCACTGTATCAAGGAACAAACATAAAAACTCTTTTGATGTTAAATTTATGAATTCCCAAAATGATGAGCTTGTAATCATACCTGTAACTGAGTGCTACACTATGATTTTGTTGTTGATAATGCTCTAGCATATGCTTGTTGATGAACCGGCTACACAAAACATCCTTACAGCTCAAACATATCCAATTCTCAGCCGGATGTTGGCACCTTCACCATGTAAAAAAGAACTCATATTCTATAACCATCAATGAAATACAAAATCAATGTTATGAAGTTTGTTATTTATATTGGTTTGATCTTTATAAAATATGTAAACTGTTTTATACCCTAATCGCATCCGTTGAACCATGTATAGTTATTCAAATTTGAAAGTAAACAAGCTCAAATACCAATTCTAAACCTTTATATCAAGTTTTTTAGATCAAAACAGTGTCCGTTCAATTCCAAAATCCAAGTAAACTCTAAACCTTTTGTTGAAAACTTTAATTAGTTACAAATACAATCGTTTAATATATGATGAAATTCGAATTGATTTTGGCATGAGGCAGCATGTAATTTGGTTGTAAATGATTGGGTTTAGGGTTTAGAACCTGTTACAGGGAGTGTCCGGTGTTGGAATGTGGGTTAGATCCGATGACAGTGTATCCAAATGATCACAGTGGGTACGGGCTTCGACCCACCCGGATTCGGACCCGTAGAGCGCCATCAAATCTTCTTCCTCATCGACCTTACTCTGATCACGAGAAGACGATGAAGAATCGTACACCGTTTTCTCTCTGTCCGCCATGTTTTCGCTTCTTTTTAGTCGCTTCGTTTTATAGATTCCGAATCGAAAGAAAGTAAGAAACCCCCTTCCATTTAGAGTAATTTATGAGAACCTTTCTTATTCTTTTGGATTTATCTGTTAAATATTTTTAGACGAAATATATGATTATCTAAGATAAAAATAGAACATTATATTTAGACCAAAATATATGCAACGTCGGTACAAACATATTTTAAATTCTGGACCCGAGAAGAAAAATGCCACTTACTCGGATAGAAAATAAGTTATAAAGGTAATAAATTTTATCGTAAATACATATTTAGTCTCTTATTTTTTTATTTTTTTATATATATGATCATTAAACCTTTTGTTTTATACAGATTTAGTTATTTATGTTTTTTTTATGCATATGACCATGCAAACTTGTTTTTTTTTCGTACACATATGATTATTAAACCTTTATTTTTGTATACATATGACTATTACATAAGTGATTAAATGTATACAGAAAAAACGAGTTTAATGGTCATATATGTACAAAAAACAAAAAACAGAAGTAACTAAATGTGTACAAAACAAAAAGTATAATTGTCATATATGTACAACAAAGAAAATAAATGACTAAATAGTCACTTACGATAAATTTTATTACATTTATAAGACATTTTCCCTATTTTAAATTCGGGAATTGACACAAATTCAAAAAGATTCTAACTTTTTTTTATTTTGGATAAATATTTTCTTACGAAACACTATAATATTTAGAGTAATTTATAGTTTTGGTCCTATGGTTTACATGGGCTTTCAGTTTTAGACCAAAAATTTATGATCCGACCCGTGGTTGGCAAAATTCATCGGTTATGATCACTGTCCATATAAAAAGACCAATTTACCATTTTTATATTATTTTTCTTTTTCTTTTTCTTTTACTGATTTTTATATTTTAATAATAATAAATAAAAAAATCACCCACCTCATCTCATTCCTACACCGTCTCTCTATGTGGAACTTAAAAGAACCTAGAAATCAATAGACCGAACAGGATGGGACTAGATTGAACTGGGACGGACGAGACTAAATTAGTTATTATCTGTAGCGTTTGGTTACACTAGGACAATACATAAATACGTTAAAATTATTAGGTTGTCATCATTTGTAACATATTTAAAAAATATTTTTACCATATTATAATTATAAATAAGAAACCTCACATGTGTGTCAGTGTGTGGATGTGGGGGTGGCGTGTTGGGATTTGGTGGGTGGTGGGTGGGATGGTTTGGGGTTAGGGTGTAGTTGTGTATGTGTAGGTGTAGGTAGGATAAGGATATGGTCGATGTGTTGGTGTGGGTGTACGGTAGGGGTAGGGGTAGGGGTTGGGGTGGGGTGGTTTGGGGTTGGGGGTGTAGGTGTAGGTGGAATAAGGGCATGGTCGAGGCGTTGGTGTGGGTGTGGGTGTAAGGTGGGGGTTGGGGTGGCGGTGGGGTGGGGTAGGGTGGCGGTATATGTATGGGTGGGGGTAGGGGTAGGAGGGATGAGGGGTGTGGTTGTGGGTAGGATGGAGGTGGAGTGTGGGTGTGGGTGTGGGTGTTGGTGTTTGTGTGGTGGTGGAAGGGGTGGGGGTGTAGATGTGGGTGTAAGTAACGATGAATTGTAGATGAGAGACGAATAAGATGATTTTTTGCCATTTGGCTTCTTGGTCAATGAATTAGTTCCATCTGATTTAGTCGTTGTGTTAGTCTCGTTCAAGCCAAACAATACTTCAAAATAACGTGTTCTGTATTGTTTCATCCAATGTTACGTACCAAAAGCTAAAATTTGACCTCACCCAACTCGGGTTAAAATTGACCGACCCGTTTGCTGCGAACTTAACAAGTCAAGTATACCTTAGAAAGCGGAATTAGGTTTTTTGGTTACTCTCTCATATAAATAAAGCCACCTTCGAACCCTCACCCGCGCTAGACTCGATCAATTGCGGCTTTCAAATCGATCTGCAGATGGGGCACTCAAACGTGTGGAATTCTCACCCTAAGACCTATGGCCCTGGTTCACGGACCTGGTAATTGCTAACAGCTTCTCAATCCAATTGATTGTTGTTTCTTTTTGTTCATATTTTCGAATAATATGTTGTTTGCTTGGTCATCTTTGTTGCTTCGTAAGATTTTGTCTTGTCGTTTGCTTAAAATCAAAATATAAATCAAATTTCGTGGCGAATCTGATGTATATACGCATTAAGATTGTGCATTGTTTGTATCTTTAAACAAAGAATCATACTCTAGATTCACTTTTCTGATTTATGGCTTCAACAATCATTGAATCTACGGACTTACTTGATCGTTTCTCCTTGAGTAATTCTTATTACACGCATGTTGATGAGATTTTATTGATTGAGCTTACTTGTTTTTTGCAGCCGTGTGTGTGGGAACTCCCATGGCTTGATCAGGAAATATGGTCTTATGTGCTGCAGACAGTGTTTTCACAGCAATGCTAAGGAAATTGGTTTCATTAAGGTATGCTATAAATGAAATTACAATGTCCTTATAGAAATAAAGGGAAGTAGGATACTATAATACACAAATTAATGTTGTTTTGATTTGATTCTTGCAGTATCGATAAGGAGTTTTGAAGGTTTGACCAAGAAGAGATGATTATATACTGATTGAAAGGGGGGCTTCTAGTGTGCTTTTTATTGATTGAGCTTACTTGTTTTTTGACTTCTTGATTTTTCTCTTTAAATTAGGCAATTTTGTTTTGATTTGAACGTTTTGGTGGACATGAAATGAAAATCATTTGTTCATGAAAATGTACAAGCATTCAAGTAAAGGGTAATTAAGGGTAATTATGTGATTGGTTGATTGTCTATCAAATTGGCATCTGATGGTGTATATTTGTTGGTGTTGTCTCAACTTTGATAGTAAAGTTATGGATGTGTTTCAAAAGTTTGAATGTTATATTATCGAACATTATTCGAGTTTAAGGTTTATAAATTTGAAAGTATGATCCAGTCAATAACATTGAATTCACTTTTTCCTAAAACCAAACTTGTTGAATTTGGTAGGAGGATAGATTTTGAACTTGTGTCTTTTCACAATGTACATAGATAAATGGTTTATTACAACCGAAATGCTTGGTTTGATTTGTGAAGGCGTAAGTTAAATCATGAATTTTTTTATATACACAAAGTTTTCGATTAACATCGTTGTTTTAAAATATATTTTTTTCGGTTTTGGTTCAATTTTTTTGAAATTCTTAAAATGATGGATTTGTCTTTTTATTTAGTTTTTTTTTTCAACTTTCATCATCTTATTTATCTTGATCAAGTTTTATTAATGGCGAACAACGACTCACCATTATGTGTATTTCTTTGCATAATGATTTTGGTTCATGATGTCAATCAACTTTTAGTTTATGGGCTTGGTATCATCAAGTCTCAATTTTTGGGCTTCAGTTAAGAACATCGTGATCGTGCTTGTCTTAATTTTCATATTTCTATTTAGATTTGTGTTCAAGGTGAATATTTGTATGTGATTTTGGTTTTGATTAGGATTGTTATTACATTTGGTTTGGATTTGGACGCCGGTAGTGGATGGGGGCTGCCATGTCTTAATTATTCAAGGAAATAGAAAATGTACTGTGAAAAGAAACTACCCTCATATGCATAACACATTAGGGTTATGGACTGTAAGAAACAAACGGGTGTTAGTATGAGAGACCAAAACATGCTAATATAGTTTGAAATATGGACCATTTCTGTAACAATCGCGATAGTTAAATCAACTGTGTTAAAAACACCAAAGTTCAGGGACCAAACATGTAATTTACTCTAAATACAAATTAGAAGGCTGCTTGAAATGCTAGATGTAGGGGTGAAAACAAGCCGAGTCGAGCCCGAGCCTACTCGAGCTCTAGCTCGACTCGTTTAAATTCATGGGGATGGGGTTAGAGACGAATTTTCAAAGCTCGAGATCAGCTCATTGGAGGATTTAAAATGCTCGAGCTTGATTCGTTTGTCAAGTGAGTCTAAACTCGATTCGAGCTTGGCTCAGTTAACAATCAAAGCGCAAGCTCATTTAAGCTTTGTGGGCTCGTTTAATATTTATTGATAAATTAATATATATAAATTTTTATATATTATATTTTTTATGAATTTAATATATAAAATCAAAAATAAAAGTTATATTATATAAAAATATATAGGCTTATTAAGGCTCGCAAGCCTAATCGAGCTAGCAGGTGAAGCTCGGGCTCGAGCTCGTTTGATAAATGAGATTGAAAATAAGCCCAAGCTAAGCTCGGACTCATTTAACTCGAACTCGGGTTGATGTTTCAATGGTTTCATCCCAAATAGCTCACGAGTAGCTTGACTCGTTTAGACCCTTATGCTTATGCTAGAGTGAATTGATACACAATCAGAATAGGTAAACCGAAACAAAAGAGAAAAAATTGAAATTGTATTTTAAACTCGACCCAAGTAAAACCGGTATGTCGAGATCTTGAACCAATTATGTCCCATAGCCGCTGCGGTTTGAACGAATAAATTTTAAAGAACACGTTAAAACCAAAACCCATTTTTAAAGAACACGTTAAAACAAGAATCAAATCATAAACAAGTTTTAACAAAAGCTAGAATCAAGTCTAACATAATCCAATTCCAAATTTGTTTTTTGTCTTTGATTTTTAGTTTTTTATTATGGTATTTGCATCACCCTAACTTTTAAAAGTTTATTTATATAACATTTATTATACTATTTTGGTAAGAGAGAAATAATGAAAAAAATGCATAAAATAAAGTGTCCACCACTTCAACTTGTATTCGAAATCGTAAAATATTGAATATCTATTGGGTATTTATGATAAATATTTTCAAGTTGAGCTACGTTGTGTCTTCTTCAACATTTCATTTGATGATAACTACTCAATGCATCTTATCATACAACAAAAGTGAAAAAAAAAATTGTGATGAACAAGTGAAAAATGTGTTTTAGGTAGGAGAGAAAGTGATAGTCGAAATAAAACATCTCATAAAGATATGTAATTATAAAAATATGGTTAACGGTCCTACTACTGGCTATGTAGGTCACGAGAAATGGCTCCTATTATAATATTCTTGGACTTTATTCGTGACTCTGTCACTTAGATCTTTTTAAGTATAGCTATGTTTTAATTTTGATTCAATAAACATAAAAGTTATCTATTCGCACACTTAAATGTCTTTTAATAACAAAAAAATTCAAATAAGTCAATATAGTTGTTCTATAATAACTGTTAATAGATAAATAATAAAATCTAAATAATTTTTTGGCAAATTTCAAGTATAAATAGGAATCAATGGTTTCAAATTAGCCGAGTTTTCAATTAGAAATAGTGCAAGGGCCTAAAACTAAATATTGCTTTATTAGGGAAGTCAATAAAGGTAGATGGCAGATACACTGCTGGTTAAAACATGGAAATGGAAGCTCATGAACCCAAGTTGGATTTTACGCTTTGTCCTTAGTCTTATCATTATCTTTTTCTTTCTTTTAAAGATCTCCAAAAACCCATGAGGATCTCCACTTATGTCCAAGGAAAATACAAGTATGCTTTAGTATTAAATACTAAATGAATAAACCTTGTTAACCAAAATTAAAATGATCAATTTAAATATAGTTAACATAATAGAAAAATGTATATTAAAAACATTTATATTGCATCTTAAAATACAAAAAATATATTATTTTGAATAGTACTAGATATTTATATAATTCAGCCGGTTAATTTTCTTATTTATTTTTAATGAGTAAAAACTTACATTTTATTTACTTATAAAATATGTAAAATTTACATAGAAAATCAGTTGCAAGTTTTTTTAGAACGACGAATATAATTAAAAAAACTAGCAAGGCACTAGTAAAACAAATTAGTTGCAAGTAATATTAACATCTTTTGAATAGGACAGGTAATATATACCTATTTAATTAGTGAAAAAGATCGAAAAACTTAATTAACATAATGATATATATGTATACACTATGTATATGGAAATGACTAAATAAATACTCCATTATACTTTAGATATACATTTATTTAAAGTCAACTTGTTTTTATTTGTTGAATAACATATATGTATACACTATGTATATGGAAACGACTAAATAACATAGCATGATTGTTCATGGATCATTATGGGGAGAGAGTAGGTCATCCCTACATGGCAGCTTTGGGGTTCCGTCCCAACGCCCAAAAACAAAAGGTTGTTAACTATGAGCCTAGAAATTTTATGGTTCAAGTTTCCATTTTAATTTTTCTAGGAGTTGCTTGATAATTACTAAATACGTGTTTGGTACAACTAGCTAGTAGTTAGAAGTTAAAAGCTTGTAGCTTGTAGCTGATAGCTGATAGCTGATAGATAGTAACTGGAAACCGATAGATGTAGCTTTTATCTGTGCAGAAGTGTTCGACAAAAGTAGCTGTTAGCTTCTAAGAGTGTAAGATAATATAAAATCAAAAGCTAAAAACTAAAAAGCTCCCAAAAGATGCCTGAAGTAACTTTGGGATTAGAAGCCTTTTGTTTAAAATAAATGCTAAAAGCTCCTGCTGCTGAATGGATTTTTTTCGAGTTTTTTCTTAGAAGCTCCTAAAATCTTTCAAAAATTACGTGTCGAACACGCCCTAAATAGAACTTTTAAGATGTCGGTCAGCATTCAACACATTTGTTATAGACTCTGAACAAATCAAAAGCCTTTAAACGGTTAAAAATCCCAACCTTCTATGAAAAATTAAGATGTTGGAACATCCGACACTAAATGATTCAACTTTATTAAATAGCCCCTTAGAACAGATAGAGCAAAGCGGGAAGGAAACCGGGAAGGGTGGGGGACTCAGTTTACTCATTATTCGTAACTTTTAACATAACACTCTTATAACAAATTTTGTGTATCCCAAGAACAGTCACCTTTTAATCCATTCCAACCACGTGACTCCAACCGAATCTAGTTGAATAGTCCGAAGATAGCAATAAAGAGAAGTTGATTTGGTACGACGTGACTCATTAATGAGAGGGAAGGGAGGGATGCACTCATTCCACCCTAAAAGGATTAAGTTCCCGTCCTTTCTCTCTTAGCATAAAAAGAAACACAATTCACACATTTTTAATGTATACTCGAACTTTCAAAGATACATAATGCAATGTACAAGTTGGGGCTAGCCCACTTGGCTAACAAGGTGATATACTAACAAGGAGGTCATGGGTTCAAACCCTGACACTAACATAACAAGGAGTAGTTTAGGAGTAGGAGTAGGATAGATTTGCCGTTCTTAAAATAAAAATAAAAATAAAAACCATAATGCAATGTGGATATGAGCAATGATGAGATTTCAAAAAAAAAAGGTCTTAGTAACTATTATTGATTAACGAGTGATGTATGTCCTCCGACAAAAAGCTGATGTGCTGGTGTGATAAAGGCATGATACTAATGAACTGATAAATGGCCAACAAGATGGGTAGAATAGAATTTCTACGAACATTGATACTTCGAAGTTGTATGTAACACCCGGTTTCTCATACAAAGTACACCCAAATATTTTCAAACAATTATTCATTTAACTGGGTATATTTGTACTCAAACCAAGGATCAAGATGTTATCATTACAATAGTTACACAAAAAGGTCCTTACAAAATATGATGACCAAGTGTTACAATTTTAATCTACTTCAGCTAAGGACATGCTCTAAACGTGTCCATCATTCTTTATCATATGTCTTCCCCTATCACAGCTATAGATACCTGCAAAACAGCATAACACTCAAGTGTAAGCTTATAAAAAGCTTAGTGAGTAATCTCCTTTATATTTCACGAGTCTTTTTCACTAAACATCCTCAACTTCCTCTCTTGCTATTCTCATTAGCAAGATTCCTCTTCTCTTAATTAGGAACCTGCAAACATATTAGCTTTATAAACTCTGGCTAAATGTTAGCAACATCAACTCAATCATAAGTATCATAATCAGTAATACTCGTAAACTCAATTTCCATTTCACATATACTCCTTTTTAACAATTTACTAAACTCATATAACTTATCTCTTTCTGCAATAAACAACTCAACCACAAAACAGTACAATTAAAAGAGTTGATAGGTAATTACTAACCTGTAACGTATCTCGTTATATATACAAATTATTAACCTACAAAACATCTCATTATACATACCAAATGTAAAATAACACATATAAACTCATTCCACTCCAATAACTATTCCACTCCAAACTCTAATTCAGCTCAATAGCCCTCATGGCTAGATAACTTAACTCAAAACTCGTTGATGTGACTACTCTAACATCTACTCAGTTCATACGATCAATATGTATACTCAACTGGATTGTTGTTATTCACATATAACAATTCACTCCACAATTTGGTTATCACAATAACACCCTAACATATAAATTCAGTTTACCACAAGATAGATTTCTACTCAAGTACATAAGAGTACTCACCTGATTTGAAGTTATATACGATCCAAACTAACACCTTAGAATATACAACGATCCTTCCATGATTACCAGCACCTACATAACCATATTCATACCAACAAAAGGTGAATATGTTATTTTTCAACCCATCAAGCTTAAAGCTTGGTTACAACGGTTAAAGCTCGAGATAGAAGCATTTCAACACATCCAAACAAATGCATATGTTCAAATTCCAACCATTCATAGGTGGTTCTTCACCACAACTCGAAACCCATCCAAAACAACCAAATCAATCCATACAAAAGGGCTAGAATCATAAACCTTGCCTCCAATAAGTGAGATATCGAAAATTACTTCAATCCTTCACGTTCTAGCCTTCCGATTTGGTCCAAATATGAAGAGGGAATGTTTTCTAGGTTTGAGAGAGTTTTTCAATCGAAAATCCCCAAGAAAAATGGCTGAAATCGCGATTTAAACAAGTGGGGTCGGCACGAAACCCGACCCGGGTTCCAAAACCCGGTCCTGGTCCTCACACAGCACGACCCGTGCTGATAGACCCGACCCGTGCTCCTGGCAGCTGTTTTCTTTCGTCCGACAACCCGACCCGGTTTCCAAAAACCCGGTCCGGGTTTAATGTCCAACTCGACCCGGGCTCGATAACCCGATCCGGGTTCTTCCAAACTGATTTTTAAGTGTCGTTTTCATCTTTTGACTCAACTCATTTCAAACCACGCAACTCGGTTTATCTCTTTTCAAGCGTTTTTCACACAAACCCTCTATCTTAGATGCATTAAAACCATCTAACTTTTATAATACAATTTCTTATCGAATTCAAAATACGATTAAAGTGAATTTACGTACCGAAACTAACGTGGTGTTACACGGGTTGACCCAAAATTGTTTCTAACACTCTTTTTAAAGTCTAACTCCTCCAAGATTGGGTTTCCATCCATCCTAACTCGTATTATAACTCATCTAATCTCGTTTTTATTATAATTAATACAACCCTACCATAAATTTAAAATTAAGGTATTACAAGTTCTTACCCCCTTCAAAAGATTCCGTCCTCGGAATCTCTTGAAACAAAAAGGGATATTTTGACCACATCCCCTCCTCAACTCCTCAAGTGACATCCGTACCTCTATGATGTCTCCATTGCACTTTTATCTCTCAATCTCTTTTGTTTTGCAACTTTTTGACCTTTTTTTTTATCCAGAATTTGTTCCGGCATCTCTTGGAGAGGTACTTCAATTTCTCATCTAATTGAACCCCGGTTAAAGGTACTCAAATGGGTTTGTAATACAAAGTTCTTCTGAAGTGTGACACACGGGATACATTGTGAATACTTCTCAACTCATCAGGAAACTCAAGCTTCCTCAATTCATATTACACTTAAAAATTTGCTCAGTCAATTTCTCTTTATGTAAAATCTTAACGCCCACCATCTTCTTCATAAGATTTTATCTGTAGCCATATTGGTTATCACTATTTCCATATGAATTCTCACTCTTTCAGGCCACACTTTGCTATGGCATCATTGACACCAATCTATCTCACTTCATTCTTTAAATGATACTCAAATCATCAACTTGTCCCATATGGCCATCTGGAACTCAACTCTCGTTTTCATATTTTCTCGAAATGATTTTACTTTAACTCAATAAGAAAAACGGTCTTACCGATTTCAAGCTCACATTCTCTCTTAATTTACTTCTCATATCGTAACATGTGAATAATTGATTTCTCATCAACATAGCTCGTAAATACTAGGATAAAAATCCAGAAATAACAAAATATTAGAAACTATCTCAAGTTTCACTCACGCCTCCTCTGAATTTGTTATTTAACTCTTGACACTTTAATCACACAAAATCCGTTTCAGTTGTCTCATCACCACAACCGACTTCAACTTCTCTGAAAACACATTCATCTCTGTTCCCTCCTCATCACATATATTAGGTTTTCACCCAATATACAATTAACAATCTTCCACCAATTAACTCCTTTTTATCTCAGTTCAACAGCATACCTCATGTTGTTTCTCACAATGTACTCGCTTATCATATCATCTCTTATGTGGAGAATCCACATCACGTTCTCACTCAATCGATAATCATTAGATCTATATCAAACTCAATAATTTATTTTCAAATAATTTATCAACACAACCACATATATTCCTCCTGACATACAATCAGTAAGGACTTTTCCTCTCGCCACTTCTCCACCATTATCACCGCAATCTCTAATTCATCCGTATGACACCAATAGGTCATACGTATGGCTCACCGTAATCTCTATACACGACTCAAATAATAACATCTGTCACCCCAATCTCTATGGTGAGATCATATCTCATCACCCGGCTATCTCGTTAATCTCAAGAAATAATTCAAAATTATTATAACAAAATCTATTATTTATCGTCTCATACGAATAAATAGTTTTGTCATCTTCACACCCACGTATTTATTTCATTGGCAGTAATTGGTTTGATTGCTAAGGAACGAATCCTATCAATCACAATCACAATTACTTTCCTCCTCTTTTAAACTAATATCTTCTCATTATGTATTTATAAAATTCTATCTCGTTCAACATGTAAGAAATCTCACACATTCTCAACACGACCACATAATAAACATATTTACTCACAACAACACTTCTCAACCGTATTATTCACTATATCATCTCATAGTACTCCCGTATTGTTACTCAGCCTTTGATTCATCCCTTTCTTAACCCACGAGGTTTCAAGCCACACAAGCTTACCGCTACGTTCATATCTATCCATACGCAAAGATAGTACATTTATCATTACTCTGTATTATCATAAAATGTATGCTTGTCTACACACAAGCACAACAATGCAATACTACTCTAGCTCAACTTATGGTACCCCGTACCATCCTCCTGTCTCGTTACTCACACTATTTTATAGCATCCCGTACTATCCTCAAAACGTACTACTCAACAAAATCTCACGGTACCTCATATCGTTTGTCGACTTTATTGCTCAACACTCTTTCACGGTACCTTGTACCGTTCTCTGTTCTCAGCACTCAACGCTGTGTTACGGTATCTCATACCGTCCTCTGATCAAATCATGGTACCTCGTACCATTTTCTGATTTCAATACATCTCCTATTTTACTCTAGGAATTCTCCCTTACGGTCTCAAGCCATATAGACTCACCGTCACTCCTCCTTTCGTTTGAGTCACAAAGATCCTCACTGCTCTAACCACAAGATACTCATCTTGTGGTTCCACAGAAACATGTGGCCTCAACCTCAGCTACTCAATATGCAGCCCCACAAAATATGTGGTCTCAATCACATTTACTCATTATGTGGCCCAACAAAGTATGTGGTCTCAACCACATTTACTCGATATATGGTCCCACAATTATGTGGTCTCAACCATATTTACTCGATATATGGTCCCACAAAATATGTGGTCTCAACCACATTTACTCGATATATGGTCCCACAATTATGTGGTCTCAACCATATTTACTCGATATATGGTCCCACAATTATGTGGTCTCAACCATATTTACTCAGTAACCAACTCAATCTCTAAGCCAATAAGGCCTAGATGAACCACTCTAGGTTCTCTCAATTTATAACCACAAGGTACTCTTTATGTGGTTACTCAAGTGTCCTCTGATAACGCTGTCACAAATATCTCATTTTGTGACAACTCCAAACCACACAGTTCAATTCTCAGTATGTCAACTCATAATCAGTTATCGTGTGCAATCAACTACACACTCACCGTCTTTCTCAACTCATACTCTTTTGGCTATCTCAGCCATTTATTTTGATCAATCACAAGTACTAGTCATGTGGCCTCACAAAACATGTGGTCTCAACCACAAAGTATTTGTACATAAAAGTCTCGTCACATCTGTGAAACAACAAACACTATATATACAATATCAAAATTTATATATATATTTACCATGTATATACTCTTTATACACACTTTTCTAAGGTTGTTAAGTACTCATCAAGCAACCACTTATAATCTCAGTTATATACAATCACAAAGCACTCGTTATGATGTAAACCATACCTCAAGTGGACACGAGATTCTCATCTCGATATCGGTTATTACACTTTATAATAACAATTCTCTAACACATGTATTATCAACAATTTAAACACATAAACTCGTTACATCTAACATTTTAAGTAATTTACTTACATACCTCACAACAACAAAATCTTGTCTCCTCGTTAACTGAAACTTGCGTACTCCGGCTCTCAACTCTTGAGTGTAATCAACTACATTCACATACCTTAACTCTTTGCTCATGCTCGGTTTATGCTTATACTCTTTCTCATTACCAGTTGGAATTTCACATCAATCGAAATCTCATTTCATTTTCAACTGGAATCTCACCATCAACCAGAAACTCGTTTCATCCTCAGCTGGAATCTCTCCATCAGTTGGGATCTCATCTCAATTAGTATCTCATCTCATATTCAGTTGACATCTCATTATCAACTGAAATTCTTATCTCCTCGTTAACTGATATATCATATCAGCCAAAATCTCGTCTCATCCTCCACTGTAGGTCCAACTGACTGTGACCAATTTCTCAACTCATCCTTCATCTAACTCGATACATGTATTCACACACAGAATATAACAAATAATTTAATAAATATAATAAAAGAGTTATACTCAACTCATACTCTAACATTTCCAACAGTATCTTTTGCAAGCATGTGATAGGGGCTCTCTCTTCTCAGTTCAAGTCTAGGACTCTATACTCAAAGACCTAGTTCACTTAAACCATGCTCTGATACCAACTTGTAACACCCGGTTTCTCATACAAAGTACACCCAAATATTTTCAAACAATTATTCATTTAACTGGGTATATTTGTACTCAAACCAAGGATCAAGATGTTATCATTACAATAGTTACACAAAAAGGTCCTTACAAAATATGATGACCAAGTGTTACAATTTTAATCTACTTCAGCTAAGGACAGGCTCTAAACGTGTCCATCATTCTTTATCATATGTCTTCCCCTATCACAGCTATAGATACCTGCAAAACAGCATAACACTCAAGTGTAAGCTTATAAAAAGCTTAGTGAGTAATCTCCTTTATATTTCACGAGTCTTTTTCACTAAACATCCTCAACTTCCTCTCTTGCTATTCTCATTAGCAAGATTCCTCTTCTCTTAATTAGGAACCTGCAAACATATTACCTTTATAAACTCTGGCTAAATGTTAGCAAAATCAACTCAATCATAAGTATCATAATCAGTAATACTCATAAACTCAATTTCCATTTCACATATACTCATTTTTAACAATTTACTAAACTCATATAACTTATCTCTTTCTGCAATAAACAACTCAACCACAAAACAGTACAATTAAAAGAGTTGATAGGTAATTACTAACCTGTAACGTATCTCGTTATATATACAAATTATTAACCTACAAAACATCTCATTATACATACCAAATGTAAAATAACACATATAAACTCATTCCACTCCAATAACTATTCCACTCCAAACTCCAATTCAGCTCAATAGCCCTCATGGCTAGATAACTTAACTCAAAACTCGTTGATGTGACTACTCTAACATCTACTCAGTTCATACGATCAATATGTATACTCAACTGGATTGTTGTTATTCACATATAACAATTCACTCCACAATTTGGTTATCACAATAACACCCTAACATATAAATTCAGTTTACCACAAGATAGATTTCTACTCAAGTACATAAGAGTACTCACCTGATTTGAAGTTCTATACGATCCAAACTAACACCTTAAAAGATACAACGATCCTTCCATGATTACCAGCACCTACATAACCATATTCATACCAACAAAAGGTGAATATGTTATTTTTCAACCCATCAAGCTTAAAGCTTGGTTACAACGGTTAAAGCTCGAGATAGAAACATTTCAACACATCCAAACAAATGCATATGTTCAAATTCCAACCATTCATAGGTGGTTCTTCACCACAACTCGAAACCCATCCAAAACAACCAAATCAATCCATACAAAAGGGCTAGAATCATAAACCTTACCTCCAATAAGTGAGATATCGAAAATTACTTCAATCCTTCACGTTCTAGCCTTCCGATTTGGTCCAAATATGAAGAGGGAATGTTTTCTAGGTTTGAGAGAGTTTTTCAATCGAAAATCCCCAAGAAAAATGGCTGAAATCGCGATTTAAACAAGTGGGGTCGGCACGAAACCCGACCCGGGTTCCAAAACCCGGTCCTGGTCCTCACACAGCACGACCCGTGCTGATAGACCCGACCCGTGCTCCTGGCTGCTGTTTTCTTTCGTCCGACAACCCGACCCGGTTTCCAAAAACCCGGTCCGGGTTTAATGTCCAACTCGACCCGGGCTCGATAACCCGATCCGGGTTCTTCCAAACTGATTTTTAAGTGTCGTTTTCATCTTTTGACTCAACTCATTTCAAACCACGTAACTCGGTTTATCTCTTTTCAAGCGTTTTTCACACAAACCCTCTATCTTAGATGCATTAAAACCATCTAACTTTTATAATACAATTTCATATCGAATTCAAAATACGATTAAAGTGAATTTACGTACCGAAACTAACGTGGTGTTACACGGGTTGACCCAAAATTGTTTCTAACACTCTTTTTAAAGTCTAACTCCTCCAAGATTGGGTTTCCATCCATCCTAACTCGTATTATAACTCATCTAATCTCGTTTTTATTATAATTAATACAACCCTACCATAAATTTAAAATTAAGGTATTACATTGTATGCTTGAGTTATAGTAAAAGTGTAAAACTTTGATTAGTTTTGATAGTTGTACCATCTCCGAGTAATATTTAATATAATTTAAGAACTCTGATTTAAAGAATATGTTTTAGTAGAATTATGTATATTAATCATGTTGAGACGTGAATAGTATGTATGCTTTTTGATGTTTCTTCAACAAAAACATTCAAGTTAAGTTTTCAGGTGTAAAATTTAGAGCTTTATCAACTTGCTTCTCAAAAAACATGAATCTCATGAGTATGCACTTCAAACACCATTCATTAATTAGGTTTCCTTCCATTCAATCTAATTCTTTATTAACTATTTTTTAACAAAATGTTCATATAAGATATGTTTTTTGTTAAATGGCAATAGCATTTTATTAGATAAGGCTAGTTAGAAACTAACCTAAGTAATACAACATCAAAGCTATTTTAAAGCTGAAGTTTGGTTCATAAGCCATGTTAACCAATCTACTTTATTTTTTAAGCCTATTATAGACCCAAGAAATCAAGTGCATCAAAATGTCATGAAAAATAGAATCATTATTCGGTTTAAATGATGCAAAAAAATGTTCTCGAATCTCCACAACACCGAAAATTATGCAATAATAATCGCATCAAAGCATTCGTTGACATGCTTTGTACCGTACACTTCATCCAACATCTTCAACCACTTGTATATCGAGGAAGACCGCAACCATAAAATGTCCCACCATTCGAGAACTTTTTTTCCTACGACTCCTTGGTGATAACACAATGAATGAACAAATGATCCGTTAAATTAATCTCCATATCACAAATTGGACAAAGTGTTGGATTAATATCAATTACTTCTTTTTTCCAAATTCTTTTGAGTGGGCATCCGGTCCATATCAATTTGCCACACTAAAACGTTTACCTTGAGAAAGAATAATTTATTCCAAAGAATAATGCATTCGAAAGTACTCAAAGGCAAATGAAATAATTGAGAAAGAATAATTTATTCCAAACTCATTGCCGTTCTCATTAGAAACATTAAAACCATCAAGCATCTGGGCAATTAGTCATTTCCCCACACCTCTGGACGCTCGGATGTTTCATCTATGTATCTAGTAAGTATGGAGCCTAATCTGAACTTATGAAGTCCAAATCATTAAACCCAGAAGCAAAAAGGGGCTGAAATTCAGCCTTAATATCATGTGCTCACTATGTTTTGTCAGGTTGTGAAGAATCACATGTACCAAATCAAACTGCAATCATTAGTTTTGATTTACAATTACCTTTTTATCTCAATATTTGGGCAGTTAATCGTGCCGGTATCGCGGTTCGCGCTGCTTTTTATAATAACGGTTCATTTTAGTGGTTACTTATCGCGGTTCCGCTATTTAGCGCGATACCACCGTGAGAACCGCTATACCATCGCGATTACATATTAATTATACGAGGAATAGTCTAATACATAAATTCTATATATTACTAAAAGCCGCTATATCATCGCTATACCACCGCAAGAACCGCAAAATTAAATAGCGGTCGTTACCCTGATTACAGTTTTAACCGCGATAACTGCATAGCTCAATATTAACAAAATTAGCATGATAATAGATTGTTGTTTATTCATTTGTTATTATAATATTCAATTACATTAGTGATAGTTATTTTGTCTTCAATTTTTTCGGAATATAAATTTCTCATGTTAACATATTAGTTACATGAAAATTGCATTCATTTAATTATTTAAAATTTTCTCCTAATATTAGAACGATATATTAATATTAGAGTGGTCAAACAACAAAAGTGATATCTAGATGTATTAATATCACCTTTTTTGTCATACAAGGAGATTTTGTTATCATTAAGTAGATGAGATGTTCAGTGCACAAAGTACAAAACAAGAAACTAGAGCTAGTGTCAAATATAAGAGATCTAAGCATATTTTTCGTAACATACAAGATACATACAATTTACAAGTTAATGGGAACATGACTACCGGATTCATATTTGATATTGGTGCACATAGCAAAAGTTGGAGTCGATCATCCATCAAAAGACCTCAATCTCTAACGTTTATGCAACCAATCTCCAACAAGTATATCCGGGGTTATATATAACATCATTATTGATTAACCAAATATATTGTGTTGTTCATAGTCCAACAATTCAACTAGAAGAACACTTCATTTCTTAATCCACCATGGTCCATGAAACTAGTGACACGAAGTCTTGTAACTATCAATATCGTTTTACCTGGACCATTTTGTACGTTTGGCTTGGAAACCTGATTACAAGCTATATAAGATTGGATTGGCATCTTGATTCATGTCCCACCATAAGTTTCTTAGAAAATATTGAAGATACGATGAGACACACTTGTGAACAAAAGAATGTGAAAAACTTTTAACATTTTCTATGGGTTTATCCATCATGTAGTATAGGAGTGGGCCTACTACTCATGTTCCAAATGAAATATTCAATTACACATGACAATTAAATGCTATTATCCCAACCTTCGAGGACACATCACAACAAGGGACAACAAGACGGAGACAAACCACACCAATACCTATTAAAGACTCTAGGAGCAAAAAGAACACTAGAATTATAGTCCTTGAAAAATAAAAGAGTAAATTACAGTTCTATCCTTCTATTCTTATATGAATTATGACATGTTGATGTTATTTATTATAGAACCAACTATCCGTCAATCAAAATCATATGTTATTTAGTTCTTTCGTCGAATTATGCCGATTAATAGTGCCGTCATTTGGTAACAGTTTGAACATTAAAACGGTTAGATGTGTGATCGCGTTGCCTATCATTTTATCTAATTATACACCGATGATTTTAGTTCATGAAAATATAAAATGCAATTGCTTATGCAAACATGTGTAACAAGACCTTAAATGATGTTTAATTGTATTGAGCATATAGCTGTCGTTTGAAAAGCGACTTGCATATGTTTATGTATATGATAGTTGTCATACACAACACCCTCATTTATAATTGTCTTGTCATTTATTTTTTACTTTGGTTTAATGGTTTCTGTTGTAAATATTTACAAGCATGTTTGTCTTCATTTATTAAACTATCAATCATCCTGTTAAAGTGAGACATATCAAGTAAATAACAACCTTAAAAGCGTTTTGACAAAAAAGATGACTGTTTCTTCATGTCCTTAAAAGAAATATAGTTATATAGACAATAATTTTCAAAACCATTTACAACGTCAAAAATGTTTTGACAAAAAATAAATCACATTGTTGTGTGCCAGCGCATATCCTATGGTGTATGAATGCATTACATGTCGATCTGAAAAAAATTTAGAAACTTAAAACTCATTAAACACAAATTTGTAACTAGGGGTGTGCGCGGTGCGGTGTGGTGCGGTTTAGAGGTAAAACCACAGACCGCACCGCATATGCGGTTTGAAATTTTTTGAAACCACAGACCGCACCGCAAAGGTTCTAAACCGCGTTATGCGGTGCGGTTTGAGTGGGCGGTTTGTGCGGTTTGAATGCGGTTTGTGCGGTTTTAATACGGAAAATTCCATTATATTTTAACATTGCCAAAATTGCTTACAAATAAGATAAAAAAACAAATATTATTACGAGATTCAACATCGCCATTACCCATAAACATATTGTTGAATAATTTCCAAGGAAGCAAAACGAAACTGAAAATTATCTCTCTACAAATTGTCATTTTGACACTAACAAGCTTGTAAGTGAATGATGCTCGAACTTGCTAACAGAAAGTACTTCATGAACATATTATTGGGATTGCCATCAATATATATATATATATATATATATATATATATATATATATATATATATATATATATATATATATATATATATATATATATATATATATATATATATATATATATATATATATATATATATATATATATATATATATATATATATATATATATATATATATAGTGCGATGCGGTTTGAACCGTGGTTTCGTGACTATAAACCACAAACCGCACCACATAGTGCGGTTTACAAAAATTATGAACCGCAAACCGCACAACGGAGTTTCAAAACCGCATTATGCGGTGCGGTGTGGTGCGGTGTGGGCGGTTTATGCGGTTTGGTGCACACCCCTATTTGTAACTATTAATTAATTGCATTTAACACATATTTTGGTTTTGATCTCTCTGTTTAATTCGACGGTTACACATCTATGTATCATATGTCGGTTACACATTCTGTTACATATTACTCTATAAATACAACATGCTTTTATCATACTAGACAAACCAAATGCAACTAGACCTGACAAACGTGTCGTGTTATGTCGATTTCGTGTCGTGTCAAAACATTAAACGTGTCGTGTCAACCCGTTTATTTTCGTGTCGAGATTCAGGTTTGGGGTTAGACATTGTAAATATATCATGTCACTTTTTGAGTTGAAACACTAAGTATGTTGAAAGAATAGGAGTTTGAGGCGAAAAGGAAAATATGAAAAACTAGTAGTAGAAGCATTCACACTAAGTTTATATAGCAACGTTATAAGATTAGGAGTCGGGGAGAAGAATGACGAGGTTGCGAGGAAGAGAGAGAGACCGAGTGAAACTGTGGAGTATGAGTGAGAAAGTAGAAAAGTGAAAATGAATTCATGACCTAGGTGGCTAAGCGACTTCCGTATTATAAAACACGTCAATCAGAATTTTTATTTTAAATATGGTATTGGTTTTTGACCTATCGAATTTATATAAGAATTAGAAAATTTTGAATATAAATAAACGAGTCATTTTCGAGTTGAAAGTTTCGACCCTGACCTTACCCGTTTAATTATCGTGTTATGTCGTGTCAACCCGTTTAATTAAACAGGTTGAAATCTCTTACCAAACCCTTTTATTTTGTGTCGGGTTGTCGTGTCGTGTCAGGTTTTGTCACCTCTAAATGCAATTAAATTCTCTTCTTCTCCAACTCTTCTTTTGTGTCTTCTTTTGCCACCTCTAATGCAACTCGGTTTTCCTTTTCGAAATAAATTGGATGTTACTGTTGATTTTGTTTAGTATTGTAAGAGAGTTGTATTAAATTACAAATTCATCCATTATTCTATATATTAAAAACCGTGTTTTTTGTGAATGTGACATGAAGTTGTTTTTTTTTTCGGGTTGTTACGCGGGTAGTGGGCTTTTTGGTCGGGTTTCTCCAGCTGCATCTCACCGCCATCAAAGTCCCAGACCACCGACTCCGCTGCTGCTTTGCCAAGAATTAGGGTTCCTATGTCATCAATCGCGATAGAACTGTAAGACCTAATCTTCTTTGTTTTGTTGCTGCGTTACTTCCTGTGCCGCTGTGGTGATTTCCCGTCTGCTACCCAGTTTATTGCATCGTCAACAAACAAAGCGAAAACAGAAGCTTGATGAAGGCGACTCGATGAAAGAATCCCTTCCAGATTCCTCAAGAATAATCCATTTACAGTCCGGCGAGGCGGTGTTGTGTTGGACTTGCGACGAGAAGATACATGCTGCTAAAAAGGTCGCCAGTAAACATCAGAGAATTCCTCTTTCTAATTCCAATAAGCAGATGCCTAAGGGTGGACGGAGTAAATGGAAAGATGGGTGATAGGTTGGGGCGGTACCGCCGGTACCTCCGGTACCGCTGCCCCCTCCCCTTCGGTTTCGGCGGGCTCGGCTATGGTGGCGGGTGAGGGATGATGGTGAACCCGATGATCCCATCCATTTTTATAAAAAAAAAATTTTAATCCCTAAAAAATTACATTCCCCTCATCCCTATAAATACCACATCTCCACTCCTTCACAAATCACACCTTCACCCTTCTTTCTTCTCTCATTTTCTCTCAAAAACCCTTTGCCCTCTATTTTATAAAAAACTCTTTTTTTATAAAATGGATTCAAATCGTGGTAAATCCAAACGTCGCAGTTCCTCACAAAGCAGGAGCCGTGAAGTTCCCCCAACCCCATCCCCACACATTTACAGTTACACACAATACCCCAACCAATTCCAACAAAACTTTTCACAATACCCCAACCAATTCCAACAATATCAAACTCAGTTTCCACAATACCCCAACCAATTCCAACAATGCTACGTCCCAGACACTTCTCATTTCCGTAACCAAGTGGAGTCCAGTGATGAAACCATTCCACCCTCGGATAACGAGGAGGAGCAAGAGGACGAGCAAGTGGAGGAGCAAGAGGACGCGCAAGAGGACGAGCAAGAGGACGAGCAAGTGGAGGAGCAGCATGCAGATGACCAGGAGGACGCAGAGGAGGTTGTCCCAGAGACACAACCCTCTACGCGTAAAAGGAATTACACCCACCGAGTAAAACGCAGAAATTGGGAGGAGAGGGAGGAGATCGCCTTGGCGAAGGCATACATTAGTTGTTCTGAGGACCAAGAACGGGGAAACACCCAACGGTCCGACTCTTTCTGGCAGAATGTTTTGGAACATTTCCAGGCGCAAATTCCAGGTACCGATCGGACCAAGCATCAAATCAACTCCAAGTACAAAGATATGCTAAATAAGGTAAATAAGTTCAATTGTATATACAACAATAAAATGAACATGCGTGCCAGTGGGAGGGGGGATGCGGATGTTTTACAGGCCACCCATTCAGAGTACCGGAAATTGTACTGGTCCAGTTTCTCACATACAGGGGCATGGGAAATACTCAAAGAGCATGCCAAATGGGAAACGGTCAAAGAAATGGGGATGCATTCCCCACATCATTCCGCCAAACAAAGTAAGACATCCGGCTCCAACCAATTCACCAACTCTCCTTCTGATGCACACTTTTCGCCTCAACCAATCGATCTTGATGAAGCTTCCCCACAACCATCATCACATTCTCGGCAAAGAAAAGGGAAAAATGTAGCTGGATCTTCATCAATGCCAGATGGTTATCAGACCATCGTCGATAAGATATCCGCACTGGCGAATATTAACGAGGCAGAAGCGCAGAAGAAGGAAACCCTCCGTGCAAAGAAAATGGCTGTTTTGGAGAAACAGGAGGAAGAATTGACGAGGAAATCGGCCCTCCTTGAGCAAGAGATCGAAGCGCTCAAAAGGTCTCGTGAACAAAAAGATTTAAAATTCTTCCTTAAATCACATGATCATTTGACCAGATCAAAATTGACATTGGTTCTTGGGAAGAAACAGGAAATTGCAGAAATGTATGGGTGGGAACTTTAGGATTTTTGTTTCCATTTTTAAGATTTTTATTTCCGTATTTAGGCTTTTTTTTTTCTTGTACCGGTGTGTTTTTTAATTAAATGTAATTTGAATTTTCTTTAAATTTTGTGCATTTTATTATTATTTCTAATATTAAATTAAGTGTTAAAATTAATTTATTCATTTAATTAAAACATTTAAATATCAAATATATGATGTGGGTTCAGTGGGTTCAGTGGGTACTGGTTCCATGGGTGAAAGATTGGTGAAAGATTGGTGAAAGATGGGGAAAATGGAAGTGAGAGGAGAGAGAAAAGCTGACGTGGCGCGTGGGTTCAGTGGGATGGGAGGGATCTACTCCCCCCACCCTAAGTGTCACATATGTCAGGTACGTGCAGATACAGACGATTTGCATCTAAGTCGGTGATAATTTTTATAGTTACTTGAGTTTTTTGTGTCTCCGATTCAACTTCCATGAGCTTTTGAATAAATTTTGGGGTGATCTTTGACCCGCCGATGCAGCGGGAATGGGATATTGAATGAAAGTCAAACGAAGAGACAAGTGACTTCCCCTTTTTTTCGCTTCACACGTCGTCATCGACTTTGTTCCTCCGGTTTCTCTTTGTCGTTGATTCAAGAACGACAAGCAAACTCAAAGAACAAGTAAAATCTCGATGGAACTCCTCCTTTCTCTCTTCTCCTCTTCTTATTCTTTTTTTTCTAGCGACAAACCCTAGTGCTGTAGCCCACCCCATTTCTTTTTGTATAACCAAGAACCAGAGAGAGAAGGTGAAGGTTTGACAAGGGATTGTCCACCGCACAGTCAGATCGTGTCTGCTCAGTTTTGATTTGATTTTGATTTTGGGTGTTTGGTGGCAAACCTGGAAAGGTGCGTAAAAAACCTAATTTATGCAATTCTGCAAATATCTTTCACATTTTATAATATCGTTCACTGACATTATCGATGATTTTTAGATGATTTCACTGATTGCTTTTTTTTTCTCTATGATTCTTTTAGATGGTAACGAAACAATAATAGACTACAAGAGAAACGTTAGCAACGGCTATTTTTGAGTTTATCTTTGTTATTCTATCTTTGATTTTGTTCTTGCTTTTTTTATCGATTAAGAACCCAACTTATCTACGTGTTGTTTGACAGCAATTTTATTTTAGTGGTTAATTTTGGGCTTTCTTTTTGTATGTGGAAAGAACACCACCACTGTAAGTTTCTTATTTGATTCAATTTTTACTTAACTTACGCCATTAATGAATTGCTTTAGTTGCCCTGCGTTTTCTCTTTTTCCAATTCCTTTTATCAAATACTTCTCCATAGAGATATGTTTTTAAAACTTTTTTTCATCCATATTTTATCTTTATTATCAAGTATTCTTCTCAGAGTATTGACGATGCATCTTGTGCTTATGTTCATCCTACCTAATGAGAACTATAGATAGGGCTTAGTGCACCAGTATGGTTACGTTTTTATTAACTTTTTTCATAATATTTTATGGGTTCGATGATTTGATTTTCCCTCTTTTTGGTTAAAAGAATAAGTACACCTTCGTTTTCAATGAGCTTTCCCCTGGTACTATAAGTTCTGTTGCATAATTTTATGGTGTACATTATCTGTTTGATGAAATGCTTGAGAGATTTCTTTAATTATTGTGATCCTTTGAAACACTTGATCGTTTCCTTTTCATCTCTTTGTTATTGGTTGTTTGAAACCCTAGATTTGTTGTGTATCTGAATTTTTGGGTGGTTTGCACACTAACTATTTGTATATATGTCTACAAGAGGTATCCTTGAAACCTGTAAGAATATTTGTGAAAAAGGCTTTTAGTACTCTTTTTATGTAGTTCATATCTTTCTCTCATAAATAACATCTCAATTAAGTAAAAACAGAGCACAAACATATGGATAAAATCATTAGTGGCTATAGTTGTAGTGAACAAAGCTCAAAGCCGAAAAATTATGGGTCTCTTGGAGGTCTGAAAGAGAAAATTTAACAATAGGGAGGATGAAGATTCCGTGGTTTGATTCTCTTTCTTAAAAATGACCGTTATAGTCATTTGCAAAAATATTAGTCCCTTTCATGAAAATGACCATTTGAAAACTTTTACAGTCATTTTCATAAAAATGACTATTATGACCATTACAAAAAATGTTACAGTCCCTTTCATAAAAAATGGCCATATAGCCATATGAAAAAATGACCATTAAATGTTCTTTACAAAGATTAGCTAAACTTGAGTAATCAGTAGTCTAATGTCCATCTTGTGAAATTTATTTGTTTAGTCATGGTGTCAAATCCCCAGTCTTTCTTTCTCCTCTGATAACCAGGTACCTTTGTATATTTTTTGTTTTTTTTCCCTATGCTATTTGTCATAATCGTATAAGAGTTTCATGTATCTTTCCTCTATTATCTTTGTTGTATTTAAAGTTCTTTGATTCGATTGTGAATATGGGTTTTCTTCTATAAAAATTGGAACTAAAGAATGAGGATGAAATAACAGTTTCTTTTTATGTATATTATTCAATCTATCTGCTAACTCCATTGCGTTTGTCTGTTTTCTCCTAAATTGATGTTTTATTAATTCTTTTTCTGTAATTTTTGCAGGTTGTGTAACATACCTGAATAGCTTTTCAAGCCTAAGAAATATCTGGGAGCATTATCTGAATTATGTATGTTATTCTTTCCAAAAAAACCATATAATTTGATTTCTTCATTCAATTCACCTATAACATACTAATTCTGTTTTCTTGGGGGTTTTTGATTTCAGAATCACCTAATTCTATAGAAGAGAAGAGGCAATTTCTCAAACAATACGGTCTCGATCCCGATGAATTCCTCTTCGAACCTACTCCTTCGAAGGTTAGTCAATCTAAACGAAGATTGTCTTTTCTCATCCACAACTGATAGTAGATATTAATTCGAGAATTTCATTTAGACGACAAGGAATAAAGACCGGCAGAAGACCGGAAGAGGGAAACAAGCCGGACCACCACCGGAGCAATCTAAACCCAGGGAAACTCATAAATTGCTTCAGGTACGTTTACCAATTCTTTCACTATACACTTCAATCATTACAAGTTTACAACAACTATCTAAACCTAAATTCTCGAAGGGTTTTCGCTTCTTTAGCATAACATCAATCTTACCTCTTTGATTTCATGATTCCGGTGATTCTTAAACTTGAATCGCAGGTTCTTGGAGGGACAGCTAGAAGGAAGAAATTGCTGTCACCAAAGAGCATGGATGTTCGCCCTATGATGGAAGTAGTCAAAGGTGCAGCTTTTGGTATTTTACAGGTAGTAAACTCCACCCTTCAGTTCAAATATTAAAAATATGGTTTTCTTTAATAACTTTTGTATTAAAATAAAAAAAATGTCTGCTTTTTTTGATGATGGGCAGGAAATCTCCTACGGCTGGAGCCCTACCAGCAACAACTCTATAATTCCATACAGTCGTTACTAGAATTGACAACTTGGATTCGAGATAGTCGAACCGTGGCTCTTTGCTATGCATCTGGGGACTACCGTTCATCTGCTCCCCTTTCATCCTACTCCTAGTATGATTAATATGCATATTTGTTTACGCTTAGAGATTATAATTGTTTTGACTTTTTATGTTTTCTAAATTTTTAAAGATATAATAAAGGAAGTAAGGAGAGTCGTTGAGGGAGTGGTTAGTTTGTCCCTTCTTTTTGTTTGAAACCGATGAAGCTTAAAAAATTATTAGATTTGAAGTGTGTGCATCATCATCTTCCATACGCCAGGAATCTCAGGTTCCTAAAGCAAATTTAGCAAACGACTTTAAAAATGAAGATTGCATATTGGCGGGTCACATTGAGACGGGAACAGATGGGAAGTTCGGGCTACTTTTCAGGTATACATCTAATGTATCGTGTCTACTATTAACCATTATCTACTTTAGCTTAGTTTTGCAATGATAGTATCCATTTTCTTCGACATTTTTCAGTGGTTTTTGAGGGATTTAATTGGAATGCTTGGAGGTGTGATGTTCACATTCTACCAGGTGTGTTCTTCTGTTCATTATAGACCATCCTTATAACATTATACATAGGGTGTTCGATTTTCCTTCATTAAGGGGTGTGTAAATATGCATTCATTTATAACTTAAACCAGTTATATTTGAATTTTGTATTTTTTTTCAAGGCTCAAATCTAGACAGCAATGCCAAAATGTGGCGTCTGGTTGCCGATCTTATGAATGATCTTGGTATTGGTCCATTTATTTTTCTATACATTCAAAAGTATGCATGATTAAGTTGTTCTATTGTATACATTATTCTAATTATATTTTATCAACTTTTATTTACAAAAATTAACAATGGAACTTCATTCAGTGTATGTAATTAATATAATTCAGTCAATTTTATGATATACAAGGCTCTAACAGAAACAAATGGAAGTACGATGTTATAATAAAAATGTAAATAAAAGTATGATGCTATTTCTTTCATTTAACCATCATTATTTTTGTTGAATTTTATGTAGATATTAATGGCGGCTGGTGACACGTTTCGGGCAGCCCCGAGTGACCAATTGGGAATTTCGGCAGAAAGGACGGGATGCGAGATTGTTTTAGCTGAAAAAGAGAAAGCAAAAGCATCATCAGGTAGATAACTTCATCACAAGTGATAACTTAACTCGAGGGTATTTTCGGTATTTTAACGGCTACTAACACGTGATCTTGAAGTTCTTTTTGTGTAGTTCTATCACAGGCCGTTAAGAAAGGGAAAGAACAAGGTTTTGATATTGTTTTATGCGACAGATCCGGACGTAAGACATTTTGTTAATTGTTGGTTGATATTTCATATTTGTATTTAAGGGGCGTTTGGTTCGTAGAATGTTTTTAGAAGGGATGGAATCCATTAATGTAATTGCAATTCGGAAGAATTGTAATCCGTCAGGTGTTTGGTTGGCAGGAAATGGAATGAAATTCAGGAATTATACTTGAATAATTTAAAATTTCGGTTACGTTTAGAATTTATATTTTCATTTAATCTCAATATACATATAATGAGCGTATTTTGGTTTTTAATAAAAAACGAAGAGAAATTGAATTGCATCAAACGTGGAATTCGGTCAGAGTTGAGTTCTGTTTATTTGTTAACCAAACATGCGAGGGAATGGAATCTTCAATTCCAATAAACATGCCTTAAATTTCACCATAGTCGGTGCTTTAAGTAACCACTTTTTTTTCCTTTTTTATTTATATGATCTTTTTTTCATGAAATAGGTCTACATACTAATTATAGCTTGATGGAAGAATTGATAGCATGCAAAAAGGCTGTTGCAAAAATTGTCCCGGTTGCCCCTAATGTACGGTTAGCCCTTTTATTTCCATTATATGTGTTATATTTTTCGTATTGTTAAAATGTCAAAGAATAGCAATGTACTATTTATTTTGTCCCACATAGGTCACCCAACCTTTTTTCATGCATACAGAGTCATTGTAAAGCTAAAAATATTATTAATTATAATTTTGTTTTTGCTTGCATTACCAATTTAAATATACATTTATATTAATTCTTGAAATTTGCATGGGATGAAGGGAATGGTATTAGGGGTTATTTGGACCTAAATTTTCAAAGTATTATTGCGAATATAAGAATCAGAATTAGATAATCAAATAACTAAAACTTATGGATAAGTAGTTAGAATTAGTTTTCGTGCAACAACTCCAATTATTTGGTCCTAACAGTGATTACACCTATTGCAGATTTCTATGCGTAATTTATTCAGAATGTTTAATAATTTGTCTATGTTTTTATGATCTTCATTTTTTTAGCAAGTTTGGTCAAAAAAGGAAGTTACACAAACCAGAGCATGAAGATACAATTACATGTGGTGGCATGAAAAGTCGCTACATAAGGTAACAAAGGAATAGATGTTCAGTAAATTTTTATTTAAGGCGACATACTTTCATTTATTTTTTTATAGTAGTATTACATTTTCATTTCTTTCTATCTATTATGACAATGTTCTTTTTATTTCTTTTTATTAAGGCATTGTACTTTGGACATTCTAACCCATCGACCCGTGCAACGCACGGGTCACCCGCTAGTTGAAAGTTAAAAATTGAAATGGTTTGTGGGCTTATTACGTCTAGGAATTTATATGGAAATTCCAAAAGGAGTCACTTGCAAGTTGCAATATATTAATGAGGTTTGATGTCAAACACAATTATTAAGCTTTCAAAAAGTGGATGGGGGATTTAAGTAGTTATTGTAACTTTATATTAAACTGACATTAGTGATGTAAGCGAAGAAAATCTTGGAAGATTTGATGAATTATCATGGTCTATTCTCCTACGAAAAATTGGAATGTTACAATATGCTTAGGGTGATTTTATACATATTTCTATTATCTAATTATATCTGATTTGATTTTTTTGTCTTTTTATTTTTTTTTCTTTTGTCTTTTGTCTATTTTGTTTGTTTGTTGTCTTTTTTTTCTTTTTTTTATTAATAGTATTTGATTTATTATTATTATTATTATTAGAAAAACAATAACAATGAATTTATATTTTATAATTTTTACGTTTTAACAACAATAAACAATAGTTTTTTTAAAAGTAATTACGGCAAATCAAACGACGTTTATAACTTTATAAAATTATGTCAAATTCTACCAAAACGGTTATGTCAAATTTGAATGAATGTCAAATTAATAAATTTAGCTTTTATAATTTTTACGTTTTAGTAACAATAAACAATAGTTTTTCTTAAAGTAATTACGACACAACGAACGACGTTTATAATTTTATAAAATTATGACAAATTATATCAAAACGGTTATGTCAAATTCGAACTAATGTATAAAAATAACAATATAAATAATAATATAATGCAAAGTTTGATCCAATATTACGACTGGGTCGACGGACCAAGAATGACGGTTTCCGGCTAATAATAACATGAATTTCGATTACTTACAAATGGTATAACCTGAAGGATTTTATAAAAAATAAATTCTAATTCAACCACTTGATTTATAAACGACTGAATAAATTCGAACGAATAAAAAGAGGTATTAGATTATCAATAAACACGAACGGTCATAATTTTATATTATAAAGCTAATAATAATAAATTTAATAATAATAATAATAAAGAAAAAGACAATAAAAGACGAAATTGAGATAAAACAAATCAGTTAGTCAAATCAGGTGGTATAATATGAAATGGGGGTAGCTATAGCACAACGCTATGCTTAACATCATAGTTCTAGTATGCGTAGTATTAGAGTTTTAGATTTGGATTTTTAAGACTGATATAATGATCAACTTATAAAAATACAAAATATAAAAAGATTATGAGATGTTTTAAAATATTAACTTTTTAGGTAAATTTGATATTTTAAAAGTTATGAATAATAAATATGATTTTTAGAAATTAGGTTGAAAAATATGATATTTTGATGTTTAAGAATATATATACAAAATTTTCCCTAAAATTTAGAGCATTTTTCTTTTTAATCCTTTTGGATTTTTCTCACTGTACTTCAGAGATCATTACAATATAATCATGCACAAAAGGTATCATGCTCTATTGTTAAATAGCGATAGAAGTCTTCTTATATTGTTTCGATGACTTTTCACCTTCTTTCGATGTGGACAGGAGCAATGCAACAAGGAAAGCTTCCCAGAGAAAGTTTCGTTGCAGTTAAATCCAAGAGAGAAGTCTCTAAAGATGTTTATTTGCCTATGTCGGTTTCTAGATTATGAATATTAGGTTCATCAATATTTTTAATGCATGAATGAAATCTTAACCTTTGTCACACTCATAATATTTTTACAATCTAATTAAGATGCACCAATTTCAATATAAAATACCATAAATGACAACTCTTTAAATCTAAAACCTCAAATCGCACAGCTGACGATTCCACAATGTAACGTCCCAGTTTTTAGAGTAAATTTAAAGAAAAATTCAATAAACAATCTCCATAAATAACCACCATATTATTTAAATCCTTCAAAAACGGAATCATTTCTCAATCACCAAAACATTTAAATGTCAACACAATTCAACAATCAGCGAAGTCAAAATCTAGATATAGTTAAATCAAAACATAATCTCTAAAAGAAGTTGCACTAGTATGTACACGTCACGCCTTGCCATCGCCCACACCTGAAGTACCTGAAACAATGATTTAATAAGGAAATAGTAAGTACACAGCTTAGTGAATTCAACACATACACCATATATATCGATCATGAATAATCTACCCTTATCAAATGCACACAACATAGCCAATGCACACAACACAAACAAGGCACACATCACAACTACAGCGCACAATACAATCATTGCACCCAGCTCAATGACGACACTCAACACAACTACAACGCACAACACAGTCATGACATCTAGCTCAATCATGGCACCCAAAGTCAATGATGGCACCCAGCTCAATGATGAAACTCAACACAACTACAACGCACAACAAAATCATGACACCTAACTCAATCATGGCACCCGGCTCAATGATCGCTTGCTCTGTATCCACTCACACACCTACTAGACCTCTCATAGCCTAGTACTACCCACCTACATCCTAAACATCACACAAAAGCTATAGTAAATTATGTACAACTTCCATACAACATCATGATAAACTCACCTTGAAACAACAACTAAAGAAATCTGCATAGCGACTCAGAGGGTCCCACCAAGATCCACCCGCACACCTTATACTCCTATATAGGGGTGTGAGAAAAAACCGAAACCGAATAACCGAACCGAACTGAATGATGTTTGGGTTGTTTGGTTCGGGTTATTTGGTTTTCGGTTAATTTGGTTTGGTTAACCGAATAAGGATACCTTATTCGGTTTGGTTTTGGTTAAAATATAAATATTTTGGTTAAACCGAAAAAACCGAATAAATATTAATTAATATATATTTTTATTTTTTATTTTTTATAAATTAGTATCTTATATCTTAATTTATATATATATATTTGTTAATAGGAAATTTCTATAACTCGTTAATATGTTACAATGAATTAGTCCAACAACTTGATTACGTTACTTAATTCATATATATATATATATATATATATATATATATATATATATATATATATATATATATATATATATATATATATATATATATATATATATATATATATATATATATATATATATATATATATATATATATATATATATACTAGTTGTAAGACCCGTGTATTACACGGTATAATACAAAATAATTATTAAATAAAAAAACCTAAACACTAATAATTATGTATAACAAATTCTCGACAATATATAATGAAATTTTTGGATATATACATTATTAAATTAAACACTACAACATAATGTTGATAAACTTTGAACAATTATAACAAATTACAAATTTTGAAAAACTTCTTTGAATACAACATTTGTTGTTCTATTGCTAAGTTTATCGTCGTCTAAAATTAACATTTTTAATTTATCTTTACTTTTAACTCTTGAAAATATAACATACAACTTGTCGTGTGTGAAGACTGGTTGTCTCAGAAACAAACACACCTTTGATAGCGATTGCCGTTGACTATTATTTATTGTCATTGCAAAACATACAGTCAATGAAAATTGTTTTCTTTGAAATTTGAAAGAAATTCTTCTATCTGAAGGCGTCAAAGACATTTTGGAATAAACGTACGATTTCCAATATTATTTCAAGATATAATCTCCATTTCTATAACACGATTACCCAATAATATTGCTTCACTGCTAGGTGTGTACCCGCGCAATGCGACGACGACATTAGTATGTTGATGTTTTCAATTAAAATTAAAGTATGTAGTTTTCAATTAGAATATATTGTGTACTTATTATAATATATCGTTTCATAAAATAGTTTAGAATTTTTGTATTCATTTATGAATATAACATGTTTCATTTTAAAATATATATTTATACGAAACTGATCAATGATAGTGAATAGTAAAAAATGAGCCATCAATAAAACTTTTTAACGATAGAATTTGTAAAGGTTTACCAATGGATTTTCCATCACTAATATATTAAACGTAAATTTTTTACGTTCATGCATTTTGAATACCCTTAAGGCCGACCCTGGTGCGTGCGTGCGTGCATGCGCGTGTGTGCTGTGTTTTTTTATTATTATGTTAAATATTTTAATTCTATTATGGAAATTAGTTATTATATTTTTAATAGACATAATAAATCAAAGGTTATCCAAACTTAGTAAACTATATAAGATATATTAATTATAAAATTAGTATAATAAAATTTTTAAACGTAAATGTAGTTTTATGTTTGTTTTTGGACCTGCATTAAAGATCTATGGCATTCGAAAAAAAATCCATTAATCATCATGCTACCTTTCCGAAATTATTGACATATGTATCATCGATGAGAAGAAAATGACAATATGATGCATTCTCTTGTCATTTCATTTAAGTGATAATTAAATTGTTAGAATCCATTAATTAAATTGCTAGGTTCCTAATTTATTGCTTAAGTTATAAATTATTGGAATTAAATACATTCAATTCAAACAATTTTTTTAAGAAATTCAAAATTATGAGAAAATGACATGTGTCAAAATCAATGAGAAGATGACATGTGGCTTTGAGTTACTTATTTATTAGGGTAGGATATATATATATAGTCTATATATGTTTTTTTTTTTGAACGGCATATAGTCTATATATGTATAAATCTCAATTCGTCCAATAAGTGTCCAAAATCCAAACTCTACATACTCATTTGACTATTTTAGAATTGAGATCCTCTTTTATTTTTTGCCGACCCTTTTTTCCTCTTTATAGATTAGCGTTTAGCCATACCGACTTTAGTTACCGACCATTCCCTATGTGGCTTCGTAGTTTAGACACGTAAAAGTTAAGTGAATTTTTTTTAATTTTAAAGTTTATGTCTATTTTTCTTACAAAAGTTTATTTGGTTTAACCGGTAAACCGATTCGATTAAACCGTAACCGAATAAACCAAAACCGATTAAACCGAACCCTATTTGGTTTGGTTATGGTTAGTTTTAAAATACTAAAAAACCGAAAAAACCAAACCGAAAAAACCGAAAACCGAAAAAACCGACCGAATAACACCCCTACTCCTATAAGGTATAATAAGTTACTACATCGTATACTAGCTAACATAGTTACCTAGTTCGTGGTTCGCTTCGGTACGGGAACGAGGACCGGGAACGCGGTTCTACATATCAACCGTATCCGGTACGGAAGGGGGTAGGCTTATTTCGGTACGATACGGTACGGTGTACCCTTTAGTCTAGTACGATGTACCAATGACTAAAACACAAAACAGGAACATAAATACATAATTATGATTATCAAAACAGGAACAAAACAAGAATTCCCCTCTAATTACTAAACAGGAGTCACTACTTTTGGTTTTGGATGATGAAATTCGTATACCATTATGGATGTATTTATGGTATATGTTGGTGGGTTTACAGATAGAATAGTGAGCCAATAGAAATCGATCATTTATAGAGCCGGAGAAAGAAATCGAGGAGTCGCTACTTTTTCCAATCGTCAATCGCCTTCCCGCCTAACAGAAATTCGGTGCTTTAAACTTGAAATTGACGAACCAAAATTGCAATTGGAACACCGATTTAGAGAAAGAAACGCGAATCGGAAGTGATTGGGTCCGAATTGGACTTCGATTTGGTCCGATTTGGATTTCGATTTGGTTCGCTGGCGTCATCGTTCCGACAATCGATCCAAGTAGCGACTGGTGCGACTCTGTACCGCGTTTGGGTACAGAGTGTTCCTATCGGAATTCGTGGCTTGTATAGCGAATTAGGTAACTATGCTAGCTAACCTTACAATATATAGATACTTGTAGTATTATTTTTGTTATTAAGTCACATTTCAGCTTTTAACCCTAAACATGGAATCTGATGATAACCCTTTTAGCCCATCCTAAACCCAACCAATATAGGATCTTTTTATACAATCACTTAGTTCATCTTTTTAGGATTTCAAGGATGTAAGGCACTTACTCTAACTTTTTTTCTTGTATTTTCTACAAATTTAACAAGATCGGGTATCAATTCTGTCCAAACTCGGACTAGGTTGCAAAGCTTGTCACTTCCAACCTAGTAAGAGTCATTCATAAATTATGGGAAAATGTAGCATAAACTAGATCCTAATATAAGACTACATGGCCTAACCTCATGACATTTACATTCTCTAATAATTCTGAGTGAATTCAACAAGTGGACTTATTAGTTTAGTCAACGAGCATGACCAGACCCTAAAGAATCAGTCCAAGCTCTAAATGAGTTAAGGACTGGGTTCTATAATTTGGTATGGACAAACTAGACACCCAACCTGAACTAAGGCCCACTGACCTTACCCTAAGTGAGTTTTATACAATTTTTAGTGATTTTTCCAAAGACAAATGACTTAATCTGTCAGGATTATGAACTAGTTAATGGAAATTGTCAATTTCATCTGACCTGGGTTTTGAATCAGATCAAACCCTTATGAGGGAAGAAACTAGACACCAAGACCATTTCTGAACTAGCTATTGCTGCTCCTTCTCATCCCATAGAAAATCCTGAAACAATCTCTCCTTGGTCTTCCTTGATAACGGTTAGAAAGAGAGAAGGGTAAGCTATGATTTTATTTTCGTGACATACCAAGATGGACACAAGAAAGAGACATGAGAGGGGTTCGGGTCTCCCCAATGCAAAGCTACATAACAGCAACACCTTCCCATAGGAACTCTATCGGCATGCAACAAGATCCTCAACCCATTCCTTCTTTCTTTTCCCGCAACCAACTCATGGAAGAAGTGGGTTATCGACTTCAATTTCACGTGAATAAGAGTTAAGGTACACCGATCCAGCTTATAACAGGCTATGGATCGAGAGTTACGCATGGACCATCACAACCAAGGCCTTAAAGGTCGATTCCCTCCTTCTCAATCATCCAGCAACATCCCTAGACGATTTCCCATGCCATTTCACTTATTGACATATTTGGTCCTTAATAAATATTTTTAATTCACCCAAAACCATAATCTTCCAACAATCTAAGTATCCTGAATAACACTTAGCCCCCTTTCAAATTATAATTATTAATTTAGGATTGTTATTATTATTATTTCTATTATTATTATTATTATTATTATTATTATTATTATTATTATTCGTAATTACAACGTACCAAAAAAATGGGATGTTAACTCTCTCCCACTTATCACAATTTCGTCTCCGAAATTCAACCCCCACGCACTATGTCACAATCCTATCATACCACTCTTGATCTATATTATTTCATCTTCTTCCCAACAGACTGGGTTCTCACGCCTTCTTACGTACGACATCTCGTGGAGTGGCATACCGATGCTATAGTTGGCAACTGTTAGCGAAGACGAACTCAACAAATGGGAGGTAAACATCCTAGCTACCCCTAAAGTCCAAAACACTTATATATGAAACTTGATACGTCCCATTCCGTCCCTGACCACCAATACTTCTTCCTTACCATAAATAATTAGTTCTCCCCCAATTGGGTTCAACCCAATCCTCCTACTGATTACTTCACAACATGCCACCTACCCCTGCTACAATGCTCAGGACTCTTTTAAAAAACCCACCCACCCCCACTCCATAGCCCCCATCTCTCCTCGATGTATCTAGTTCGTCTTCCTACCTTCATAACAAGAGGCAATCGACAGTTTTGTTGACTTCTCCAGGCATCAGTTTCTGGTGGGTGAAATTCGGCCCATAACTTGGCGGGGCAACACAAATGGTATTGCAGCTATAATAGTGTTTGATCCCCTTTGCCCGATTCCAGACCTGCAGATCTAATCCTTTCATACGCAATTATGATTTTTCTCGTGTTATTAAACAGCTCCACCCAGACAAGATGAGCAATTTTTATAGGGTACAAAGAAGATTGTTTCTAAGGGTGGTTGCCCCCTCTATTCAAATTGATGTACAATTTTGAATTTTTCAGTCAAACATTGTTTCTTCGAGGGCGATGATTATCTTCATAAATCAACAGCACTATAAGATCAAACACTTGCACAATGTTGACACTCTTTAACGAAATCACATGAAAACCAATATATGAATTGGAACAAGTGGAGATTGGATAATTGGAAGATCGATTAATGGACGATGTAGGATTCGAGAACGAAATCAACAGCTTCATTTTTCTCTGAATTGGATTTTGAATCTGAGTTTCTGAATCTGGTTTTCTGGATTGGAGAACGAAATCAACAGCTTCATTTTTCTCTGAATTGGAACAACAACTTCGTTCTTCTCTGATTTGATCGATTAATCTTTAACAATATTTAACGATTTCAACAACTTCATTTTTACCTCCTGACCCTCAATTGTCAGTTTGTTATTTTCATCGGTATTTCCGGCAAGATTGTCGGTTACTTATGGTATTATTGCATTTAATCAAGACTGTAATGAGTTCCTTGTTTTCATCGGGGAATTCTTCTTTATCGGAGGCTTGGGAAGAAGGATTTCGTCGACTGATTGACGCGCGTGCGAGAGAGAGAGAGAGAGAGTGTGTGTGTGTGACGTGCGGGTGGGTGGGGTTTTTATTTTTTTAATTATTAGTTATTCAAAGAATACAATTTCTTTTTTATAATATGAAAAGGTATAAAAGACTTTTCGCTTGGACCAAGGACCTCACGCGTGCGTTTCCAAAACCACAAGGTCTAGACGCGTGCAAATCTCAATACTTGGACTATATCTGCAAACTCAACCAAACCACAGAGACCATGAGACCATCTCAAATGGAAGTTTAACGAAATTAAAGTAAATATAATATAGGAGAGAGATGGGGTATAGTTCAGGATTTTAATGAAATTATGGAGTAAAACTCAACTATACTTCTTTCTCACTCCTATATGACATTCCATTAAACTTTTTAAAGTTAAATACATTGAGAATGACATGAATGTAATTTACTCTAACTAAATATAACATAAGATAAAATTTATTAACCTCATGTATTATTAACCTATAGTATATAATTAATATAGAAACGAACCTTGTATGTTATTAACCTAATATAATTAATAAGGAAACGGACAGAGCAGACTACCTTAGTTTTTGTTTTGTTTCAACAATTAAAGAAAAATTAATTTGTTTAACGTAAGGTTTCTCCAAGATTCACAGATACCAAAACACCCCCCCTTCTCCCACCCCACTCACCGTAACAACTGTGCTTCTTTCCCTATCCCCCACCCTCACCATCCCTTTTTTTCCAAATCTCACCACTCCCCCTTCTCTCTCCCTCACTGTAACACAACCAAAAAGCATAAGCTTTCCCTCTGAATCTTCAATTCCAACACTGTACTATCGAGACTACTACTGTTTGTCTGGGTTGTCGAAACAACGCCAATGTGGGAATTTTCCGACGAACCGTTAGCGGATTTCATGAATTTATGATACTTCTTGATCTTGTCTGAAGGGGTTTTGATAGCCTGAGAAAGAATGGGAGTTTCGTGATCTTTTGTTTGGTGTAAATCGACAATGTGAGGTGAGTTTTGAAGATTTTCATTTGGGTTTTATTTTGAATCGTTTCATAGATGATGGTGGCTGCGATTTCTGAAACAACAAACCAATCAAGACCACCGTTGTTACCTTCTGAGAAAGATAATGGAATTGTCGGCCCTAATAAATCAACAAGACCTAAATCGAGACAAGTTTCGTCGAGATATTTATCCCCTTCCCCTTCACCTTCGCCTTCAACTTCGAATTCGTCGTCGTTACCCACACCCACACCTTCACGGCGCTTCCCATCTCCTCTCGTTTCGAGAAATTCGACTACTCCGGCAGCAAAACGGTCTGTTTCCGCTGACCGGAGACGATCCACTAGACCGGATCTTAACTTGAAATCTAACAATGCCGGCGGTGGCGGCGAGGTGTCGGCGGCCACTAAGCTTTTAGTAACATCCACACGAAGTTTATCCGTTTCCTTTCAAGGCGAAGCGTTTTCGTTACCGATTAGCAAAACAAAAGCAACACCCACTTCCCCTAACTCAACTACTTTCCGAAAGGGCACCCCCGAAAGAAAACGAACCGGTACACCTCTAAGAGTCGGAGATCACGCCGAGAATACAAAACCCGCAGATCAACACCGATGGCCTGCGCGCACCCGTCAATCAAACCAAACCGTTTTATCCAAAAGTTTGAGTTTAGATTGCGGCGTCGAAAAGAGCAACATAATCGGATCTGGAAACGTAATCAGAGCGTTACATCAATCCATGAACATGGATTCCAGAAGAGCATCAGTCGACGGTGGCGGCAGATTATCTCTCGATTTGGGTAACACCGTACTTTCAAACCCAATTCAACAAAACCCAAACGGGAATTCATCAGACACCGATAGCGTCTCATCTGGTAGCACATCTGGAGTTCAAGAACACCGCACCAGAGGGGCAGTCATGTCCGCTAAATTCTGGCAAGAAACAAGTTCTCGAATGAGAAGATTACAAGATCCCGGTGCACAATTTTCAACTAGCCCCGTATCAAAAGTAACCCCATCAAAATTAGCCAGGAAATTTTCAAGTGATGGACCGTTATTATCACCAAGAACAATGGCGTCCCCGAACAGAATGAGACCCGCATCACCAAGTAAGTTGATGACATCATCAGTGACATCATCGCCTGCTAGAGGGATGATTAGCCCTAGAAGGAATTCGGTTTCTGGGATTGTTAGTAGTGGTTTTGGTGAAACGCCTTCTGTTCTTAGTTTTGCTGTTGATGTTAGAAGAGGGAAAGTTGGTGAGAATCGAATTGTGGATGCACATTTATTGAGGCTTTTTTATAATCGGCAATTACAATGGCGGTTTGTTAATGCTAGAAATGAAGATACGTTGTTGAAACAAAGACATAGTTCGGAGGTATGTTTGAATTTTTGTATTTTTTTTTCGTTCATAGAATCTATCACATAACATTTTGACATTTTCTCTATCAATAAACGTTTCTTTTTTATAATCGGAAGTTAAACGTTTGATTTATTTCCAGAAAAATCTATGGAATGCATGGATTACAATATCCGATTTACGCGATTCGGTCACCAAAAAAAGACATAGGTTGCAATTGCTTAGACAAAAACTCAAGTTAGCCTCCATTCTTAAGGAACAAGTAAGTTTTTCTCATTTTCATGGACTAAAAATGAAAAACATTGTGATTTAATTAATGAAGTCTAAATATTGGCAAATATAGATAGCTTTTTTGGAAGATTGGGCTTCTTTAGATAAAGATCATTCGATATCATTGCTTGGAGCAATTGAAGCTTTAAAAGCCAGCACTCTTCGTCTCCCTGTTGGTGGAGCAATAGTACGTGTTTTTACTCTTTTGCCCTTCTCATTTCCAAGCTTTTCAATTCAACCCTTTCTCAAATCCTGAAAGTTGACAATGGTGTTGACCTTTTCAGGCTGACCTTCAAAGCATGAAAGATGTTATAAGTTCAGCACTGGATGTGATGCAGACCATGTGTTTGTCAATATGCTCACTCTGTGTGAAGGTAATCTATTCTAATCTCACTTATTATTAATATTATCTAAAAGAAAGTTATCTTTTGGTGGGCCCGGGATTTAAATTGGAAAATGTTTTTTGTTTTTCTTTTCAGGTGGAGGAAGTGAATTCAATGGTGACGGAGCTTGCAAATGTGTGTGCAAAAGAGCAAGCTTTGCTTAGGATTTGCAAAGGCTTAATGTCAATGTTAGCAGCCCTTAAGGTAAACTTTAAAACTATCTGCCATTTTCTTTTGAGATAAATGCAAGAAATAGCAACCTACTTTCGATTCTTTATTAGAGTAAGTTAGATTTTTATCGAAGTTTTATAACGATTTTCGTCCC
Organism: Cichorium intybus; assembly: GCA_023525715.1. Taxonomy (NCBI): domain Eukaryota; kingdom Viridiplantae; phylum Streptophyta; class Magnoliopsida; order Asterales; family Asteraceae; genus Cichorium; species Cichorium intybus. The sequence goes on along the minus strand of CM042015.1, from coordinate 6,989,149 downwards.
TATGTCTGTCTAAGATAACGGCCTAGCTGTTAAAAGTTTTGTAAATGACCGTTTTGCCCTTGGATTGAAGCTGAAAAAGCCACAGGGACCGAATTTGTGATTTTCTATTGTTTTTTAGTTAAGGTTCATAACGTTTTATATTTTAAATTTATACGCTGCAATAAATGAAACAAGAAGTTGCAAAATCAATATATGCACATATAAACCATTTTAATACTTAAAATATAAGAGAAAATTACAAATTTGGTCCCTGTTGTATGCTGGTTTTTTTTTTTTTTTTTTTCAGTTTTAGTCCAAGGGAAAAATGGTCATTTTCATAGAAAATCAACTGCTAAGCTGTTAACTTAGACGATAAAGGGATCAAAATCGTTAGAAAACTTCAAAATAAGGACCAAATTTGCAATAAAAAATTTTGGACCAACATGTAATTTACTCCTTTTTATTACATTAGTGTACATCACTTTTTTTCTTCTTAAGACAATCTACTTCGATAACTTATACCCTGTTATTGCTATCGCTAAAATTTAAAGATTTTTAAAAGTACAGTAAAGAATTGAAAAAGATGCTAAAATAAACAAATCGATGAAAACATATTGCTATTTCTTGCATTATCCCCTTTTCTTATTATGTTTAAACCCTATTTCCTTTTATAATACTTTTGTTAACAAATTCAACAGGTGAAAGATTGTAGTTTGCGAACCCATATGTTACAAACAAAGTGTGTGAAGAAACCACATTTGTAGAACTGATATTTTTATTCAAGAAATTGCTAACATTACACCAAGTGAAGGATATCAAGTTTCCGGAGGTAATAAAGTAGATGACTTTTTGGCTTGTTTTCTTTTTTTCTTTTTGTTTGGGGAATTTGCTGTGTATTTTCTTGAGATTTGCAAGAAAAGAAAATGTAGTTTGTTTCTAACTAATCTAGCTATTTTTTTTTTTCACAATGTATGTATATATATAGGATATGTAATTCCACTTATTTAATTCTCTCATGTAATTTGGTAAAGTTTGGACATTGAGCATTTAGTGCTTTTTGGGTTGTACTTTGCTGCAATTGAATGGTACCATTTTTGAAGCTACCACCATTTGTTTTTTTAATAAACGATCAATGATAATTTAAGAGAAATTTGATTTCAGTTGGATATATTAATTTCTAGGGTTCTTAGCCCATTCGTCTAACTTGATTACATAATTTAATAATCATAAACCCAGTAGTACCTAACCCCAGACCAATCCCAAAGCCCAAAAGACTACTACACTTTCTTTTTCCTGTATTTAAAGATACTACATACATGCTTCATGTTCTTATCGCTCAAAAGTATAATGACTGCCCACAAGGTGTTCGATGAAATGCTTAAGCCATTCTAAGAAACTGAATATCTCCCTTTTCTTGAAGGGGTTGACTTAGATTCATCAGGATTAGCAGAACCAAGACTCTCAGATGAATCCGAACTATTCTCTCTAGTCCCACTTTTACTCGACCAAATCTTTGAGAATATTTTCTTAGTTGCAAGCAACCCTTTGACTCTAGGAACCGAAGCTTTGTCTGATACAGTACTCTTATGACCATGGTGGCTCATTCTCAAGGCTGCAAGCTCTTCCTTCAAAGCCTTGAGTTCTTCAGCTGTTGCAACACCATCCCAATCATCTTCTTGATTAGTTGCAGGTTGTCTGCCATGGGAGACATTGAGAGCTTTTATTGATCTGGGAAGATCGGGAGTGCTACTACCCGATGAGGTGGCGGCTCGAGCTTGCTCAAAGAAGAGAACTTGTACTGTGACACGTAATGGAAGACGCTCGTTTTGAACCGCGTGCATACATGCATCTACCGAAAGCTTCTTGCAGTCCATTAGCTTGCATATTCTCTTTCTTTCACTCTTAGTGATCCCGGGGTGTGCCTACATAACATAATAAACAATATGTAAATCCATATCTTGTGTTTCAAGAGCATCATATGAGATGTAAATCAAGTATACAGTAGTCCACCACCAGTGGGTGGGGCACAATGCACAAAAGGAGCTTAATCCATATTGGAGTTAGTACTCCAATACCGGATAAGTCTCCTTTTGTGGGGCCCCGACACTTATGTCAGCAACTAGCAAGCTGCTGACATAAGGGCCTACAAGAGAGGAAAGAAAAAGATTCAACTTTTACCTTAAGATACATATCAATGGCGCGATACAACCCATCGTGAGAAGGTCTAGAGAAACAATTCACCATTTCCGCGAGATCAACAAACACCCCTAAAGGCAAATTCGGATCTTTTGATATTTCAGTCAAATAAGAATCAACCAATTTAACCACCATCAACTTCGAAGCTTCCGATAAAATCCCTCCTTTCATTCTTCCCGTTTCTTGAATTTCATCTTCAAATTCACCATTTTGATCTTGAACAATAAACTCTTTCACGATTTCTTGAACTACATTCACATCATAAATCGTACTTTCGGACTCACCTTCTTTCATTTTAATCAAAAGATCTTCAACACTCGCCTCCTCAAGTTGTTGACCGATCCGTTTGACCAATACCCTTTTCACCATCTCACCCGAATCCACCACACTCGCCATTTTCAACAACTTTAACAAAAAGCCACACGAAACACTTCCTTTTTCAGATGGCAACAACCAAGAAACAATCTCGATAACAGACCGCGCTTTTAACACATCATCATCATGTACAACACCATGTTTAAAACCCGGTAATCTTCTTAAAGCAAAAGCTTTCAATCCTTCACCAATCACTTCATTACAAACCAAACCCTTATTTTTAATACTCACAAGAACCCGTTTATATAAACCGATTTCCAACTCAGCCAAATCCTCAACCCACCAATCTTTCGGAACCATTCGCGCTCTAACAACCCCTAACTGTTCATTCACATTTTCTTCCGGAAGCTTCTTACGGTTATAAGTATACGACCAGTCAACCTTTGACACGTCAACCGAAGCCTTCGAGGCTATGGAATTAATGCAAAGGTTGACTAGCTTTGGTTCTTCGGTCAATGAGGTCATGTATTTAGTGGTTTGAAGTACAATGATTGAATCTTTCCAACTTCTGAAAATACTTGTGTTGAGGAAAACACTTAGTTTGTATACGAGGTTTCCTTTATCGATTGTTTCGTGCATTTCGAGGTAGTCGGCTGCACAATATGTGGAGATCACATTGTACGCGTTTAAGGTTACGGTCATACCGTAACAGAATTTGGCGCATATTTCGAACGCGGTGGGCCCGCCCGGGATTTCGTGGATGTTGAATTCGTTTGCGTCTCCTTCGGTTGTGGATCCGACTAGTTTTTGTAAGCGACCACTTTTTGATAAAAGGGGGAACTGAAAATGAAAAGCGAAATCTTTGTTATGGAAACTTAAAAATAACGTTTTTATGATTTTTTGTCTTGGGCATTGTCAAAAGATTCAAGCTTGCAAGTTTGATATTAGATCAAAAAACATGGCTGAATGCGGTGAAATGACTAAGTTTATATATAATGAATGAAACCGTAGTGGGATGCCTAGTTGAAATAAGTTAATTTGGATTTTAATGCCCATTAAAATGATGAATTGGAAATATATCTATTTTTAAAAAATATTTATTATTGAAGTTTGCAGAGTTCAATAGATTGTAGGTTTTAAATGACAAAGTTGTGTAAAAAGTCGACAATGCATTAAATTTTATAGAGGTGAATACACTTTGGATGCCCTTATGTCCGACAAATTACAAGAAAGACATTTATATTTTGGGCAGTTTTGTTTTTTAACCATTAATGATTTATTTATTTCGAATCAATCTAAAAGTTTAAATCATTATTTAAATTAACTATTTTGATATGTTATATTTTGCTTGTAATTTTGTTATAATAGGTTCCTTCGGTGAATTTCCAAATCAACCATCTTGGCATCTCTACATGGCAAAATAATTAATTTAGAAAAAATATTTAAAACTTCTATGGTTGGACTAAAAAAAAACTATAAGTGATTAAACTGTAGAATAAATCGATTTTTCTCTAAAAATGATTGAAACTTTTATGATTGGATTAAAGAAAACAATTTATAGGCGATTAAACTCTAGAATAAAACGGGTTTTCTCTAATTTGTCCTTATGAGTAACATGTTGATAAAAGATTATTACATGTCATGCTTTTTATTGATTGTTAGCAACAGATTTATAACTCGTTGCTAAAGATAAATAAGAAATCACCCCTTCTTTGTTACATGGTACTATATCTATGTGTGAGGCAAACTTTTTATTGATTGTTTGAAATATTTTTTATTTTATGATTTTATTATGTAGATCAACATACCTTGTGTAGATAGAACTTTGAATCTCCTACGTTAATGATGACGTCAGTTGCCAGCTCCGATGTCACATACCTACAAGAACATATATTCGTTACTCATAACCGATGGTCAAAAACCAGATCAATAACAATAAAACATTATTAAACCATAACCCAATTGAAGAATTTATAGTATGAATAAAAAACATGAAGAAAAATTTCAAAAACCGAAATGAAATGCATCTGTAATGGAACATTACCAGACATTGTCGCCATCGTTCTGAAACGAATCAGGCTTCGATCCAAGTTTCATGAACTTCATCTTCAACAGCTTCTATAGACTATAATCCACTCGAATTTAATAAACTTTGAAACACATAGTTAAAATAAAATCGACTTTTAAAGCTTGTGGGGGGGTTTTTTTAGAGAGAAGAGAGGAAGAAATGAGATCTCAGAAATGGGTATGAATATATACTTCTTGAAAAGAATCTTGACACCACTGTGTGTGAACTGTGTGAAAGATAAAGGTCTAGAGAGAGAAAGTGTAGAGAGAGAAGTAAATGGGTATTTTTAATTCGTTGATAACTTGTAGACGAAGAAGTGGGAAGAGAGACGATGTGTCCTGGATCAACGGCAAAGCCCACGGAGCCCGGGGCAACCCGGTCAGCGCAGGAGACATGCCCAACAGTAACACACACTCTTTCACACTAAATTATTCTTCCTCTCTCTAAAAAATACCAGTAGAGAGAGAAACAAAGACACCCCACAAATCACAAATCTGACTCCACCTCGTTGTTTCTGATTTTTCTGATAACAAATGAAAATCTTGAAGCTTTAATTTGAGATTAAATAAATCAGATTTCTTTCAAATGAAGATCGCGAAAACCTGCAAATATGAAAACAACAGCATCACTGTATCAGTTTCAGTCGAATCTTGATGTATTGTCTGTGTGTGTATTTGTTTATATATATCGTGAGATGTGTGTGAAATCACACATGTAACTATGTGTGTGGTGAAAAAGGGGTAAAAATGACATAACTGATAAAAACAGAGCACCCACATGTTCAAGAATGGACCCATCAAGAAATGAAACCAGATAACACAGGGAACAACAAAAGGATGCAAGAAAGACGACATACCCCCACCCCCAACGAAAAAGACAAAAACACCCTTTGAAAAAAGATAAGTTATTTTCGAATATATTGAACACAAATCCAATATTACACCAATACCCAATTTCGCTGCCTGCTTTAGTGTTTGTCCATTTTGGTAAAGATCCCACAAACACACAATTTCAATAGAACCATCTTTCGTGTAGGAAAAAGATAGAATCTTTCCGTTTTGAATGGGATTTTTTGAATTATTTTTTAAGAAAATGTATAAAGAAATGGAAACGAAATCTTTTACCTTTGAGTTCTTCCTTGAAAGAAATTTTTTTGTTGCAGAGATCGAGGGGAGGGAAATGTAGTTATTGAGATGAAGAGTAACAGAAGCTAATTTGCTAACATTGCACGCCATTGCTGACAATCAGCTTTTTTGCTCATTCTTTAAGGTTTAAGACTTTTTCCCAGATCATTACTTGTAAAACAAAGTAACAGTACTTGATCGTATGCTTGAAATTGTATTTTAATCCAGAATATGAATATAAACTATAAAGTACCCTTGTGGTTGTGGTAAAATGTTAAATTTAACTGGTTGAAAGTTACACCAGTTTTGTTAAAGAAGTAAACAAAATATTGATTAGAATTGAAAAGAAAAGATATCAAATTAAACTGATTTTTATAAACGGTTTTTCTCCGTTTTTCAAAAATTACATCTTCTCCGGAATGCTTTGTTAGGCTGAAAGGTGTGCAAGACACCCATGACAACCCAAGACTTCCGACAACTCAGCGTCATGTCACCAATACTTCCAAGACTTCCACTAGGGGTGTGCAAGACTCCCATGACAACTCTTTTAATTTCCACGTCACAATTTTATTTTCCAATTTTTTAATTAAAACCAAACATTAAATTAAATTTAAATAAAAACATTATATTAATTAAAAACCATAATATTAAAATAAAAAACATTACATTAAATTAAAAAAGACATTAAAAAATTAAACATGTCCTAAATTAATTTAAAATAAAAAAACATTTCCTAGTCGTCGTCGTTGTCGGTTTCGTCGTTGCGATTCGTGTACACGTACTCCGTCAAATCGTGTCGGAGATTGGCATTTATTTCCGCATTGTGTATTTCTAGTACGCGACTAAAGTATGACTCGCTACCGGGAACAAATTGTGTCGGCACCTGTGTCATATGATGAGGTTGATAGATGCAAATATTCTGACATTTTTCTTCAATTATCATATTGTGTAATACGATAACACTGTACATTACTTTGCGTATGTTGTCGAGGTGCCATGCTCGTGACGGGTTTTGCACTATAGTCCATCTCTTTTTTAGGACACCGAATGCACGTTCCACATCTTTCCGTGAGGACTCTTGACGTTGCGTGAATAGTACCCGTTTCTCGTCAATCGGGTGTTGGTACGCCTTTACAAATGTTGAATAATTTGGATATATGCCGTCGGTGAGTAAATACCCACGTGAGTATTCGGAGTCGTTCACTTTAAACGGAACGTCGGCCGATTTGCCTAGTAGGATATCGTTGAATATCGGCGATGAATCTAGAAGTTTAGGTCGTTGTTCGCCCCCGGAACCCCGAAGTACGCATGCCAAATCCATAAATCTTGTGACGCCACCGCTTCTAGTATTAGGGAAGGTGTGTCGTGATGACCCCCGGTGTATTGTCCTTTCCACGCGTTTGGACAATTTGCCCAATCCCAATGCGTACAATCTATGCTGTCGAGCATACCCGGTAGACCATGTGACTGGTGATGTGCCGCATATAGTTCTTCAACATCGTTTCGTGTAGGTTTTCACAAATAAATAGGACCGTATAACTCATAAATATATTCACAAAAAGCATACATACTTTGCCGAGCGGTTTTTTCCGACGTCCGCAAATATTCGTCCACGGCGTCAAAAGTGTATCCATAACCCAAAAGACGAAGAGCCGCTCCACATTTTTGGTGTGGCGTAAAACTCCATTTTGCCTCGTCCGTCGTATCGTAATTGGAAAAGTTCGTAGTTGGCTTCCAAATCGTGCACGATCCGTAGAAACATTGATCGGGTCAAACGAAACTGGCTTTTGAAATCCCTGTCGTCATACACGCAATCTTCGGAAAAATAGTCGTGAATAAATTTTTCGTGTCTTTCTTTGCGGTTTCTATTTTTCGCCGCTAATCGCCGCCTTTTTTCCGGAGTTTCTGCTCGGTTCACCAAAATATTCGCGACTTCCATCATTGCCGCGAATACCAAATCATCACCCGAGTCGTCTGAATCCGAATGGAAATCCATATGTATATTGAAAGAAAATGTACTTTTGTATTTGAAGTTGTGTGTGATATGTAGGGCTGTATACGAACCAAACGAACACGAACGGAGGCATGATCATGTTCGTTCGTTTAAATTTAACCGAACAAATGAACGAACACGAACGCATAAACAAACGAATTTCCTTGTTCATGTTCGTTTATGTTCATTCATTAAGGTTCTAAACGAACATAAATAAACGAACATAACAAACGAACTTAAAGCAACCTAAATAAAGATAACCAATTTAGGCCAAAATAACTATTTTACTCAAACTTTATGTTTCTTTTCCAACTATTACATTGTAACCATTATATATATATATATATATATATATATATATATATATATATATATATATATATATATATATATATATATATATATATATATATATATATATATATATATATATATATATATAAACGAACGTTCATGAACGTAAATGAACGAACAACATTAATGTTCATGTTCGTTCGTTAAACTAAACAAACAAACAATCTTGTTCATGTTCGTTCATTTACTAAACTTGTTGTAAGACCCGTGTATTACACGGGATGAAACAAAAAACTATTAAACAATAAGATCTAAACATTAATAGTATTACATAAGAAACTTTCGACAAGATATGACGAAATTGTTAGATATATACATCATCCAATTAAACACTAAAACATAATTGTTGATAACATTTGAATAATTACACATCAAATTTAAGTCCAATAATCAAGATTAAAGTTCAAACATCACTAAGATAAGAAAATGTTAAATGTAAGAATCTACTATAATTGTAAGAAAAGTAAAGTCCTTGACAAACCGAACCTGTTGAACACTACTTTTTTTTAAATGAAAATAACATCCTACATTCACAACCAAAAACAACAATTATACATACAAAACCAATATAACGGTTAAAATCTTTAAAATGTAAAAGAATGACCATATTGATCTTAAAATTAAAAATCAGCTGAGAAAGAAGCGTTGGGTTTCTTTACCCCGTGTTGGGTTTCTATCGTAGCATTCTACATATATTTCTTTATGTTACATAATCAATTTCCAATATTTTATTATTAAGACATTTCCAATTGTAGTTTTTTTCTAAACCAAACCTTGCTCTTTAAAGCCTTGCATCTGGAATATGAAAGCACAAAGTTAATATGTGAAGAAATAAGAACAGTGTAGGATGTATGTTCAATGATGATGTTAATTTAATTGGTAAGAGTTTATTTTTTAAGAATCATCGTAAGTTGTCCTTTTAATTCAAAGTTATAGTAGACGAATCATAATAAAATTTTCGTCTGTGGTTAAATCAAACAAAATCCAAATTATATAATAAATTTGTCAATGGACAAAAAAAATTAAAAATAAATGCATTAAGTACACTAAAAACCGTTTTACTTGTTTTTTTAATACCAATTAATGCATTAAGTACACTAAAACATCAAAAATTAGTTTTTTTTTTAATTCAAAATTATGAGGAAATGACATGTGGCAAATTCAATGAGGAGATGACATGTGACTTTGAGTTACTTATTTATTAGGATAGGATAAACGAACTTCCCGCCGAACAAATCACGACGGTTCGCTGAACGTTCAGTTCGTTTACAGCCCTGGTGATATGTGTTTGAAAGGTATATATATATATATATATATATATATATATATATATATATATATATATATATATATATATATATATATATATATATATATATATATATATATATATATATATAGTGAAATTAAAAAAAAAATGAATTTTTTTTATTTCCAACGTTCGCCAACGGTCAAAAAAATTGAAAAACTCGAAGTCTTCACGCATCCTTGGTACGACCACCGGTGGACGCAGGCCTTGGAGGACGCGGGGGGGGGGGGGGTGGTGTAACGACCCAAACTAATAATATAAATATGAAAAAACAAGGTGTGCGTAATTTAAAATTTTATGTATATTTTTACAAGAGAGTATGTTTGTAAGGGTAATTTAGTTATTTTACCATGAGAAGGGTAATTTGGTCATTTGACCATATACAAGAATTATTATAAAAGTATAATTCTAGTTTGGACCAAAAATGTAAGAATTTTAGCTTCATGTGGCCAAATTTAATATTTGTGTCAAAAGTCCAAGGAATGAAAGTTCAGGGACTAAAACTGCAAATATGGAAAATATAAAAATGAGAAAATATCTCATTAATCCTCATAAATTCAGAAGAGTCTAGAGAGAACGAGAGAAGAGAGCACGGGAGGAGAAGAAGATCAAACATCGTTGCAAAGAAATCAAAGGAACACAATTGGAACTAGTGATTCCAAGCTTCAAGAGGTAAGGTTTCCAAGTTCTAGGCTCCAAAATTCTTGAACGGGAATCAAGTTTTGATTTCTGATTTTCCAGAAATCATGATTCCAATGGAACCATCAAATTCATCTTGCTCAAAATCATCTATTTAACATGTTCTAGTAGTTGAATATGTTGAATAATCAAGAAAATATTATTTTTTCTCAAGAACCCTAAGTCACGGGTTTGAGTGTCCAGATGGTTTTGATTAATCTAATGTGTTAGAAAATGTGAAAGAAACATGTAATAGTCATTAATTCAAAGGAATTGAAGCTTAGATGCCAAGAAATGATGAAATGGGTTTTTAGCTCAAGAACCCTAGAAATGGGTTAATGAGTTGAAACTGATTTCAAATGGCTCTAATGGTTTAGTTAAGTTAAAAATGTTGTAAAAGAAACAAGAAATCAATTCATAAGCTTGAAAATTCAATAAAATGATTTTTAGTAAAAAAATGTTGATTTCGGAAGAATTTTCAAGATTTTAAAGAAGGTTTGATGATTTTGAAGTTTAAAAATTAAGTGTAAGTTGGTATTTAGGGCCTAGATATGACCCTAAACCAATTAAGTCAAGTATTAAGAACATATCTTAAAAATCATCAAAGTATGTTGCTATTGTTGAAAAATTGGAATTTTGTTCAAAAGCCTTAGAATTCAATTTTATATGATCAAATTAATTCCAAGGGGTTTTAATGAGTTCCATATGTGAAAATTGTTGAAATAAGTCAGTAGAAGTGATTAATATTAGACAATTTCGGTTTTGGACAACAAAATGCAAAAACGGGAATGTTTGGAAAATGATTTAAATCTATGATTTTTATGGTTAAAAACTTGAAGTAAATGAATGGTTTTGGTCATGGAACAAACCTTAGTGATTAAGTCGTGTATTAAGGGCTTAAAATGAGGAAAATGAGAATTTATACCATAAAAATCGCAGTTTCTGGTTGCTGCAGCCTAGGTCAGGACGCGATCTGCACCACCGTCGGGTCGCGATTCTGCACCTGGGGAAATTTAAGCAAACTTCTCCTGCCTCCTGTTAAGGTTTGGTACATTTTTGGAACTTGATGCTAGACTTGTCCGTTTGACCTCAAATTTTAAACATAGGTCTATTATGGACCGAAACTTCATGGAAAATTGTCGGAACCGAAATACGACCCCTCGAGGGCACTGTAGCAAAATACATATAAAATACGATTTAACTAAAGTTGGTCATTTAAAAATTATAGACTTGTTATGACCCAAGATAGTATTATAAGGACTCTGATAAGTTATAGAGTCAGTTAGCATGAATGTTAATGTATAACATGTTAAATATAGGTCCATGCCAAGTGATTAATGGATCAAAAGAATATAAATACAAAGAACGTGTAGCCAATCCACTAGCAATACATGAGGTGAGTACATGCAGTATTTTTACCCATTCTGGGGTACATGGCAAGTAAGTATTTTCAAGATTTCTTATAAAATTTCTATATGAGAAATTATATGCAAGAGTATTATCTCTAACTCGTTTGTGAAAGTATAATGTTATATTTGAAGTTATGTTTTGGTCTATGAGCCAATTATGTGAAAGTATGTGTTGGTCTATGAACCAAATATGTGAAAGTATATTTTTAATACAAGTCATACATGTTTGAAAGTATGGATAGGCATATAGCCATAAAATGTTTAAGAAGTATGTTTTGGTTACAAATTTTATATGTTTTCAAGTATGAAAGGGCATATAGCCACAAGATGTTTGGAAAGTATGATTTGACATTAAGCCTAAAATGTTATAAAGACGTGTTTTGAACATATGATTTATGTGAAACGGAAGTTATGTATTTGGCATCTAGCTACAAGTTATATGTTTATGAGAAATGTTCAAGCAACAACAAGTTGTTTTTGTATGACTGGTAATTGTAGCAAGCAGCGTTAGTAAGAGAACTATGTTCCAACCTACCCGGGTTAGGTAAGGGGTCTACTGGGGAAAAATCCCCATCGCGAAGTAGATTGCCTCAGCACTTCTATGGTGAGGATTGATCTGTTCTTTCTAGCCATAGAGACTTGGGGTATCACTTATAGTGATTAAAGCCCTAAGTATAAAAAAATCCAGCAAGCTTATAAAACCAGTCAAGGAAAGTAAGAGAGATGTTATTGTTGAAAAGTATGTCATAAAATGATTTTTGAGAAGTAAAGAGTTATAGTACGTTGCTATTATCAAGTTTTGAAAGAAGATACTTTTGCAAGGCATGATATGTAATGATTTTGAAAAGTAAAGAGCTATGGTATGATATTATTATAAAACTTTGAAAAATGTTTTAGGTTATAAGTTTTATAAAAAGGTTGGAAAAGAAACTAAAAGTTTGAGTCTAAAACTCATGTAACTCACGAGACATTATTGTCTTACGTATTTTATGTTTTGCCATGTATTCCAGGTTAAGATGATATACTATAGTTGAATGAAGTTTAGCTGGAGTGGAGCCCGAGTTCGCTCCCGTCTTGGACTCAAGGTTAAATCCTTTCTTGCTTTCTATGGTTAGTTTGATATGGATTTGTACACCCACTGTTTTAAGCATTTAAATCATCGGTTTTTGATAAACCGTATTTTTGTATTCATGAATTTTTACGAAAAACCATAGTATTTGCAAATAGCAGAAACGAGGTGTCACATGTGGCATACCCTTCGGTCTTATCGGTCTAATTATGTATATTTCAGAATTGGTTAGATATGACATAAAGGTATTCCGGAATCAAACATCGTACATTTCGGACAAATATCGTATATTACAGACAAACATAATTACATTTCAAACGGACAATGATATTCTGGAGTAACTAAATGTGGCATTTGTATCCAAGTTTGATTCATTTTGAAGAGTTTTATTTCAAAAAATGTTTAGAGGATATTTACATCTACATTTCTATTATTGATCACACGTGTTGTGGTGTGAATTTAAACAATGATATCGACTTTCATAGCTTAGTTAATTTGGTTGTTTCGAAGTCCAGGCTATATACTAATAATATATATTTGTTTTTTCAATGTCTTAGATAAAACATAGTTATGTATATTGTTGACAACAGTGATGTCATATATTTTCTTAGTATTCTAACTAGTATGCTTCCTAACATAATACAGTTGTTTGTTGTTAATCAAGTTTTGGAAAGTAGTGTTAATTGATTTGTATGGAAAAAACGTTCCGGTAACAATAGGTTGTCAGTTGCAAGAAGTAACCAAATATATATTTTATTACCTTTCACGCTGGATCAAGTCCCTTACAATGGGCATGTACATGGGGTGATCTTGGATATAAAGGTAAGGATGTTATTGATGATGGTCCAACATTTGAAGATCATGAATCAACAATCAATCAGGGAAAATAAATGATGTTGGTTGATGATGTAAACTCACTTCCACACGGATAATTAATGGAAAATTTCTAGTGTTTTTTAGAATATGATGATGATGACACTGAATCTGATGACGAGGAAACTAGGTCCAGACCCTGTAAGGATAATTACATATACTATTTTTAAATTATAATGAAACAAAAACTACTTATTGGGGGAATGCCTAATCTGTTACCGTTGCCTAAATTGTCAACCCGAAAACATAAACTTTTAGTAGCCTACAACCCCTCTCCGCATATCGGAGTGTTACAATTATTCAAAAGCAAGTAAGATCTTAAGTTTGCATTGAGAATGAAATGTGTTCAAGAGGGATTTCAAATAAAGTCAGCAAAACTTCAACATACATGTTTAAAGTAGTTTCCTTTGTTAAAGATTGTAAATGAAAGCTAAGAGCTGCAAGATAAGAATAAGGAAAATTTCAAGTCTGTAAATTATCGAAAAACCTCACTTGCTCAAACACATAGTTGTGTCTCATCATCACCAAGCCACCAAGAAAGTATCATGTCATTTATTGAGGACATATTAGTTGATAGTACAAGAAATATGTTGTAGAAAAAACAAGTCCATCAAAAATTTAAATGACCGTTTTAGTGTTCATATTACTATTGGCAAAATGCTTTAGATCTATTGAAAGGATCCCTTGAAGAAAGGTTTTTGAGATTCCATGTATATTGTTACAATTTAGAAAAGAAGAATCCAAGGATAGTTACATGCATAAAAACGGATGACAACAATCGATGGGGAATCATGGACGACAACAACCAAATCCTGTTATTTGCATTCGAAGGGGAGTCATGGATGATTTTTATCTAGGCTTAAAGAATGTATTAGGGATATGAAACCTTTAACCATCATCTCTAATATGGCTATTTCATTGACATGACCATCCAAGTTGTGTTCCAAAATGCATATCATATGCTCTATTGTCGACATTTGCTTATGAATATACAAAAAAAGATAGGAAAAAATGATAGAATCTAAATTTTATTCTGGGAGACTAACAAACCTTATAGAGAGTCTAATTTCAAAGATAGCTTGACTAGGCTACGACGTTCACTCACTGATGCATGCCGTACATGGTTAGATTGGATTAGTCCCCCATAAAGGAGCAATGTCGTGTTTCTTTATGGTTTGTTCCAATACAATGACATCTAACGATGTCGATTTCGTCAATGCGTTATCAAAAGATGCCCGCAAACTGCCCATAACAATGCTAATTGACTTTTTTCAAGAAAAATGGTTTTCTCAATGGCTTTAGAGTTGAGCACAAACTGAACCGACATGTGCTCACCCTTAAACGACGTGATGTTGCACGTAGTTAAAATATGTGTACTAATATAATGTTATTTAACATTTTTTTATTATGCATGGCAGTTCGTTGTTATTTATATGTTGTGGAATTTCAAAATCATGCTACCCATAATGCTGAGAAGGTTATTGAATGGAGAATTCAGGAGTCCATAACATCGAGGGTATACAGGATGGACTAAAATATATATCAAGTGACCGATCAAAATAAAAGATGGTATATTCAACTTACAATAAAGAACATATATATGTGGGGAATGGCCATTAACTGGTATTGTGTGTGGTCATGCGTTAGCGACTTTCAAAATACTAAGATATAAACACTACAATAATGGGTACAACATTATTCCATAACTAAGACATATCAACCAACATATAAGGAGGTGATGCATCCGGTGCCAGTTGGAACTAATTATGAACTACTGGTTGAAGTCATGCATATATTACCCCCTGTGACAGACAAATAACAAGTAGGATGTCAACGAAACCATAGTCGTATCCTATCTCAATGAGAAGATCCAATAAAGAAAAGATGCAGTTGTTGTCTATAGATGGGACACACACATCTAACATATTCATCTCAACCGAAACAACAAAGTCTGAATCATCTAGTAGGAGTAAATACAAATTTAAGACTAAGTCCAAGGTGAATGTTACTTAAAAACATAGCCAACGATATCCTATAACTGGTTTGAATTACCTTTATATTTTTATTGTAATCTGTATCGGTACAATATCATGTTGAAAATTAGGACATCCCCAAATTTAACCATGTTTAAAAAACAGTTTATGCTAAAATTTTAAAGAGAACACTTCATTTGACAACAAAAATTCCTAGATTACAAAAAACATTTTTCAAAACAATGATCTTTTCAAAATCTCATGAGATGTCAACTCGAGTACTATGATAACATCATTAAGCATAAACAAACAACCAAACATACAACATAAACTAAAAGCCAACATCGTGAACTCTCAAAAACTCTCAAGAGTATCTAAATGCATCATTTAAGCATCAAAATACAATGTCTAATATAATAAATTTTATAAATTATAATGGATTGATATGAAAGAAATGAAAGTATTATAGTGTAATATAAAGGAATGGAAGTGCGTTTGTTGTTGTTTTCACTTAAATCCTAAAAATATTCACATAAAATTTGCCCTAATTCCTAGATGATATATTTCGACGCATCGTATGTAATAGACACGATGAAAGTAAAGTACATATGTTCCTTCCATTCCCTAAAGCATATGTCATATTTATCTTACACAAATGTAATGTTTGATTTGATACAGTAAAATGGCCATCAATATAATATGATTGAAAAAAATGTTAAAAATATTATTCAAAGTTAGTAGGTATTTAGAAAAAAGACAACTTGTTTTCAATATTTCATCGACTTGGCAAAAAAACTGTTAATTATCCATCACTACACTAATAGTTTGGTGGTTAAATTGATAAAAAAGGTTAATGTTATTATGTGAACAAACTGTCACATATATGTAGTTTAAGTCCTTAATTATAGTGTTGACATGTATTGATCTCACGTTAATATTTTCAGGTAATTTATATCTTTTTATTATTTAGTATATACGATATTTTTCGTCATTGTGGTAATAATACTTTCAGTTGTTTACCAATTTAAATGAATAATTAAATTCATATAAATGGCTATTTTGAACACCCATTATTCATATTATTGATATTATCCTAAAAAACATAATATTTATTAGTTATTATTTTTATTAAAACTAATTTCATAAAAATTATAAATACATTTTACTGGTATAAATTAAAATGAGTATTATATTTAGTGAAATTTATATGGTGGAACAATACAAAATAATATAAAAGTAAAAGATGATATTAAAGTTTTAATTGAAATTAAATGGTCACTAATTTTAAAAATATGAATGATCATATCGGATGATCTCTATTATAAACCCAAGTTGATCTAGCTAGACGGACGCTTATTTGTGTAGCTTTGATGGGTCGGTTTTGAGTAAAAACCGAACCCAAACCGATCAATTCGGTTTTTGGTTTCTGGAACTCGTCGGCTTCGGTTTCTAATGTCGGTTTTGGGTCGGTTTTGGTTTCAACCCATGGATTCGTGGGGTTTGGGTTTCAACCCGTGGGTTTTGATTCGAACCAAATCTCCAACAATTATAAAAAATATAGAAAAATAATAAACACATTCTATCAATTTTTTTAGTCATCATTTACAGGGAATAACAATTTGATATATTTTAATACACTTGACTCTACAATCAATAAGGTTTTGATGTAGCATTTGGCGTATTCAAATGCATATTTAAGTGCATATTAGAAACTCGGTGAATGATACAGAAGAATAAATAAAAACATGTCAATATATATTACCGGTGCATCTTACAAGTGTCATTAACTTAGCCTAATTAATTACCTAACATTCTACAATATATATATCAAATATTAATAATATATTAAATAATTTTGGGTTTGGGTCGGTTTCGGTTTTAGTGGGTCAGTTTTGAGGGGTGAAACCGAACCCAAACCGAAATTTTCGGTTTTGAAAATTTCAAATCCAAACCGTCGGTTTTTGTGTTGGTTTCGGTTTCTGTTTTATCGGTTTCTCGGTTTCCGAGTTCGAATTTGCTCACTCTGTTGGAAAACTTATCAACTTAACCTTTTTGTGACATATTTGATCTAGATACCTCCATTACAATAAAGCTTTTTCCACAAAACTAATTTATGGGTCTTGCCAACTACTTTTGTTTGTAATTAATAGTATAAAAGAATAAAATATGATTACAACTATAAAAAAGCTCTACGAGAGAGCTTGTAAATTTACTAGTATGAATAACGTAAGGTTTGAAAAAGTTTGGCTAATAATTTATTTCACTTTGTAAAGCTTATCTGACAAATTCTTTTATAAGCATTTATTGTAATGCTCTAACATATTGATATTGATATGACACATAATATATAACATATCAACTACTTAATCGAATTTTGATTGCACTTTACGAGATGCTGAATGACTTGATAATTGTTGTCGAGTCAACTCTTATAATCTGTTTGTAAAATAACAGTCAAAAGAAAAGAAGTTATAATATTATTTATATTTAAATAGGATGCTTATAACATCCCTGTAAAAGTGCATCCCACACTCTCTTTTTTAAAAGGGAATCAAGAGCTTGAAAGTTGAATCACATGCTGCTGACTGTGCCACAATCACTACACTCACACACCCTTCCCAACTTGATTATGACTAACTCCATTTATTTAATCACTTTGCTTTGATTTGATTCCCACTCTAATTATATTATTTTATTCATAATTAGATCTCAACCTTTTTCACAATTATCTATGGATGCTTTAGGTGGATTTTGACTTTTCATAGTCAAAAGTCAAAGGGTTCTTTAGTCTTTACATCCCGTTTGTGCCTAATCAACATGTATTGTAGTTTGGAGAGTTTAATCAAGGGACCCTTACTACAATCTAGCCCAATCTTTGACTTTGACTAGGTCAATGTTGAAGTTATTTGTGTTTTTATATGGTCATAGCCTTTATGAATGTATTTAATAATACTATCATATATATTTTTATTTCATATACCCAAAAACCATACAAACTTCACACCTACACGCCAACAAAGATGTTAAACTTGTCACATAAGAGGTGGCTCTAACTTTGGCCATCCATTGTTAATAACTCTTTACACATAAGTAGTTTGCACCAACTTGCTTTATAAAGAATTGTCAAATACCGAATAAATTCCATTTCGGTATTCAGATGTTAAGATGTCGGCAATATTAGGAGAATTATATAGAGCGCCTAACAATATAGATGCGTCCCCACACTACCACATGTGTGCTGGTTGTATTGCACAAAACATTTGGTAATGGTCTTTATCGAAATTGTCATGAAAATATAATTTCAAACAAAGAGCTTAGTATATCATGTTTTCCCTTTAGAAAAAAAATTTGGTTAATAATATTGATCAAATTTTAAGAAATAATAAAAAATGTTGTAATTCACAATTTTACTTATAAACGTAGATGACATCTGTGAAATTCGCAAGATATCTGCGAAAATCTTGGAATCACCATTTCCGGGTATAAAAACTTCGTTTTTGAAGGGATTTTCATTTCCAAGTTGTGAATTTTGCGGATGGATATGCGAAAAAGTTTTTCTCAAATAGATTTCGCAAATACATTTGTAAAAAAAAATTTGTAAATGATATCCGTGAAATTTTATATCAATTTGAGAAAACAAAGTATTGGAGGATCTTTCCTTCCTGATAGAAGGATAGAACAGATTCTATCCAGGTAGAAGATTTCATGAAGAAGTAGGAATGGCAACGGGTCGGGTTCGGATCGGGGCGGGGAGACCCATACCCGGCCCGAAAAGTTTCGGGTCGGGTTTGGGGCGATGCCCTATCGGGTTTCGGGTCATTGAATATAAAAATTATATATATATATATATATATATATATATATATATATATATATATATATATATATATATGTATGTATGTATGTATGTATGTATGTATGTATGTATGTATGTATGTATGCATGTATGTGTGTGTGTGTGTGTGTGTGTGTATATATATATATATATATATATATATATATATATATATATATATATATATATATATATATATATATATATATATATATATATATATATATATATATATAAATAATCGGGTCGGGGCAAGGAGACCCAAACCCGACCCTATATCCTAAATTTTCGGGTCTCGGGTTTCGGGTTGCCCCATCGGGTTCGTGTTTTTTTTGCCATCCCTATGCAGAAGAACATAGATATCATGGAGATCGTGTAGTACACAACGATCCTTGTATCTATTACAATAAATCACATATTTAATTGTATATTACATGTATACTCACCACTAATATAATAACATTACTTTTTGTTCTAACTCCAGCAAATACGAGAACATCACATTTCTCAAGTCAATATCTCCCATCTTTTTTCTCTCATGGAGACTTCATTATTTCCTTAGGGTGGGCAGAGTGGGGTTATAGATGGTATGGGCTCATCGACAGTACCATTGGGTTCATGCCTCCTCCGGTTGCTAGTTCGCAATAGATAGATGGGGTGCATGTTCATGAACCCACTTAACCTAGGAAGCTCAACTTTTACATTATCCTTTATAATTTGTATATTGTGGTAGGTTGAGAAAGATGAATTATTTATGTTGTGGGTTGGGAAAGATGAAAGTGAGATGAAAAAGAAAAGCTTATGCGGCTGTGTAGGTTGGGAGGGTTAGGAAAGACCCACTCCCTACCCTTATGGTCGGCTCATTCCTGCTAAGAAGAGTCTGCCACTTTTCACACAACGATCTAACTTGATTGTCGGAGCTAACTCCGGAGGCACAGTCCCTAGAGCAAGTTTAACGATCTCTTTCTATGATACTACTCAGGTTTTCTAGTTGGAATCTATCTGTGACGTAACACATCAAACATCCCAGCTAGACGCGCTACCCAGAATACCGACCCGACGTATCATCATTGACGCCATCCATCAGACCCTAAATAAAACAACCACTGTCTCGTGCAGTCTAAATCTATCATTTACATGATCACTATAGATATGTATTCGGCAAAAAAGGCTCCATGTTATTTAACCTTACTCGCTTAGAATGTATGAAATATGCATGCACTTAACCATAACTGCTTAGAAGGTAAGCACTACTACGCTTTATTACATACAACACAACAATTGAACATAACACAAGTAAATGCTACAATAATACTTACAACAACAATAATTGCACAATGGAGAGAATATAGTAATTTTGGTCTCTAGAAATAGCAAGGTGGAATGCCATAAGTAGCTAATTTTGAGATTAGATAGTGTTGTCTCTTTCTCCATTTTTAACAGAAGATTTTATAAAAAAAAAAGTTAGCAAGAAGCTAAACAACCATAACAATTACATCAGGGGAAATAAAGAGTAGGGTATAGGTCCAACACATCCATTTAGGTTTAGCTTCCTACTTCTATTAAAAATCTAAAAATTGGACCAGGAAACAACCTTATCAAACAAATCTCATTTTTTGGGGTTTAACTCCACCAAACAAACAACCATTTCTATAAATCCAAATAACCCACCAAATGATGAAACAAAAGTTCTCTTTAACCACTTTCTTACATTGAAGAGCCACAAAATACGTGTTTCACTCAACATTAGAGATGATATATGGAATTTGAAAGGCCACACCAAGTCGCCACTTTGTTCCATAGCACGACAGTGATCTAGCAAGAGAAGAAAGGATAACTCGAAGACTCCACCTCCACATCACACTTCGGACAAAGCCTAGAGGGAATATCCATTATTTTATAAGGGAGTTTATTTAACGTATGCCTCCAACTAAGAATGTTGACCTTAATGAGAATCAAGGGATCCCAATTAAAGTTTTTAGTGTTGGGATTAAGGATGACGACAAATTCACTTTCTGCACAACTTAATCACAACTAATGGGAATAACAAGAAGAACACAAGCAACCAAACAAGAAAATGTAATGATTCAATTGTATGTTTCACCCTATCTAATCTGATCAAGCAATGTTTATTGGTGAAATAGAGATATTTTCTGTATTGATAATGAATGTTATACGAAGTATAAACCGCACTCCATAATAATCGACTCACACACTCAAGATATTCAACATCTTTTGTTACACTTTGGGAGAGGAATTTAGAATAGACAATGAAATCTAATATAATAATGGTAAATCTTCAGTAGCCATGCTTTATGCATCCGCCTACTTTTATGAGACAGGTCATGAGCCATATGGGAAAGAATACATTTATGCTCATGCATGTTGTCGATGTCAGACATTGTAATTAGTGCCAAGAGACTCCTGATGAGATAAAGCCTTCAAATGTGAATTTGTTTTCTATCCTGCCGAAACTGCTTCTCTTGTACAACTCACCATCGCTTCAGCTACCGAACCATCTAAACCTCACATTTCTGATCAGTCTGACACTACTCTACTCTAGGCTGCTGATCCTATGAAAACTCCCGATAAATCTGAACTCCTGATCCATATGAGGAAAAGACAAGTCAGATCTGGCTAAATTAGCCCTTAACTCATTTGTATATTCCAGATCGCTGATCGATATGCTTCATTTCACCTGATCAATCGAGGCAACCGATCCACCAGAGGCAAACTTGTTTTATATCGCTGATATGCTTTAGTTTCTCCAATTAGAATCCATACCTCAACAACCTCCCAGTTGGAGGCTAATCAACTCTGTCGTCCGAAATGTAACCTAAGCATTCTCTCTGTCTTTCATTGTTCAGTTCTTCTCTTCCTCTTAAAATTAAGGAAACCCTATTAAAGCCATGCACAACTTCAACTTCTCTGTTGAGACCACCTTGGTGAACATATCTGTAGAATTCTTTGCCCCAAGGATATTAATTAAATCGACAATACTTCAGGTATCAAATCCTAAATGAAATGGTACTCATCTTAATGTGTTTTTTATTGTGAAACATTAGATTCTTCATGAGATGCATTGCATTATGGTTATCACAATACAACATGCAGTCCTCCTGATTCAAACCTAACTTTGATAGGAAGTTTTTCAACCAAACAATATCCTTACCGGCTTCTGCCAGAACCATATACTCGACCTTAGTGGTTGAAAGAGAAACACACTTCTATAGTATTGACATCCATTTGATTGTGGTTTCTCTAACCGTGAACACATAACTAATAATACTCTTCACTGAATCAACATAACCACCCAAGCCAGCATCAACAAAGTTTTCCAGGACGACCTGTAATGCCCCATTTTATTTTTATTGTTATTTAATTACTTATTGATTTTAATTTTATGTTAGGAAAAACCATAATATAGCTTATTATAAATCATAAAAATAAAAGAATATATACAATGGAAGTAATAATAATGAATGAATATATATATATATATATATATATATATATATATATATATATATATATATATATATATATATATATATATATATGTGTGTGTGTGTGTGTGTGTGTTAGACAATAATTGAGAGACTAAGGTTGACATTAGGATGAGCTTAAATCTTAGAAATAAGTGGCTAAGAGTGTAACACCCGGTTTCTCATACAAATTTTAGGGGATATAATGCAAAAAAGGATTCTTGTAACACCCGATTTCTCATACAAAGTACACCCAAAATTTTTCAAACAATAACACATCAAAATGGGCATACTTGTACTCAAACTATGGAAACAAGATGTTATCAACATAACTAATTACACAAAAAGGTCCTTACAAAACCGACCAAGCATTTCAAATAAAATCTAACACGACTAAAGGACATGCTCTAAGTTGTCCATCTCTTTTTATCACGTGCTTTCCTTATCACTGCTACAGATACCTGCAAAACAACATACAACTAAAGTGTAAGCTTATAAAAAGCTTAGTGAGTAATCTCCCTGCTCGACATCAACATAAGATGTGTTAGTATACTGATGTGTTTTCAAACATACATATAAAATACCCAGAAACGACACCAAAAACTTGGTGTGTTACGAGTGTATATATGATATTAGCAATTGGTTTTCACATTAGTTTTACATTTCTGAACAGGGAAATACCATGTATGAATAGAACAACACAATTAGGCAAGTGTACCTAATCGGTTGTAGTATAGTAATGGTAAATCCGGGTTGTCGAACCCAAGGGAAAACGGATATTTTTAAGTTAAGAAAATCAATTATTAATTAACAATTATTCAAGCAAACAGTAATTAAAAAGGGGGGGGGGTTTGAGAGAATGCATTGACTCGTGTCAAGAGACAACGCAAAAGTTTATTAGAATCGGAAAATATAAATATAAATTACAAAACATAAAAGTAAACGTTTATACTTAGATTCGATTCAACCATCTAGTTATGTTTGATATGCTATTAGTGCAATGGATATTGAAAGTTAAATATCGATTTCTAGAGTAGTTAGATGTTTTGGTCCAACTACCTAATCCTATGATTATAAGGTCATTAATGCCAATGGTCATGCAATTACATATTCCAAATAATCATGTATTGGTTCGTATCATACAAGATTCATTCGAGTTTTTGATCTCAATGGTCATGAAAATCAAAATGGTTTGTACAGATTGGTCCTCTAGTACAAACTTGCCATACATATATAAGTTCCTACCTTCGTGACTTAACCCTAGGATTTGGTCCATCACTAGTCATATCTGTCTAATGGTTATAGCACAGTTATGATAAAAGTCATATAGTCAGATTGGTCCTCTAGACTAAAATAACTCAGCAATAAGTCCAAAAGGAAGGTTCCTTAACATATATGATAGTCAAATGAATTATGCAAGATAAAATATAAAACGTTCAATATCCGATAAATAACAATCAAATCATAACTAGATAGTATTCAAATCTAAGTAATGAATAATGCAGATAACAAATATAACATGATCTGAAGAATACGGCCTAGGAAATCATAGTAGAATGCTAAACATATATAAAGCAAACCGAATGAAGTCCCGGCCGAACATTCTTCAAGCTCTCGATTCCATACGCACCGTACCGTCTCCTCCAAGCCTTCTACAGATGCAATAGGCAAACTGCCGAGTTGGGTCTTCTATATGGTACTAGTGTTTGTGTTGATCTTGTGGTTGATGATCTCAAAAGAAGAGGAGAAGGCCTCAATTTATAGTTGCTGTCCAGGCCCGGTCGCGTCGCGATGTGCTCCCGGTCGCGTCGCGATCTAGTGCGGAGTGCTCTTTTGTGCTGGCCACTACCCCGATGAGTGGACTGTGGTTGGTGGGTCGGGTCGCGATCCATAAGGAGATCGGGTCGCGATCTCGTCGGGTCGCCATATTTTCTTCGTGTCGCGATCGTTCCATCAGCACGTCGTCACCGTGACCTCTCTTGTCGCGTCGCGACCCTATAGGGTATCACGTCGCGATCTGTGCTGATGCTGCCTCCAACTTCTTTTGCTCACTTTTAGGCTCGTATTTAGCTCCTTCTTTATCCGCAAAGCCATTTTTCCTGTGTTTTGGTAATTTAAACGTATAAGTACCTTTTATCTTGATATTATACAAAAAACACGTGTTTAGGCACTCGATATTGTCCGAAATATATGTATAAATGAGGCAATATCATATACATATAAATAAAGAAATAGTATCAACCAAATCTTACAACACACTCCACAAATCACTCTCATTACATATTCTCATCATCAGCCGCTCTTGCTAATCTTATTAGCAATTATATATCTCCTCTTTGTATCTGAAACCTGCAATTTCATTAGCTTCACAAACACCAGCTAAATATTAGCAAATATCATCTCAACAGTAAGTACCACAACTAGTACTAATCATAACTCAATCCTAAACACTCGCGTGAACTCATTCAAGATCCAACTATGCTCCATCTGAACAACACTCATGGTTGTATAATCTGACTCAAAACTCTGTAACAGAACCACTCTAGCCTCTACACTGTCTATACAAGCAATATGTATATTTAACTCGGTTATTGTTACTTATAGATAACAATTCACTCTACAGAGGTTACAACAATAACAACAACATAGCATACACACACACACACACACACACACACACACATATATATATATATATATATATATATATATATATATATATATATATACCAAATGTATCTAAGATATATCAAATATAACTCTACTCAAGTACTAGAGAGTACTCACCTGGTGGTGTGGATTAGGACGTGTTACACCCAAGCTTCTCGTATTAGACTCCTTCCTAATATATAAGCTGGGTTAAAACATCATATATCAGTTCTCAATTACTCCCAAACAACCCAACCATTAATACTCAAACTCAACAATTGAAAAGAGGTGAAAAACCCAAAATGACATAGTTAGCGCCGCTAACATGGTCTAGTCAGCCAAAATTCGCGACTCAACTCATTCAGCTATAGAAACTCGATAATTTTTATACCAAATGTTAAGGAAAGTACTCTATTAACATATACCAACATCATATATCTACAATTCAATTTCGTGAATTTGAACATCCAGGGTTTCAAAAACCCCAAAACTCAAATAAATCAATTTACCTCTTTGATTTATGGATGAAGAACGAAATCATGACGTTAGATTCGATCCTCCTTAGCTCCTCTATGTTTCCTCTTGATCAATTTGGTGAAAAATGGGTTTTATCGCATCTAAAGGTGTTTGGAAAAGCTATTTTCCCGAAATGAACATAAAATGGGAATAAACGGGGCCTGATCACGACATTAGCGACACTAATGCCATAGTTAGTGTCGCTAATATGGCTGCCAGCTAAAACTCTTCAATTTTTTTAATAAAACACCCTCCATAACTCAAACTCATTCCCAATTAAGTTCTAGTTCACCAATAATCCATAAAAAGAGACTCCTAACTCTTCTTACACATCAAACAACTCAAAACACGTATGCAATTACAAAGAATCGCCACATCTCTACTTAAAACAACTCACAACTAAATCACTCTAATCACATCTCAAACTCAACATCTATGCACAAAAGATTTGCTATAACTCTATATTCACAACTCACAAGACATGCTTAGCAATTAAACACCACAACTTATGTGCACAAGCATTTTAGTTAGAAAACGGGTCTCATAATTTTGGGCATGGATAAGCTTAAGCCAAGAGTTAAAAACGGGATTTCTCCCATGGAGCCGAAGGCTCCACCTCCCTCCCCTTTCACGTAAGTACTAAATCACACAAACCTAATTTAATGTCTTAGATAATTGCTGAGAGTAAGAAGGAAAATTCGAGAGGGACATCAGTGAGAAGAGAAAAGAAGGTTGGAAAAAAAGGAAAATTACCATATATAAAATTCGTAGGAAAATTTATCTAATTTCTACGGACACCTTAACCATCTCATTTGGATTTGTGGTTCAGAAGTTACGACCAAACACTGGACAGAGGTCAAAATGTCTTAATCTATAAAATTTTATAACAATACCTTCTTATGTCCTTTATACATCAAGACTTAATAAATCTGAAATTTGGACATTTAAAATTCATATTTTAAGAAGTTAATAACTATATATATATATATATATATATATATATATATATATATATATATATATATATATATATATATATATATATATATATATATATATATATATTAGAAACATGTGTGTGAGCTTATGTGTCCATATATGTATAAGAGAATAAAGAAGTTAAAGATGTTCCTATCATGTGAGACGTGTATGTTGAGTGCAAGAACAATGTATACACAATCTTTACCTCCCAAGCCTTAGGACATAACTTAGTAATTGTATTCATAACAAAATGAATTATGAACCTAAATGCTAAAGCTCCAAGCGTTATAACATTATATATTGTAAAGACCAAAAGAAAACATGATACTAGAATATAGTTTGAAACTGTATGCTTTCTGGCATTGTTTTGGAAAAATCATTAGACACTGATACCAAGCAATGCTAGAACCATTAGAAGCATATGGGAGTCTAGTTTCATTTATTTTTGAAACCTTTAACCTGATGTTAAGTTTAAAAATGTTTCTGCCATGAATTGTCCAGTACTGTCAAAGTTGTACCGGACAACTTATTGTCGCGGTTTGTAAAATTAATAGTAAATCATAGAAAAGTCATTTGAGGGTGAGACTAGTGCAACTAGAAAAATACAAGTATCTATTTTTTCATCTATATACCTAAAAGCCCGGTTTCCACCCGAAAGGAGGTTTACAATGTAATTGGTTCAGTGTCGTCAAGCTGATCAACACTAGACAACTTGTAATCGTAACATTGTAAAAGTAGTATAAAATAGTAAAAAAAATACATGGTCAATGACATTGGAAATGAAAGAATACTGAGTTGTAACTATATAAGTCAATAAATAAATATGAAGTCTAGTTGGTTAAAATAGCAGGAATGATAATTGGTTTTGAAATAAAAGAATATTAACTTGTAGAATGCGGGATGGAGGGTGTTTAAGATAATGAATAAATCTGAGAGCTTTTCAGTTAGATTAGATAAAAACACAGTTGTTTAAGTGATAGAAAGTGGAATTGTAATCGTATTGAAATTGGCATGGAGAGCCAGGAGGCCGAGAATGAATGATTCTCGACTTTGCTTATTATGTTGGGTTAAGGAGTTTTTGCCCCTCAAAAGGATAGGTGGATATGGGACTCGATAACTCCGAAGAAGCTTCAGTTAGCTCAACCCGACATCGCATTAACGATGTCATTTTGGTTGATGGCCGATTTGCCACTAGATGGAACATGTTAGTCCCAAGGAAAGTTTAACATTCTAATTTGGAGGATTTTCTTAAACCGCATCCTTACAAGAGTTAATTTGAATAATAGATAAATTTACCTTTAATATATTATATGTCCGTTTGTTCCAATTATCGATTTGGGGTTGATCACATGTTTTTTAAACATGAGATTGAA
This sequence comes from Cichorium intybus, assembly GCA_023525715.1. Taxonomy (NCBI): domain Eukaryota; kingdom Viridiplantae; phylum Streptophyta; class Magnoliopsida; order Asterales; family Asteraceae; genus Cichorium; species Cichorium intybus. The sequence continues at coordinate 6,960,970 of CM042015.1, read as the reverse complement.
GCTCTGATCTTGGATTGTGTATAGATGGTGTGATATTATCTTTCTGATTGTTCAACACATCCAAAATTGGTTTTATGGGTAGAATAACGTTCCTTTATCTAAACACAAAGGTGAAGCTTTGGATGATATCTTGACCAGGTCTTGGTGGGCCTTGTGGACGTATCGTAATGCACTGATTTTCGGCCCAAAAAGTTAAATGTGACTCTTTTTTATACTGTTGTAGCTATGTCTTTTAGTTGGCTTGTGAATAAAAACAAAAATTTTAAAGTCGGATGGGTTAAATGTTTTCAAAACCTCACTATTTCTTTGTAATTGTTCTTTTTTATTTTCTAGCTCCTTATTAGGTTAAAATATTAAGCTATTAAAAAAATCTATAATTTCTGTACTATATAAGAAAAATACAAGCCGTATCATTTTAATGAGTAAATTACAGTTTTGGTCCTTGTGGTTTACCCTAAATTACAGTTTTGGTCATAGTTTTGAAAATCTTGCACTAGTGGCCTTTGTGGTTCCAAATCTTTCACTTTTGGCCCCTGTGGTTTCCAAATTCTTTCATTTTGGTCCATTTGGTTTACAAAAATGGTAACAGATAGAGGGACCAAAAGTGAAAGTTTTGGAAACCATAAGGACCACAAGTGAAAGATTTAGAAACAACAGGGACCAAAAATATAATATTTTTAAAACTAGGACTAAAACTGTAATTTAATGTAAAGTACAGTGACCGAAACTGTAATTTACTCTTTTAATGTCCCTTTCTTTTATTCTTCATCCGTTGAACTTTGAAGTCCTTCCACAGCTTCCCCACCTCAAGCTTATGCTTCCGGCCTTCCGCCACTTCCTGTTCCCTTATGCTACCGCCACCTCTGGTCATATATGTATTTAAATATAAGTTTGGATTATTTTACACAATTAGACTCATTTATATTTTACTTACTTTTTTTAGTTTTACTAACATGACAGACTAAAGAAAAAGATAATCTAGGTAAACCTGTTTATCATAGGTAAGCTGGTAGAAATTATCATTATTAATTTCTAACTTCGAAATACCTTTTCAATAATAATCTTATTGGTCAAAATTTAAATATTACGTAGTCCATATACAAAAACCTAAATATTGCATAATTATTTAATATTTTTTCCCAAAACATTTAAGAAGGTTATAAGATTGAAATATAAATAAACACCCTTCTTTAATAAGTTATTTTAAAAATTCCTAAGCACGACCAATTATCTCACACCCTAACAAAAAGTAGGATATACTTGTTAATTATCGAAAGTTATCAATATAGGTTTCATTTCTTTCAATGACTATTTTAGCTTGGTATGGATGACAAGTGATGTTTATATGTTTCTGAAATTATAATTCTTTAGTAGGTTAGTTATATATTGTAAGATGATTTCCAATCCATATAGATACGGTAAATTATAATATCAGCTAAAAAAGAAGACAATTTCCGCAACATATTAAAATCCGATTCGACTGGCAGTTCAAACCGGTTAGGCCGTGAACCGGTTAAGAGGCCGGATCAACTAAGACAGGGATTTTGTTTGATTATGACTCGAATTGACTCATCCGACTTTACCAAAAAAACCGGCTAAACGGATTACCCATTAAAAGATCTTGTTAACTTAAAATTTAAAACAAAGTAGAAACTAATAAGCAGCTTAATTAATTTGGACCATGTCGGCTTCTCAAACACAATGTGATATTTTTATTTCTACATATATTAACTTAATGTTGTAATTTTAGTTTATTATTAGTCTATTACGTAACATATGGATTTTCAATTTAGTATCGTAGAAAAGAAAGTAGTCATGTTTTTGTTGATGATGATTGAGATGATAATAAATTCCGTATACTAAACAATCATGAGCTTGATGTATAATACTCCAATGTCATCATATTTGTGATTTGGTGTGTGCGTGTCTATATATATATATATATATATATATATATATATATATATATATATATATATATATATATATATATATATATATATATATATATATATATATATATATATATATATATATATATATATATATATATATATATATATAGAGAGAGAGAGAGAGAGAGAGAGAGAGAAAATAAAGTTCAATTGAGAACCTAAAAAAGCCTAGGAACCTAAGAACCCATTTTATGAACTTTTTTTCTACACAATATTTTTCAAAAAAAATATACCAAAATTTTTGTTATGATACGTCTAAAAGATTTCAAAAAAAAATATTCAAAAAAGAATCATTTTTTATTTTTTTTCATTAGAGTTTAGGGTTTAGCGTTTAGCGTTTAGGGTTTAGGGTTTAGAGGTTTAGGGTTTAAGGGTTTGGGGTTTAGAAGATTTCAAAAAAAAAAATTCAAAAAAAATCATTTTTTTTTTATTTTAGTTTTTCATATGGGTTTAGGGTTTAAAAATATCTTAGACGCTTTAAATAAAAAAATTGGATGTAATTTTTTTTTAAAAATATTGTGCAGAAAAAAAGTTCCTAGGTTTCTAGGGTTTTTTTGGTTCTCTCATGATCTCGACCATATATATATATATATATATATATATATATATATATATATATATATATATATATATATATATATATATATATATATAATGCATAAAAATTCTATTGGACCAGTTGATCAATTTCCTAACCGTCATACCAGGCCAACTAAAAAGCGGGTTTTAAAACCCTGGATTTACATATGCCAAACCTTATAGTAATAGAGATGTATGCTTTGAAAGCATGGGTAAGTGAGTGAAAATGACATTTACGTTTTCTTTGATATTAGAAGCTAGCTAAATAACAAATTTATCAAAGAGCATGAATGACCGAAACGTAAATGAACTAGTTAGCCCTAGTCTATTAACAATCTAACATGCATTACACAATGGGCCACTTTCGGCCTTTTGAGTATATGCTCAGCTCGACTTACACGTGTGTTTACTTTGTGTTTCCTCCACGTATTGGATATTGAAATATTTGTTTAATGAAAATAAAAATTATTATCATAGATATAGGATGGTGTTAAATAAACTTTCGTATAATTAGTATAAATTTTGGGTTATGTTAAACAAACCTCCACGGCATGATTTGTATGTATGTAAATGCGATGGACCCAATGTTGCAAAACTCGGCCAACTCGACCGATTACTCGGCCTTAAACTCAGACTCGGTCCTATACCTTGGCGAGTTTAGCCAACTTGGCCTAAAAATTTGGACTTGGTCAATCCCGGTCAACATCCGATTAAATCAGCCCAAATCGGACTTAATCGGCCCAAAATCGGATCAACTCGGGCCCTAATTCAAACCCAAATGGGTCTAAATTAAGCCCTAATAAAAAATTTTAACTTGGCCCATTTAAATCCAGGAGTTAACCCGGTTAGATGGGTAAAAATCTTAAACCCCATAGGCAGCTATTTATAACTAGAGAGACTCTGTGTTTTTATGTTCCAAGACGATATGGGATAAACATAGAGCAAGACTACTCAGCAGCTCTGATACATCCAATCGATTCAATTCCTCAGCAGCTTAAAATCGAAATCGGTTCAGCGGATGAAATGCTTGAAAGAAATTCCTTTATATATATATATATATATATATATATATATATATATATATATATATATATATATATATATATATATATATATATATATATATATATATATATATATATATATATATATATATATATATATATATTAAAATATTGTCATGAATAGTCTTCCCGAATACTCATCAAGTACTCCCCCGCCTAACCGATTACTCGCTACTCACTAGTCTACTGACCTGGTAGCGTCTAGCGAGTTAGTTTTTGCAACACTGAATGGACCTTATATATATGATAGATAAATCTCGACTTTTGAACACATTTTTGTCTATACGTCTCTAACAATGATTTACTGCCAAAAACCAGGATGCATATTAAAATATTCCCGTTCTAATTTGTTATGATTATTACATTACAATATATTTTTATGTAGTAACAGTTACTGTTTTTCAAGTTATGTGTATGCTTTATTTGGTATAGTTATTTTTGACATGATAGAACACAAAGAAAAAAAAATCGGGTATGTATATGAAAATATTCAGTGTCAAAAGTTAATGTGTTTTAATGGCCTGTCACGGTTATGTATACCTCGCTAAGGTTATGTATACCCTTCTAGTAGCGTGCTACTATTTATATGATTTTTATCTTTATCTTTATTTCTGTAAACCTTATAAAAGAGGTTATTTAAATAAATATGATTCAAAATATGTCTTATTTTTATACCACATTCATTTGAAACTTCCACAACTTTTATTCTTTCAACTAATTAACAGAAACTATTCAATAATTTTTTAACTTATATATTATAATTACTAAGTATTTTAAATTAATATGGTATAATTTATGAGTATCAAATAAATCATAGTTGAATTGTTTTTTACTATAAAAGAGGTTAATCATTTAAGTAACACACAAGTATAAATCACATACAAAGTGAGAGAAAACATATAGAAAGCAAAATAAAATTGTTTAAAGATTTTTGTGTTGGTTTGAGTTGTTTTGCTATATTTCAAACCATGTTACGATGTTAAAATTTTAAATTTGTAAGTTTAGGGATGTTCAAATGGTCCTCGGAACCGAGCCCAAGCCCAAGAACCGAGGAAACGGACCCGAGATAAGGAACCGACCATGCCCCTTGGTCGGTACTCGGTCCGTATATGTGCCTAAATTCGGTCTTGGTCCTTCTCGGTCTTGGTCCTTCTTGGTCTTGGTCCTTCGGTATCGTCGGGTTCTCGGGTACGGAACCGACCGAAAGTTTTAAAGACATTAAGATTATAATGTAGGCATTTGAAATTTTTACGCTTGGTCCTGCTCAGGTAAAACCCGAGCAAACCCGTACCCGAATCCAAGACCAAGTCCCATAGTTTGGTCGGTCCTCGGTTCCATTGAATGTCTTCCCTCGGTCTCGGTCCGGTTCGGGTTCGGTCCTGGTCGGGTCGGTCCCAGGACCACGCTCACCCCTATGTAAGTTTGTTATATATTACTAGAGTAACATGATAATTTCGTTATCTCTTATAGATTAAAAACGATCATGCAACCATTATCGACGAACAAAAACGTGAATATATGAAAACAAAAGTCACAATGAAATTATTCTATTTTATTATTATTTTTTATTTATTTCTAATTCAAACTCAAGCCTAAGTAGTTAGTTGACGATTTGATTTTTATTTGAGAATTTTGATATTCTTAATTGATCAATTATAATAACATACATCTTCATATAATATATATTTTGATATTTTATTATCACATGTTGTTACTTCAAAATAAAATTGTATAAAACCCATTATCATCACATTCTGCCCAAATGTTTTATTTGTGAGTGTTTATTCATTTTGATAACCCAATAAGAAAAGCAATTATAGAGCTATCAAAGTTTCCGACTTCACCTTATGTGAGACAAGGTCAATACTTCCAACAATCTTATGCGTGATCAAATACGACACTATAAATTGTAAGCAATGCCATTATATATGTTGGTCGAGAGGTTAATTATGTGCGAGTTAAATATGGATTACTGAATGTAAAATGGGTCCAAACAAATTCTGGCCAAATGCAAAAATAAAAACATAGGGCTCCATTAAAGATGTAAAATTTATTAGTTTCTGTTTTTTATTTGGTGGATTACCTAACCCAAGTACCCAACCCACCAGGCCACCGCATCATCCTGTGAATTCATGCATATCTACATATATACATATGTATAAATCTAAATGTAAATATGTGAATATGTATATATGTATAAATCTAAATGTAAATATGTGAATATGTATATACGTGCATAAATTTATACGTGCATGTATATTAATGTATAGAAATATGTAGACATATGATAAAATGCATATGTACAGATATACATATGTGGATAAATGCATATATGTTTAAAACATATGTTGAAATATACATTGATATTACATATGTAACGTATATGCATATATGCATTTATGTACACTCATATGTATATACTTATGTGTATATATGTACATATGCACATATCCCTTTTTTATATGTATATACGTGCATTTATGTTTTTATATGTATATACGTGCATTTATGTTTTTTTGGATATGCATATACGTGTGTGCATATATGTATATACTTATGTGTATATGCACACATCTCTATTTTATATGTATATATGCTTATTTGGATGTGTATATATGCATTTTTATAATTATTCTTAATATATTGATTCTTACTTATGTTTATGAACGTTTGTATAGATTTGGAAGGAGTTTTCAATGAAATTAAAGAAGTGAAAAGTGATGAACCGAATAAAACATGATGGTCAAAAAGAACAAAAAGTTGAAGATATATTGATTTGTTGTATTATAAACTTTTGCTGTATTTTTTATATATTATGTATGTATCATTTAAAATAGTTGTATATTATTATTTTAATAAATTGTTTTTTTATTACTTTCATTCTTATATTAGAAATAAGAATATGTATATATGATTTATCAAAAGATGCACATATGCATCTACGAGTGTATATATATATATATATATATATATATATATATATATATATATATATATATATATATATATATATATATATATATATATATATATATATATATATATATATATATATATATATATATATATATATATATATATATATATATATATATATATATATATATATATATATATACATCTGTAAATACATGAAATTTATATGTTTTTTTTTAATTTCGAAAATCTGGTTTTTCTATAAAAAAAAATTAAAAACTTTATGTTTTTTAAATTCCAAAAAAGTTGATTTAAAAAAAACGAAAATCTATTTTTTATAAATTTGAAATTCCAAATTCATTAGGCTTATTTTTAGGAGATGTTACTATTGTTGCCATAAATTAAAAAAATCAAAATTAAATGAATTTTGTAAAATGAGGATCATGCCCTTATTGAACTTGATCTCGATCTAATGGTTCTGATTGAGTTCTCAGGTTCTCGCCCAGTGCCCTTTAACAACCCCAGTGCCTTCAGCGGCCCAGTGCCCATTAACAGGCCCAGTGCCTTAGCGTCCGAGTGCCCATTAACAGGCCCAGTGCCTTTAGCGTCCGAGTGCCCATTAACAAACCCAGTGCCTTTAGCAGCCCAGTTCCCTTTAAGAGGCCCCAGTGCCTTTAGCGGGCCAGTGCCCTTTAACAGGCCCAGTGTGTAACACCCGTTTTCTTTTACCATATTTTAATACAAATACAGTTTACTTTACAAACATATTTTACAACTCGTGACTATAAAATAGCCACTTAAATTTTTTTTTATTTTACAAACTCAAACTCAAGGGGGTATTACAGACTCAATACAGATACCATAATTTAAACTTACAATATTTATACCGGTCCCAACTGCAGCCTTTGCTCCTTTCACCTAAGTACATATCATTTCAAAAATAGTATACGTGAGACATAAAGTCTCGTGAGTAATATGAGTTTAGACCCAAAAGCTTTTCTGTTCAAAACATGAAATATTAAAAGTACACTGCTCAAAACTGATTTATATCATAAATCTCAAAATGTCTTTTCTTCTTTACTTTCAAACTTTTAAAAATACTTTCTTTCTCAAAACTGCTTTCTTTCTCATTTTCTTGTGACCAACTGAAACTCATGAATTAAGTTATTTTAATTCATTCTACTAGCTCCCCTTGCGGAACAGAACAGATCCGTCCGCTCGGTTATGCTCATTCTGACTTCCCTTTGTGACTTGTAACGGATTCAAGCACAAGGGTATACTTAAGCTAGACAACTACTTCGCGACGGGAGGTACCATCCCAGTAGTGTCTTCTGATCCCCCGATTATGTGGGTGATCCTAGTCCGGACAACTGGCTCTTACTACTTTCTTTCTTTAATACTTATCTCATTACATCTCAAATTGGTCAAAACAGACACAATTTGTAATAAACTCAAACTCATAAACTTTATAACTCTTATCAAAAACATTATTAAAATTAACTTCAATATCTTTAGTTCACATATGGAACTACTTTCAAAATACTTTGTAAACTACATTGCTTTAAGATCTGCTTTAAAATACTTAGCTCTTGTATAGAGCTACTTTTAAAAACTATTTTCCAAACTTTAGTATTTAAAAGTATTTGGAAATCTTATTTTCTGAAAATATCATTTTGCTATGTACTATAGAAAATCCTCATAAAACTCACCTCGATGTTGCTACAGATTTCTAAGCTTCACGTACTCCTTTCCCTTTTCCGTGCTCAATAGTATTCGAAGCACCACCTATACAAGTAATATATATATAAATACATGCTACAACTAACTCTATGACTTACAAGTCTCATATAACATAACTATAGGCCATACAAATGTATAACCAGTAGTAAACTCATTTTATAGTTTTTCTCCAAAAGACGCGTATTTTGCTACAGTACCCCCGAGGGGTCGTATTTCAGTTCCGACATTTTTGCATGAAATCTTAGGCCATATTAGACTTGTGTTTCAAATTTGAGGTCAAACGGACATGTCTAACCCCAATTTCCAAAATCAAAACTCAAAATCCTTCTCAGTATGTTACACGGTCGTGTAACTTGCCTTGCAAAATTACACGGCCGTGTAACTTTGCAGGCTTCATTAATGTTACACGGTCGTGTAATATTTACTCTGTAAATTACACGGCCGTGTAATGTTTCTGGGTGGGTTTCGGGTCCGATTTTCGAGCTGTAGACCTCTATTTTGCCCTATTAAGTGCTTAATACTTAACTTAATCGTTTACTATCATTCCATGACTAAAATCTTTGCTTTACATCAAGTTTTAAGCCTTGGAATCACTGATTTCGTTCCAATTCCTTAGAAACCCGTTTTTGATGATTTTTACCAAAAATCCAACTTTTTGAAATTAATCACTTAGGAATGTCTTAATACACCATAAGTGATCAGTTGGACTTAGAAAAACCATGAAAACTGATTTTGATCTTGCAAACCCGTGAATTAGGGTTCTTGGCCAAAAATCTTAATTTTCCTTAATTTTAACAACACTTCATAATTGAAGTGTGTTTACTTGGTGTTTTAGTATAACTCGATGGGAATGAATTTCTGGAAACTTCACATGAGCTTCATAAACCCGATTTTCCAGATTTCAACCCAAGAAGATGATGAATAGTAGAAGTTCTTACCTCAAATGCTAAGAAATTCACTCTTCCTTTGATTTCTTTGCACAAATTCTTGAACTTCCCGTGTTCCTCTCTAGCTCCCTCTCGTTCTCTCCCGATTCTTCGAAGATGTTCTGGAGATGAGAGTTAGATACTCTCATATATATATATATATATATATATATATATATATATATATATATATATATATATATATATATATATATATATATATATATATATATATATATATATATATATAAAATTTATATAAAAGATTTACACTTTAGTCCCTCAACTTCCAGTTTCTTTACAAAAATGGTCCTAAGACCCATAATCTTACAAACGAGGCCCCATTTACTATCAACTTAACTCCTTAATGAAATTTCTTAATATTTTGGTCATTTATATGTCAAATGACCATTTTACCCTTTTCGGCCAAATTTCACTATTCACGCGGTAAAACTCCAAATTTCATATAATCTTTTATTTCTTATTATACTATTTTACAAATACATATTATTACACATAATAGTCGTACAACATGACAAAAGACGGTTTTACCCTTTTTGACTTTTTTTTTCACGGGTTCTTACAGTCACCCCTCCTTAAGCGGATTCCGTCCTCGGAATCTTTTCGTAATCTGTGAAATTCGGATATCTTCTCTTCATTTCTGTTAACGTCTCCCAAGTTAGGTTTGACCCTAATGGATGCTTCCACTTGACTAGAACAAGGTCAATCTCCTTATTCCTTAGCTTTTTAGTCTGCATTTCTAGGATGGTTTCGGGTTCTTCAATCAGTTTGCTAGGAGTCTCCACCCTCAGGTCAGTATACGGTATTACTAATTCTTCTTTACCAAAGTACTTTTTCAAGTAGCATACATGAAAGGTATCATGTATTCCACTGAGTTCGGGTGGTAACTCTATCTTGAATGCTTGTAACCCAACTCTCTTCAGGATTCTAAAAGGTCCAATGTACCTTGGACTCAATTTTCCTTTCTTACCAAATCTAACCACTCCTTTCCATGGCGACACTTTAATCATCACCAAATCTCCTTCTTGCAAGTCATACGGTCTCTTCTTCAGATTTGAGTAACTCCTCTGTTGATCTTGTGCGGCTTTCATATTGGCTTGAATTACTCCAATCTTCTCATTAGTTACTCTAACAATCTCTGGCCCTGTAAGTTTAGTCTCACCCGCTTCCAACCAGCACAAAGGAGTTCTACACTTTCTACCATACAATGCCTCAAAAGGTGGCATTTTAATGCTAGAATGGTAGCTGTTGTTGTATGCAAACTCCACCAATGGTAGGTGTTCATCCAAACTGCCTCCAAATTCCATCACACATGACCGTAGCATGTCTTCTAATGTATGGATTGTTCGTTCACTCTGACCATCCGTTTGTGGATGATACGCTGTACTTAGCTGAATTCTTGTCCCTATTTTATCTTGTAAAGCTCTCCAAAAGTTAGAGGTAAATCTGGGGTCTCTGTCTGACACGATAGACAACGGTGCACCATATCTTCTTAACACTTCATCTGTATACAACTGGGCTAACTGCTCCAATGGAGTAGTTTCTTTTATGGCTAGGAATAGTGCACTCTTGGTCAACCGGTCTACTATGACCCATATATTATCATGACCTCTTCTCGTTCTCGGTAACCCGACAACCAAGTCCATGGTTACATCTTTCCACTTTCCGGCTGGAATATGCAATGACTGAGCATCTCCATGCGGGACCTGATGTTCCGCCTTGACTTGTGCACAAATAACACACTTGGAGATGTACTTAGCTATCATCTTCTTCATTCCAGGCCACCAATACTGTCTTTTCAGATCTTGATAAGTCTTGGTACTCCTTGGGTGTATGGAATACTTTGACTTATGCGACTCTTCTAAAATCAGCTTTCTCAATCCTCCTGCTTTCGGTACCCAAATGCGGTTTCTGTAGGTCTTTAATCCTTGGTTATTGGTCTCAAATTGTATATCTTTTCCTAGCTTTTCATCTTTTAAGTCTCCACTTTCTTCAACTTTCTGCTGAGCTGCTTTAATCTGTTCTATAATGCTAGACATGAGCTCTATACGCATCGATCTTGCCTTGATTCTTTTCTCAGGAGCTTTTCTACTTAATGCATCTGCTACTACATTTGCTTTACCCGGATGGTATACAATGTCGCAATCATAGTCACTGATCAGCTCTAGCCATCTGCTCTGTCTCATGTTCAACTCTTTTTGAGTGAACACATACTGCAAACTCTTGTGATCGGTGAATAGCTTGCACTTTGTACCATACAAGTAATGTCTCCAAATCTTTAAGGCAAATACGATCGCTGCAAGTTCGAGATCGTGGGTTGTGTACTTTTTCTCTGGATCTTTCAACAGTCTAGAAGCGTATGCTATAACCTTCCCTCTTTACATCAATACACAGCCAAGCCCTTGATGCGAGGCATCGCTGTATACTTCAAAGTCTTCTGTCCCATCTGGTAACGTAAGGACAGGCGCGTTACACAACTTTTCTTTCAATGTAGCGAAGGCTCTTTCTTGTTCCTCTTGCCATCTGAATTTCTCTTCTTTCCGGGTTAGTCGTGTAAGTGGCACTGCTATACGAGAGAAATCTTGAATAAATCTTCGATAATACCCGGCAAGACCGAGAAAACTTCTAACTTCGGTTGGTGTTTTAGGAGGCTCCCATTTCATTACTGCTTCAACTTTTGCTGGATCAACTTTTATACCTTGGATAGAAACAACATGTCCAAGGAACTGCACTTCTCTCATCCAAAACTCGCACTTGGAGAACTTTGCATATAGCTGTTCCCGCTGCAAAGTCTCAAGTACCAACCGCAAATGGCTCGCATGCTCTTCTTTATTCTTTGAGTAGATTAGAATGTCATCTATGAACACTATAACAAACCGGTCTAAGAATGGTTTCAGACCCGATTCATTAAATCCATAAAGATCGCTGGTGCATTCGTAAGACCAAATGGCATCACTAAAAACTCGTAATGCCCATATCGTGTACGAAACGCCGTCTTCTCTACATCACTTTCTTTTACCCTGACTTGATGATACCCAGATCTCAAATCAATTTTTGAGAAATAATCTGCTCCTTGTAACTGGTCAAACAAATCGTCTATTCTGGGCAACGGGTAGCGGTTCTTGATAGTAATCTTGTTCAATTCTCTGTAATCAATGCACATCCGCATTGATCCATCCTTCTTCTTCACAAACAGAACTGGAGCACCCCACGGAGAAGAACTAGGCCTGATGAAGCCTTTATCTAGTAATTCCTGCAACTGGGACATTAGTTCCCGCATCTCTGTTGGTGCTAACCGGTACGGTGCTCGGGCTATTGGGGAAGCTCCTGGAACGAGATCTATTCGGAACTCAACTTGCCTTTCTGGTGGCAAGCCTGGCAATTCATCCGGAAAAACTTCTGGAAACTCTTTTACTACTTCTATGTCTTTGTACGTCTGTTTTACTTTGTCCTCAGTTATCACATAGGCCAGGAAAGATACACATCCTTTCCTGATACTTCTTCGAGCCTTAGCTACACTGATGATACTTGGCACGTGCTTTCTTCTCTCCCCATATACGTACACTTTTGCTCCTAGGGTTTTAACGGATACCCTCTTCTGTCCACAAGCTATCTTCGCATCATTTGCACACAGCCAATCCATTCCAATTATTACATCAAAGGACTTAATTCCAATAGGAAGGAGATTAAGTCGAAACTTCTTGCCGTTGATGTCAAGTTCGCAATCCCGATACATATGCTGAACTTCCACAAATTTCCCGTCCGCCACTTCTACCTCAAAAACTAGATCTAACAATTCTAATGGGACTTTTAATCTGGATCCAAACCCATGGGACACAAATGAATATGTAGACCCGGAATCAAACAAGACATATGCAGGTGTCGAGTTGATTAGTAGTATACCTGAGACCACATCGTGAGTCTCCTTCGCTTCCTCCCTGGTGATCTGAAAAGCTCGAGTCTTCACCTTCTGGGGTTCAGTCTTCTTCTGAGCTGTTGACACCACATTTTCTCCTCCCTTGTTTGGGCAGTTGAAACTATAGTGTAACACCCGTGTCCCGGATAATGTTTCAGATCAAAATATTAGTTACAATCTCATATAAAAATCAACATTGTATGCCGATCTTAGAAAAATCATAATTAATTCTATAAAAATCGGATTGACCTCAAACCAGTGCACAAAGTTTGAAAATTGAGTCTAGTTTAAGTGATAAAAATTTTGTAGATCGAGACGCGACGGGGTATGGGATCGCGACGCGATCTCTGTTAGTGGTGTCGGTCGAGTGCGCGATGAAGTAAGCGCTTACGTCAGAAATCGGGTCGCGACCTAGGGCTAGATCGCGTCGCGACGGGGCTCCAGAGGCCTATAAATACGAGGCACAAGCCTCATTTTGAGGCAGAACACACACCAAACACATATGCTATATATACGAGTGTTCTGGTAAGGAGTATACGTTAAGAGATGATAGTGAGAAGTAAGGAGCCAGCGGTAGCTAGCATCGAGGTGCTCGGGAGCTGTCAGAAGTCCGGAACGAGAACCGTGCCAGGACTCAGGGAAAGCACCAAACTCAGGTGAGTAATCGCTACCGTATCTCCCTAGTAGTTTTTACGTGTTGAGCTATAGTAGAAAGAAATTATTGAAAGAAATGCAGAGTAGTATAGTTATGATATATGTGTTAGTAGTTGTGAGGAAAGTAGGTATGCTACAGACCCGTTGACGAGTCTGGCCCATGAGAAGTAGTGTATCACAGGATGATACTAAGCAGTGTAATTAACTAGTAGTGTAGTGTCCATGCGAAAGAATGACATATGACATAGAAAAAGATAATGTGTAGATACTGTGTGCCAGCTCCATATATTGCACCAGTATCGGTCTAGTAAGTTAGAAGGGATATGGATATCCCATAAAGCAAGTATAGGAAGTCGTGTAGTCAGTTACCAAATGATGAATTTGGTAAAGAGCGATAGAGCCGAGAGAGACCCGGTGCGAAACCGGTGAATATTTTAAGATGGTAAGAACAAATGAGTTGTTACGGTATGTGATACCGTAAGTTAGTAAGTAATAACATGTAGTAAGGAATGAGTTACCATATGATAATAGTAGGTAACATAGTAGTAAAACACATCACTATTGATGATACTGAAAATGAGTAATGTCAGACAGTATGGTAACATTATAAGTTACCAAGTAATAGAAGAAAGCACAGTCAGTACGGTAACGTCATAAGTTACCAGTTAGTAGAAGAAAGTGCTGTAAGACATAGTAAGAGTATACGTAATAGTACAAGTACAAGAGAAGTGAGTTCCGTCGGGTAATACGGTAGTTTCACAGTATGATGGACGAGTAAGAAAAAGTGATCGTATGACGGTCCGGTGTAGTAAGATGAATCTGTGAAACGAGTGTGGCTATTTAGGCCATACTGTGATTCGATTACTCACTAAGTTTTATAGCTTACCCTTTTATTTATGTGGTTTTTGCAGGTATATGTAACGCTCGGCTTGGATCATGGGACGATCCCTGGTGATATTATCTTGTAAAACTCAGGCTTTGGAGAGCCGGGTCGTTACATATAGTGCCCCATCTGATGGCATGAAAAACACTCCACTTAACTGGCTTTCTTGGCTTTGCAATCTTTCGCTTTGTGACCGAATTCGCCACAATTAAAGCAGGCATTTGATCCCGTTCGGCACTCGCCACCGTGTTCTTTCCCACATTTCTCGCACTTCTTTACACTTCCCTGTCGGCTCTGACTTGAACTCATCTTCCCTTTCTTCTTTATGTTTCCACTTGTACTAACTGTCTTCCTCTTGTCACTAAAACCAGGTCGTTCCTCCTTCCTTCTTTTTCCAACATCTTCCACAGTTCGGGCAGCATTGATCGCCCCATCTAGCGTCTCGGCTTTCTTTACTTCTAGTTCATAGTTCCATGGCAAACTCCGGACATAGCGGTTAATTCGGGACCGCTCACTGGGGTAAGACTCCCCCACAAAAGGTAACATGTCGCAGAACTTCTTTGTATACTCGTCAACCGTCATTTCTCCTTTCTTTATCGTTAAGAAATCTTCGTTCATTTTCTCCAAATCTCGCATGGGACAGAATTTATCTTTGAGACATGAGACAAACTCCGCCCATGACCAGCCATATACAACATCCTTTCCCAAACTTTCATATTTGGTGTTCCACCACACCAAATCATCATCCTTCAACTGCCGGGAGGCGTAGTTGACTCGGTCGTTTTCTCCACATTTGCTTGCTTGCATCAGTTGTTCAATCTCTCGGACCCATCGCATTGTCACTTTAGGCTCAAAACTGCCATGGTATTCGGGCGGTTTGCAAGCCATAAAGGACTTAAAAGAGCAGCCCTTTTCTTCCTTCTTGTTCCCTCCAGTAGCTTCTTCCTCAGTTGTCTTTTTGGAGACTTCTTGTGATGATTGGGCACAAGGTTCACCCATTCGGCTGTCTATTATGTTATGCACATCCTGCTTTAGTTCATTTCGTAAGTTATTGATTAAGTACTGAATTGCTTCCATAGTGACAGGTTGTGGTGGTGGGTTTGGCTCGGCCTCATCATTTCGAAGAACATGTGGTTCACTTCCTCTTGAGGAAGTGTGACTGCCCTCACCCGTGTCAGCTTGTCTTCTATCTCCCATTACTATATAGATGAACAAATTATTGGTTTAATACACAATTCTATATAGTATTTTGTAAGCGGTAACATATTATCTTCTTATCTTGACTGCATTATTATAGCAGTTATACTCACTCTATAACTTCTATAAATCTAAGTGTACCTCTATATTACTAAGGCACCTTACTACTACTCGTGCTAGTTTAAGACTAGGATGGTATTCCAACCTAATTCGCTCGAACTATGGCTCTGATACCAAAACTGTAACACCCCTTTTCTTTTACCATATTTTAATACAAATACAGTTTACTTTACAAACATATTTTACAACTCGTGACTATAAAATAGCCACTTAAATTTTTTTTTATTTTACAAACTTAAACTCAAGGGGGTATTACAGACTCAATACAGATACCATAATTTAAACTTACAGTATTTAAACCGGTCCCAACTGCAGCCTTTGCTCCTTTCACCTAAGTACATAGCATTTCAAAAATAGTATACGTGAGACATAAAGTCTCGTGAGTAATATGGGTTTAGACCCAAAAGCTTTTCTGTTCAAAACTTGAAATTTTAAAAGTACACTGCTCAAAACTGATTTATATCATAAATCTCAAAATGTCTTTTCTTCTTTACTTTCAAACTTTTAAAAATACTTTCTTTCTCAAAACTGCTTTCTTTCTCATTTTCTTGTGACCAACTGAAACTCATGAATTAAGTTATTTTAATTCATTCTACTAGCTCCCCTTGCGGAACAGAACAGATCCGTCCGCTCGGTTATGCTCATTCTGACTTCCCTTTGTGACTTGTAACGGATTCAAGCACAAGGGTATACTTAAGCTAGACAACTACTTCGCGACGGGAGGTACCATCCCAGTAGTGTCTTCTGATCCCCCGATTATGTGGGTGATCCTAGTCCGGACAACTGGCTCTTACTACTTTCTTTCTTTAATACTTATCTCATTACATCTCAAATTGGTCAAAACAGACACAATTTGTAATAAACTCAAACTCATAAACTTTATAACTCTTATCAAAAACATTATTAAAATTAACTTCAATATCTTTAGTTCACATATGGAACTACTTTCAAAATACTTTGTAAACTACATTGCTTTAAGATCTGCTTTAAAATACTTAGCTCTTGTATAGAGCTACTTTTAAAAACTATTTTCCAAACTTTAGTATTTAAAAGTATTTGGAAATCTTATTTTCTGAAAATATCATTTTGCTATGTACTATAGAAAATCCTCATAAAACTCACCTCGATGTTGCTACAGATTTCTAAGCTTCACGTACTCCTTTCCCTTTTCCGTGCTCAATAGTATTCGAAGCACCACCTATACAAGTAATATATATATAAATACATGCTACAACTAACTCTATGACTTACAAGTCTCATATAACATAACTATAGGCCATACAAATGTATAACCAGTAGTAAACTCATTTTATAGTTTTTCTCCAAAAGACGCGTATTTTGCTACAGTACCCCCGAGGGGTCGTATTTCAGTTCCGACATTTTTGCATGAAATCTTAGGCCATATTAGACTTGTGTTTCAAATTTGAGGTCAAACGGACATGTCTAACCCCAATTTCCAAAATCAAAACTCAAAATCCTTCTCAGTATGTTACACGGTCGTGTAACTTGCCTTGCAAAATTACACGGCCGTGTAACTTTGCAGGCTTCATTAATGTTACACGGTCGTGTAATATTTACTCTGTAAATTACACGGCCGTGTAATGATTCCGGGTGGGTTTCGGGTCTGATTTTCGAGCTGTAGACCTCTATTTTGCCCTATTAAGTGCTTAATACTTA
This sequence comes from Cichorium intybus, assembly GCA_023525715.1. Taxonomy (NCBI): domain Eukaryota; kingdom Viridiplantae; phylum Streptophyta; class Magnoliopsida; order Asterales; family Asteraceae; genus Cichorium; species Cichorium intybus. Next base: position 6,943,322 of record CM042015.1, on the reverse strand, counting down.
ACTTAATCGTTTACTATCATTCCATGACTAAAACCTTTGCTTTACATCAAGTTTTAAGCCTTGGAATCACTGATTTCGTTCCAATTCCTTAGAAACCCGTTTTTGATGATTTTTACCAAAAATCCAACTTTTTGAAATTAATCACTTAGGAATGTCTTAATACACCATAAGTGATCAGTTGGACTTAGAAAAACCATGAAAACTGATTTTGATCTTGCAAACCCGTGAATTAGGGTTCTTGGCCAAAAATCTTAATTTTCCTTAATTTTAACAACACTTCATAATTGAAGTGTGTTTACTTGGTGTTTTAGTATAACTCGATGGGAATGAATTTCTGGAAACTTCACATGAGCTTCATAAACCCGATTTTCCAGATTTCAACCCAAGAAGATGATGAATAGTAGAAGTTCTTACCTCAAATGCTAAGAAATTCACTCTTCCTTTGATTTCTTTGCACAAATTCTTGAACTTCCCATGTTCCTCTCTAGCTCCCTCTCGTTCTCTCCCGATTCTTCGAAGATGTTCTGGAGATGAGAGTTAGATACTCTCATATATATATATATATATATATATATATATATATATATATATATATATATATATATATATATATATATATATATATATATATATATATATATATATATATATATATATATATATATATATATATATATAATTTATATAAAAGATTTACACTTTAGTCCCTCAACTTCCAGTTTCTTTACAAAAATGGTCCTAAGACCCATAATCTTACAAACGAGGCCCCATTTACTATCAAATTAACTCCTTAATGAAATTTCTTAATATTTTGGTCATTTTTATGTCAAATGACCATTTTACCCTTTTCGGCCAAATTTCACTATTCACGCGGTAAAACTCCAAATTTCATATAATCTTTTATTTCTTATTATACTATTTTACAAATACATATTATTACACATAATAGTCGTACAACATGACAAAAGACGGTTTTACCCTTTTTGACTTTTTTTTTCACGGGTTCTTACACAATGCCTTCAGCGGCCCAGTGCCTTTAGCGACCCAGTTCCCTTTAACAGGCCACAGTGCCTTCAGCGGCCCAGTGCTCATTAACAGTCCTAGTGCCTTCAGCGGCCCAATGCATATTAATAGGCCCCATTACCCCTTAACTGCCCAGCGCCTCTAACTGCCCAGTGCCCATTAATAGGCCCCAGTGCCTCCAGCGGCCGTACGCCCCTAACAGGCCCCAGTGCCTTCAACGGCTCATTGCCCCTTAACACGCCCCAATGCCTTCAGCGGCCCAGTGCCCATTAATAGGCCAAGTGCCTCCAGCGGCCCATTGCCTACTAACATGCCCAATATCTTCAACGACCTAAGTGTCCATTAACAATCCTCGAACAACAAACAAATAACACTGCAGCAGTCAAACTATGCAACAACATAACTAAACGGTTAGCCAAAATCTAAGACAACCTCAAAATTATCGAAATAGCCAAATTCAATAAGCAACCCAAAAGATCACAAAATATGACATAAGTGTTCAAATGGCAACCATGGTCAATAGGGAAAAAAAATCTTGTTCAGAATTACAACCACATCGAAATTCACACAAACCACCGACAAACAAGCAACCTAAACAAATCACTCCTCTTCCTCCACCTTCAACAGTTCCTTCAGCTCTCCAACGTCAGCCTTGCTCATATTTAACAGAGTGGCATAGTCCAACAAGACAAAATCCTCGATGGCATTATCCATCTCTGCCACATGATCATATACCAAACTGCTCTCCACCACATCAGCCGAACTGAGCAAAGGATTGTCACGAAGGCTACATCACCCCACCTCCTCATCGGCCGCATAATAAGCACATTTAATTTGTCCCACACCATTAATAAACTTGGGACACACAAACACTTTTTCGATCACCCGAACAACACCCTCCTGAAGGACCCACGCTAGATCCTGCTTCACCTCCGCCAATTCAGCGTTCTTCACCTCCAACATTTTCCCTCTGTCACTGACATCACACACAAGATTCTCATTTTGGATAGCCAACCCCTCGTTCAAATGTTTTCAAGAAAACCCCTGTCTTCCCCTCCGGTGGATGATAAAAACCAGCCCCATCACACAGAATCAACACTCCATCCTCGCTGCAGAACCCATACATCTCCGATAAGTGTTTACGTTGAATACAACATCTGTGGATATTTTGGATTTCCAAAAATCTGAAGATCTGTTAGCAATAAAATGACCGATTGCAGCTTGAATTCAGTTGCATTACTGAGTAAATTCAGAAGATAAGTTTTCTGGCTGCCATTCACAAGTGAACCCGCCAAGCTTTACTCTATCAGCAACAATACATTCCCTTCTTTTTCTGCTTTGTACAGAGTAGGGAAGTTATCTTTTAGCTTTCCACAACCTATCCAATCGTCGAACTAAAAGAGAGTGCTTTCACACAATCCCACTACCTTTTCCAGAATGTCACTAAAACTGACGCCGTCTTTTGCCAATGCAATTTTTATCCTCACTATGTTTTTCCAAACCCCTATTTGAGCATTTTTTTCTAGATACTCAAAAAGTTTTGACATAAGATTAAGAATGTCGACGATAACTCTGCGCCAAAAAGAGGTGTGGTCTTTCTTTAGCCTCCACCACCATTTAGGTAGTAATGCCTAATTTAGAGCGCTCAACGACCCAACTCTTAGTCCACCTTTATATTTAGGGGCCATGACCTTTTCCATGATACCCAATGAATCTTAGAGTGATCGTCTATACCCCTTATAAGAATCTACGTCTGATTTTTTCAAGACTGTCGAAAACACTGACAGTAGCATGGAATAAAGAGAAGTAATAAGTTTGAAGGTTGTCGGATACTTCTTTAATGAGAGTTAACATCCCACCGAATAATAGTGACTTAGATTTCCAGCTAGAAAGTTTATCCGGTGATCAAATTCTTGGTGGGAATCATCACCGTCTATTATTGGCTTCTAATTTTTTACTAGATTCATATTAGCACCCACCGGGACCCTAAGGTACTTGAAAGGTAACCACCCCGCTTCACAACCAAGAATATTAGCCCAACTACCCATTTAACTAAGAAGGGCGCATATACCGAATACCTTGGACTTGTGAAAGTTTACTTTAAGTCCGAACGAAACATGGAAACATCTTATTATACGGGCGAGATTTTTTATATTGGAGCGAGACCACTCTCTAATGAATAAAGCGGCATCGGCGTAAAATAGGATTGTTGTTAGGAAATTGGATACCCAAGAAAAAATCTTTGCCTTTTGCAGCTTCCAAGGCGACATTCAAACCTTCCATGGCAATGATGAATACAGAGGGGGATAGAGGGTCACCTTGGCGAACCCCCTTGCGATCTCAAACTCCTTAGTAGGAGACTGTTCACAATTACAGAGGCCCTAGAAGAAACGAGGCAGCCGTGAATCCATTTCCTCCACTTAATCCCAAAACCCATTTGCACTAATACGAAGTCGAGATATTCCCAATTAATGGAGTCGAAAGGTTTGTTGAAGTCCACCTTAAAGAGAAGCACTTTCTTATTTACAAGTTTGGCCTAGGAGCAAATTTCATTAATTATGAGCGGACCGTCCAAGATATTCCTACCTTCAATTTAGGCCGACTAAACATCACCAATTACCAACCCAATGATAGTTTTGAGATGATTAGCAAGAGTTTTGGCAATGATTTTGTAGACACACCCAATCAAGCTTATAGACATATAATCACATAAAGAAGTATGATCCTTGATCTTCGGGGCAAGAGTAATGAATGATGAATTACAACCCCGATCCAGTGTCTCGAACTCTTCGAAATGTTTTCACAAGCCATAAAGTCTTTAGATAGAATTTCCCGGAAATGCTTAATAAACTTAAAAGTGAACCCATCGGGTCCCGGGACGCGCTCACTACCCCAAGGCCACACATTGACTTTAATTTCTTCTCTAGAGAAAGGAGATTCTATAGAGGCAGCCATCTCAGAAGAAATAGAGCGGAGTTTAGAACTCACCAATTATGAAGGTCCACGATTCTTTAAATTTGTCTTTGAAGAACTGTAAAATTTCATCTTTAATTTCATTAACATCAGACGTCCATCTTCAATTTATTAGAAGGCCATTAATTCGATTCTTTTCTTCCTGAGTTTGTTGTTAATATAGCCATAAAAGAACTTAGAATTTTCGTTTCCATCCACAGCCCACTTAACACTCGCCTTTTGTTTCATATCAAGAACAACTAAGCTCTCCAGCTTGTGGATCTTCTATTTGCAATTGCTCCTGAGAGTTAATTCGTCAACCGATAGTGATCTGACTTCTGCGTTTAAGTCTAGTTGTGAAAATTTAGATTTTAAATCCGAGATCTCCTTGTTCTCTGTTGAGTAGGTTAGGTTCCTTCATCTCCTTACTGCATTCTTGAGAAATCTCAGTTTGGCAGCAAGATACATATCAACAGTGACATACCCCTGGAACTTCTCCCAAGAACTATTGACTACTTCATTTATACTATCTTTCAGCAGCCAAGAATTAAAAATTTTAAATGGAATAGGACCAAAGTCAGCAGTGTGTGTGGTCAATGAAATCGGGTTGTGATAAGAAAATTCCCTAGGGTGGGCAGTCACCGTGGCATGAGGGAAAGCAGAAAGAAAGTTTGAGCACACAAGGAATCCGTCCAACTTACTTAATTTCGCACCATCCTGACAGAAGTACTTAAAACGAATTTCCCCATATTGAAATCGTGCAATCCAACGTTGTTAATGAAACGATTGAACGCCAAAGCCGTCCTAGCACAATAATTGGAATTGAAACGTTCCTCAGGCCTTCTAACTGTGTTGAAGTCGCCAAGGACCGCCCATGTACCTTCCACGTGGTGCTTTTGTGTGTAAAAATATATGTTCGTGAGGCGCATGCCATTAAATTTTGTTGTCCACAGTAAAAATATACTCGCTGCCACTCTAATCGTTCTTGTGAAATACAATCAATCGATAGCCTTACTCCCATATTATTGTTTTGTTTTATTGTGTGCTTGTGAATATTTTATAATCCTTGAAACTACAGATTTTATCCATCTGTACATTGTACTTCGAAGCTTTGTCTCTGAAACTTATAAACTCGATAATATATAGTTAACTAATATGTATTTTCATTACTCATCACTAGGATACCATATTGTCCTTAATATATTTTTGCATGCTTCACATACTTTGTAAATAATTTATAACCCTTAAAAGCTGAAGATACAACCTACTAAAGCATGAACCATATAAAATTTAACACCTGTAATACCATATCATTTCACTAATCATATTTTAAAGGATGTTATAGACAAGGGAAAATGACTTATTAGGGTAACCAACTAGTTGATTTGTTCACGTTTAGTCACTTTCTTTTTTTTCGTGCTTTATTTGCCATTGAACTATCTATTTTGTTCATGATACATCCTTACGACCTGTAATAGCAGGAATAGCAGGTTACAGCCTAATTGAAATCTATTTTGTTCATATTTGGTCACTTTCCTTTTTTATTCGTGCTTTATTTGCCATTAATTTAATTTATTTTTCCATTTTTAATTTATTTTTCCATTTTTATTCGTGCAGATCTGAAATGACTATTTTGCCCTTTTTAAGTTATTTTTCCATTTTTATTACATTTTAAGGATTTTTTATTAATGACTTTTAATTAAAAATAAATAAGAAATCAACCCACCATCGCCTCTCTCTCTCTCTCTCTCTCTCTCTCTCTCTCTCTCTCTCTCTCTCTCTCTCTCCGTCTCTCTCAATTAATAAAACCTGCAACTAAACACACACACACACACACACACACTTTGCAACTAAACACACACACACACATACACATTTTGCAACTAAAAACACAGACATCACCACCATCTACAGCAAAGATCTGGACAAAGATGATGAGAGGGAAGAGCACTCCAAACCTATCGAATCATAATGTTGCAATCCGAAGTTTCCCGATCTGTGCAAAAACAAACATTAAAAACAAAAGTACACATCAAAGTTGTTTTGCCCCGACAATCCACCTCCACCGTTACAAGCCAACTAAGCATGCTACGAAAAACTTCTTGGATTAAATCAGACGAGCCATTAAGCATGCTACGAAAAAATTCTTAATGGTTGAATCGTTGGCTTGTAACGGTGGAGGTGGATTGTCGGGGCAAAACAACTTTGATGTGTACTTTTGTTTTCAGTGTTTGTTTTTGCACAGACCGGGAAACTTCTGATTGCAACATTCTGATTCGATAGGTTTGGAGTGCTCTTCCCTCTCATCATCTTTGTCCAAATCTTTGCTGTAAATGGTGGTGATGTCTGTGTTTTTAGTTGCAAAGTGCGTATGTGTGTGTGTTTAGTTGCAAAGTGTGTGTGTGTGTGTGTGTTTAGTTGCAGGTTTTATTAATTGAGAGAGACGGAGAGAGAGAGAGAGAGAGAGAGGCGGTGGTGGGTTGTTTTCTTATTTATTTTTAATTAAAAGTCATTAATAAAAAATCCTTAAAATGTAATAAAAATGGAAAAATAAATTAAAAAGAAAAAAATAGTCATTTCAGATCTGCACGAATAAAAATAGAAAACTAAATTAAAAATGGAAAAATAAATTAAATTAATGGCAAATAAAGCACGAATAAAAAAGGAAAGTGACCAAATATGAACAAAATAGATGTCAATTAGGTTGTAACCTGCTATTACAGGTCGTAAGGATGTATCATGAACAAAATAGATAGTTCAATGGCAAATAAAGCACGAAAAAAAAAGAAAGTGACTAAACGTGAACAAATCAACTAGTTGGTTACCCTAATAAGTCATTTTCTCACTAGACAACCACCATGTGTACTCCAACTTTGGCAATAAGCTTATCGCATAGGAATAAGATTCAGTGCATATTAGTATATTGGTGATAAATTTTGTGATAAAATTGATCACTTCTATTGCTAATGAGTAATGACCAATGATTGAAGAAGATCAAATTACACATTGGTTAACAAAATCATAAGAGATTAGGAAATAATCTCTTAAGATATGAGAAGCACACAAAATTCGAAACACGAGAACACGATTAAGGAAACTAAAACATCTATAATCCATATAAAGAAACATGTTGCTAGTTCAAATATTCTTTTAGCCAAAAAATGAAAATGTAAAATGGCCAAACTCTATACAACAATTTCTTGGAAAATCATTGCAATACTAAAATAAGGAAGTGCCCACATAAGAAAAAAGACTAGAGAAAAATCAAACCACCAAATTCTTTGAGAATATACATATGCATTAGTAAAGCAATAGGCTTTTAAAAAGCATTAAAAGGAAGATTCCTTACCAAAACCTACGTAATACATGAACAAATACATTTCATCTTTGACAAAACAAAGTATACTCAAAAGATATTAATTTGGTGGAACAAGTACAAGAAACTTCTTCATGGCATCCACAGATTGCACTGAAGTTGGACAAATTGATTAAAGAAGATACACATGGAACGTGCACAATATGCACCACTAACTTCGAGCAAGACATTTGGGTTTTGGACAAAATAACATTTAAATCAATTTATGAATAGGAAACATTGTAACCAACACAAGGCTTATTGTGTTATATTTCTATTGAACATTTCACATGCTATTACGACCCACCTCCTTCCTCTCAAATCAAATAAACATTTATTGTGTTATTAATTATTGAGGTTCGTATAAAGTTCAATAGACCAGTTTGTTGACTACTCTTACACACACCAAGACCATATCAATTGTATTTCCCGAGTCAAGTCATGTACACAGTCAAAGTAAACTAAATGAAGTTGGAACTATTGAAAAAAGATTCGAGTATATATAATTAAATTAGATGTTATCCATATGGATCATTGAAAATTTCCTCAAATACTTAAAAAAAAAAAAAAAAAACATCAGCCATTACTCCCCTGTGACACTCTTGAACAATGTTTATAAAAGTAGTCATCCAAGACGGCCCACAACTTCAAGTCTCACACACTACGTATATAGTAACGGGGTTCAAAAGAACACATACATAGAGTTGTCTCATTCACTCTTGAAATATCTCGAATTAAAATTATATATTTTTTTCTGTATTTATAAAGAAATTATCCATGAATTAACGTTTTCCCCATCGTATGTACACGCGCAAGGAATGACTCTAAGACTACATGTACCCTATGCATAAATTATGGTACATGGTATGGATGTAAAACAACAAACTAGCTAGTGACCGTTTTCGGTCTCCAAAACACAGCTCAGTTGGTTGTGACGTGGTGTTTTGAACTTGAACATATTATGAACTCACTATGAAACGATAATATATTAACCGATGATAATAGAGACAAAATAGAGTTAGAATAGTTAGGATTTTAATTTTTTTTATCGAGATGAAAAATGTATTTAAAAAAAATAGAAACAGGAAACAACTATAAAAAAAAATTAGAGTTAAACTATAGCTAAGGCCATCAGTGTGGGTTCTCACTTTCCTATAAAAAAAATTAGAGTTAAACTATAGCTAAGGCCATCAGTATGGGTTCTCACTTTCCTTTATTTTTTCTTGTCACATCAGCACCCAGTCAGTACCCTCACTTATACTCTCACCCTGGAAATGGTCAACCCTCATTTCTCTTCACATTTGGTACAAGTGAGTATGCACATTGTACAAGCAGATTTCCCCTCACTTCCCTCGTCGCGCGATGCCAGGACGTTGTGCGAACACAAAAAGTGAGAGGTGCTCTCACTAGGGGAGGTGTAGCTCTCACAAAAAGTTCAAGCTTGCACCATTGCTCGCACGCACTCCACAAGGCCTAAAAGAGTGTTTGACTGCGATTTTAAAAGTTAGCTGTTGATTTATTGATTTTTCAAAAAGTGAATAAGTTTAAAAAAATGTTTGGGTAACTAGAAAGTGTTTTTTAAAACAGTTTTTATAGCTTTTCAAAAAATCATTTTGAGAAAGAAAGACCGACTCTTTGAAACAACTTTTGATTTTTTGATATTAAAAATGGTGTGCTAAAAAAACAATCATGATATGACAAAAGTGTGAAGGTCAACACACAAAATACATACATCCACACATATAGAAATTAGAAAGAGTTTATTTAAATGACCCTATTAAAAAAACAATAATACCCTTCATTTAACAAACGCATCCCTCTTTTTAAAACAACTTTTAGTTTTTTGGTAATTTTATACATATAAACAAACGCAAACACTTTTTAAGAAATGATTTATCAACTTATTGATTTCTCATTATAAAAGCAAATCCAAATATTTTTTTAAAATCTCATTTTGCTATCCCCATAACTCAATTAACACTTTTAACTAAAAACACTTTTTAATTCAAGAAACAATCCCAAACACCCCTTAAACTAACTGTATAAAATTCCAAAACAAAAAAGAGACCAACAACTTTATTAAGCCAATAATCATAATCACAACCAGCAATGACAATAGAGCGTTTCACTCTTCTGGGTGAGCTTCTTGCCGAGAAAATAAACTTTGTAGGGTCAAGGTGAGGACTAATACCTATTTTTGGTTAATCTTTATCTAACCTTTTTTAAATTGAACCGAACCAAACTTTATATAGCTCTATTAAGGATGTTGACCAGTCTGTATTCACACCATTATTAACAAAATGACCAAGTCTCCGATGTAAAAAAACGAAGAAAAACTAACCTTTAACACCACAACCAAATTTAAATTTGTTATTAATATTTTCAACGGTTAACGTATACAATCAAATAAGGTTATATATAAAGAGAATAATTTGATAATATTGGATACATTGTAACAAAAGCGTAACACCGTCCCATGAATATGGTGTTTGACATGTGAATTTAGGCACGAACCCACGTGGGAAGTTTTCCATGAAGCCACTAAATATTCCCACCACGATTTTGGGTGGCGCCAACTCAACTAAACAATAATTAATGCCAACGACATAATCTCAAAATTTTCATTAATTAATGAATAAAATCAATCGTATGAAAACAACAATATCTGTACATTAATGATTTAATGACCCTAACCAAAAACAATTGTAAAAGATAAAAACAAATTTACTAATTCCGTATTTTATTTAGTTATCTGGTACGTCGCCGGCGACTGACAAACGCTGTTTCTTCGCCGGATGTGGACTTTCAACTTCTTGCTCGTTCATGAAGAGTTGACTTTTCTTCGCACAGTCAACGCTCAAACCCAATTGGAATTCAGGGAAAGCGGGTAAGTTCAAGTCAAAACCACGCGGTTGGCTATGGGTGGAGGAGGTGGTTTTCTCGGAAGTTGTGACGCCGCTGGCTGCTGGTCCGGTTCCGGGGTTGTTGCCGTCATAGTGGCGTCTCTTGTGACCGCCGAGTGCTTGTCCGGTGGGGAAGGTTCTGTGGCAGATAGAGCACTCGTGGGCTTTTCCACTAGGCTTTAGAACAGATGAGGTGGAGGCGCTAGCGGTTGTGGTGGCTGAAGTAGAAGGGTGGTCCTCGGAGACGTTTTTCCGGTGGCTGGCTTTGTGGCCACCGAGTGCTTGGTAAGAAGAGAACCCCTTGTTGCAGACGCTACACTTATGCGACACCGACTGATGAACAGGTGGCAGTGGAGGTGACTGGGTTGCCGCCGCGGCGGTGGCGGTGGATGTTGTGGCGGCGGTGGTGTTCGTTCTACCACGGGAAAGCAACATGAGACAGTAGGCTAAGTACTCCTCCTCCGTGGGCTGTTCTGGTTCCGATGGATGAGTGACGTCACTGTCCGTGCTTGTGGTGGCTCTCGGTCGCTTTGAACGCTTGCCTTTATTCCAAGAATCTTGAATTACGGTGGCGGTGGGAAAGTTCATGTCTTTGTAGTGGAAGGAAGGCGGTGGCGCCGCCGTGTTTGTTGCCGGTGAGTTTAGAGCTTCAAGTGCCATTTGTATACAAAGATTGAGTTAAGTTGCGTAAGAGATGATAGTGGAAGTGTTGTAATGGTTATCCAATTCCATTTTGATGTGGTATATATAGAGTAAAAGTATTCCCCTACCATAGTTGACTAACAATTTCAATATGGTGAGTACTACTATTAAAGAAATGGTCCATTTGTGTGAATCTTATTTCCATTATTTACATTTTAAACTTTAATATATTTTTAAATTTTAATTTACATATAATCAAATTTTAATCACTAAGTTTTCCTCAACCAAACTAAACCACCGTCAAGGCTGACTTTAGCTTTTATCAAAAGTAAAGAAAAAATAACAATGTGTAAAAATACACTTCGGTGATGCTTAATGGGTGATTCATGTGTTTCAAATATATTATTATAATATTAAGTCATATTATAAGATTTGTAAAAATTGATAAAATAAAGAGTTAGATTTTAATTTCTGGTTTAAAATAGTCATGTTTACGGAGAGAGATAATTTCTTTTTCAAAAAGTTAATTGTGTGATACGTGTAAACTAATTATATAATTAACTCTAACTTTATTAGATATTAATCTAATTATAAAACCAGAAATAATAGATTGAAATTATATAATCAAACACTTTCTTCAATTTTGCAATTGATTTTCGGTATATACATGTTTCACTCATTCAAATTTAAATGTAAATCTTTACAAAAGTTGCATATTTATAATTTTACTCAATCCAACAATCACTTTACCTGTCCATTTGCTTAATAACACTTGTGTTATTTTATTATCAATAGAAAATAAATTATATAAAATTTAGAGGGAGGCGTGATAAGTGAGAAGTAGGACTGTAGAAGGGCATATGAAGAGTGAAGTCGGCGGTCGGGTCAAGAAGAGTGGGAGTGAGGTCAGGGAGGGTATTTTCGTCTTTTTAGGTTTTAAAGGAAAGCATCAGGAGATTGACATGGCTGCTGTACCTTTTATTCTTATTTTTTTATTAAGTTTAAAAATACATGAGAGTAAAATAGAAGGCAAATTCATAAAACTGGACTTCTTCAAAGTCAAATCTTCTCTCCCATTATAAACGTGTATTTTCACCTCCACAAACTCTTCTTTGACTCCCATAACCCGTATTTGCTTACTTTTGCTTTTTAGTCGTCCATCTAATGACATCATAAATCAATTAATTACGTATCAGCAAAAACCGAACTAGTGTGTGTATGTACATATATATAAAATCCGAAAAATGGAAATTGAAAAATCAAGCCGAAACAAAAACCAAACTAAATTGTACGTCGTTTTATAAAAACCGGATTTCTAGGGCTGGGTTTGGTTTTTTACCAAAAAACTAAACCAAACCGTGTGTGTGAAACTTTAAATTACGAGCGTATTCGGCGTGCAGTGTTTGAAAGTGTTTGAGAGCTTATAGCGTTTAGCTTTTAGGAAAACGCTCGAAAAAAATAAAAAGTTTCGTTTGGCAGCAAGATCTTTTAGATTTTATTTTTAACAAAACTTTCATATTCCAAAAACTATTTCAAATGGTTTTTGGAAGCGTTTAGCATTTAACTTTTGATTTTTATATTATTTACATTTCTAAAAGCAAATAACTGCTTTTACTGAACACTTCTGCACTAATAAAAGTTACAGCTACCAGCTTTTAGTAAACCGCTACCAAATTTCAGCTAACCGCTAACTGCTACCAGCTATCAGTTATCAGCTACCAGCTAGTTTTGTCGAACACGCCATATATATATACATATATATATATATATATATATATATATATATATATATATATATATATATATATATATATATATATATATATATATATATATATATATATATATATATATATATATATATATATATAATAAATGATATTGGCCTGACTCGATTGTTTTGTTAACTGCTAAGGCCTCCTATGATGAAAATTCCCTGAGCCACCATTATACACCCCCCCACACACACACACGCTCTAGTGACCTGTATAGTGTTATTCATGACTCATTGCCGTGAAAAAGATACTATAGGAAATCTCTATGGCTATGTGATGCATGTGATTTTTTTGGTTTATAGCAATGTACTTGACCATTTGAATGTGTTTGATAGATTTAGATTAGACCGAGTTTGGTTTATAGCAACATACTTTCAATGGTTTGAACTCTAGAAAACTTAAAAACCGAAAAAACCAAGAACCAGCATCCAAAAGTAGGAGTGTGTGCGGTGCGGTTTAGAGCCAAAACCGCAGACCGCACCGCATATGCAGTTTGAGTTTTTTGGAAACCGTAGACCGCACCACAAAGGTCCTAAATCGCATTACGCGGTGCGATTTGGTGCGGGCGGTTTAAACGCGGTTTGTGCGGTTTTAATACGATAAATTTCATATTATATATATATATATATATATATATATATATATATATATATATATATATATATATATATATATATATATGTATGTATGTATGTATGTATGTATGTATGTGTATGTGTGTGTGTATATATATATATATATATATATATATATATATATATATATATATATATATATATATATATATATATATATATATATATATATATATATATATATATATATATATATATATATATATATATATATATATATATATAGAGTTAGGATATATTAAAAACTGTAATTATTGTGTGGACGTAAGGACCAATCAGAGACGAGAATCAACCAGGGGTATTTTTGTCAATTGATTTATAAATCATTTAATTGAATTTAATCAATTCCTATAATTATGGTAAACTGAACCTATAATTATGGAATCCTTTGACCACTTCATTTAACCTAGCTGCCATCCATCGACAACCTTAGTAAACCATTGCCGGATTCATCTTCTTCACGCCTCCGTCGACCACCGCCACTATCATCTTCACCGGCCGACCTCTGCCATCGTCCGCATCCGTCGACCACCGCCACTATCATCATCTCGTACAGTCCTGTGAAGCAACCCCGCTGGTTTTACCTCCGTGTGATGATTTGATTTTGAATTCGGACCTGATAAGCGCATCAATTTCTCCTGCTGCTGAGGCGTTTGGTCCGGTGGCTGCTTTGGCAGCAAAATCCGCTTCTGAATATGTCAATTCCATGGCTATCGATGTGGTAAGCCTCTACCCCGTCTCTTCTTCTGCTGATCTGATGAGTATTGTTGCAACCATGGATTTGGATTCAGTTACCATGGGAAAGGGCGATTTGAGTATTAAACCATCAGAGGGTATTAAGCTTCCTTCCTCTATCCCGTCATCACGTTCTTCCCCTTTTGGGAAGCCTCCTCTACATGGTTTGACTTCCAGTACCACTCAGCCCTCTATGATGCCTTCCATCCTCCATACCCACCATCATTATCTATGGTTGAAAATCACCACCAACCAATCTCATAGAATGTCATTCTCAAACAATTGTAATGTATTCTGCTAGAATGATCTTGTATTCTACCAAGTATGAAATGTTATCACAGGAGCTTTTGGTGGATGTGTTTCACATACAATAGATTGTGTTGCAACAGCAATGATTAGTATGTGTTTCAAAAAATCGATCCACATGTGTGTGTTTTGGAGAGATTGATCTCACTTATTGCAGCTTTGTGCGTTCAGAACATACGAGAAATATAGAAGAAGCCCTAAAGTTTGATTTCAACGCAGCCATTCTATCAGAATGTCGTAAGGGAATGCCATTCTAACAGAATGTAATTCTTATAGAATCTCCAAATGTCCTTCTTTTTTGTATATTAGATTTTAATTAGTATAATATTTTAGTAGAATATGCATGTATTCTTCAATTTTAACTAGTCATTTTCAAAAATAGATTAGAATTCATAGAATCAGAGTTGATGAAAAAATATATTAGAATACAAACAAAATCGATATTTGAAATGTATTCTGTTAGAATAATTGTGTATTCTGTCAAAATGATATGTTAGAATGAAATGTATTCTGTCAGAATAATCGTGTATTCTGTTAAAATATCATAAACTTGGAAGATCAAAAATAATAATTTTGTTAATAAATTTATTATTAAATTGATTTGATCAACTTTCCTAAAAATCAGTTAGTTTCCCTTTTTTTCTATGATTAAAATGACTATTCTACCCTTTTGTAACCGTTTTTATTTAAATCATTTAATAATATAATGGATAATTACAATTATGCCATTGTAATCTAGACCATTGATATTTTGAATCGTACACACCAGATTTGGTCTTACGACCACACAATAATTGTGGTCCTTAATATAACATAACCCTATATATATATATATATATATATATATATATATCTATATATATATATATATATATATATATATATATATATATATATATATATATATATATATATATATATATATATAGTGCGGTGCGTTTGAACCGCGGTTCTGTGACTATAAACTGCATTATGCGGTGCGGTGTAGGCGATTTATGCGGTTTGGTGCACACCGCTATCCAAAAGAGCCGAAACCGAGCAAGTTTTCAACCAAAAAAACCGAACGTTGTGGTTTGGGTTTGGTTTTACCTAAAAACCGACCCAAACCGATTTTCATCGTTGTATTTATCTAACTAATATTTAACTAAAACAGATCGTGTTTTTCAGTAAATAAGTCATATATGTAATGTTAGAATCGCTAAATCTTTTTCTTGTTAATTTAATATTATCAAACAACAACTTGTACCTTTGATTTGCAATGGTCTTTGCCTAACAAACATTTAGTGAAGACACGAGGGATAAGGTGCTTAAATTCTCCAAGTAATTATCCATGATCATCTAGAAGGTTCAAAATATTCTAAACTAATCTAAGTTATTCAAAAACATGTTTGTATATTGTAGAGTATTTTAATATGTTTAACAATTTTCACTTTTGTTCCTAAACAAAGAATCTTGTTATTAGGATTGAGTAATCATCCCAGTAACATAGAAATAAACACTATTAAACATTCCGTCAAACTCCTTTGGATATACATACGTAATTATGACAAGTACATGACACTAAGTTTGTACAACTATTTAAAGAGCATTAATTTAATGTTATTTGAATGCATCCATTATTATTAGGCTGGACGGAGCAAATCGTCAAACCACTCGCCAAAGCAACTCGCCAACGCCTTGCCAAGCTCGCCGAACCCCTCCGCCATGCCTCGCCTTCGTCTTCGCCGATCCACCCTCGCCAAGATTTGGGCGAGCTCGCCTTCGTTGAGTACGGCGGATGAAACCGGAACCCAAGCTCGCCAAGCTGCACCTCCCCTCTCCCTCTCGCTTTCGCTCTCGCTCTCGCCTTTCTGTTTAAGGTTGTTAACGAGGGGATGGCGAGGGGACTGCTCCCCCAGCCTTATAGCAAATATCGTTATTAGTGATTATAAGAAAAAAAAAAGATTCTTAGACAATAGGAATTTCTTTCTGTACGGCGTGTACGCACTTTTTTGTTATTCGCGTTCCAATAATTAATTAACGAGTTAGACTAACAAGAGTTATAAAACCATACACTAAGAATGAACATTGGATCTGATTTGAACATGACATTCTTATCCACGAAACCACTTAAACACAACTAGTAGTTCATCTGTCTATTAATACAAGTTCAATGGTTTTAGGCCAAGGTTTTCATGTTTTTATAGTTGTATCTTGAGTAATTTTTTGATAGTTTTAAATGCCACTTGTTTTGTCACATCCCGGTTTTAAACAAAGTCAACAACAAAATTCATCAGCTAAATTTATCCAATACCTAAATTTTAACAATCAAGATATCAACATATATCTAATCACCACAACGAAATATATGATGACTTTGACTTGTGTGTGTTAGGAACCGGACCGGGTACACGCAGCGAAAATACACTGTCACACACACATAAACTCACGAAAATAAAGCAAGAAGAACACAAGGATTTTTACGTGGTTCGGATTCGGTGCAAATCCTACGTCCACGGGCTACAACTAGATTTTATTTGAATGAGGAGATTACAAGAGATACACTCAATTCTTATAGGTATTGAGTTGTGGTGCAATTTTTCCTTGAACATATGAAGGCTATTTATACATATGAGAAGGTAATGTGAATGTAGAGTTGTGTTTCAACACATTCACCAACCTTTGAAAATTGTTTCACCAAACTTTGAAAAAACAACTTCAAAATGTTCACATTCACCTAACAATCTCCCACTTGAAGATTTTGAACATCTCTCATTAATCTCCTAACATAACAAGTCTTCCAAGCTTCCAGTTCCAAAGAACAAGCTAAGACTCAGCCAATTTCATGTTGCAGCCGCCCCTCATCATCAAGTACTAGAAGGGCCAGTTGAAGCTCCTACAAGCTCCAACTCAGTCGTGGTCAATACCGCCACCGACTCATCCCCTGTCTCAACCGGCTTGGACACTCCACCGGATCCAGAGATACACCGAGGACCACTAACACTCTCCAAACTTTGCAAACTTCCAATAGGAGAGAATTTTTCAGTCTTAGTCTTCAAAACCCAACGGCTCTTTGTAACTGTACCCGGAACACACCCCGTGCTCCCACTGTCACAAAATCCCCTGAATGGTTTAGACTTTCCGACTCGTTCAGCTAACATCTCTTTGGCTCCAGACTTCATGTTTGCAAAATGAACTCTCTTAGCACTAGATTTAGCGAACCATATTTTGTTATGCTTAACAGGGACGGTCATACTTCCCTCGGCAGGTACCTCAACCATATATAATGACCCACGCTTCATACCTTGAGCAATCACCGAATTTCCATTGACCACCCTCCATTTACCACCACCAAACCTTACTTCCAGTCCTTGTTTATCCAGCTGACCAACAGAAATCAATTTCTTCTTCAGCTCCGGAATCACCCTGACATTCTTCAGGTTCCATGTAGTTCCCAATGAAGTAACCAGATCAATATCTCCTATGCCCGTTACTTCAAGCATCTCGTCATTTGCTAACCGTACCTTCCCAAAATCTCCTTCTTTTAGATTCACCATCGTTTCTCCGTTGTCCATGGCGTGAAACGAAGCCCTTGAATCCATGACCCAAGAGTCTACAGAACTTTCCATACTTAGTATCAGTGCATCATCCTCAGACACACTCTCGACACCAGCAATGTTCAATTCTTTCTTTGGACATTGACTCTTAACATGTCCCACCTCCTGGCAGTTCCAGCACTTCACATTCTTCCAAGTTCTAGATGAACTTCTTCCCCGACTCCCACTACTCCCACTATTCCTACTATTCCCTCTACCTCTTCCGATATTTAATAACCCAGAAGAAGAAGATCCACCTTGATTCTTGCGTCTGATATCCTCGCCAAGAACCAAATCTCTAACCCCTTCAAAAGTCATACCACTGGTCCCCACTGAACTTGTAACAGCGGTTACTGTTCCAGACCAGCTATCAGGTAGTGAAGCTAGTAGCAGTGAAGCTTGAGTCTCGTTATCAAATTTA